>JANFAM010000015.1:13780000-14255000 GCA_024362665.1 Prunus padus
AGATTTGTATTTGGGCAGTGGGTATGGCTTGGTGGATCTCGACAGTGGGTAAGGCATGGTAGATTTGGGCGGCGTGGGGGATCAAGTAGAGAGACGGTGGAGGCTTGGGTTGAGAGAGAGAGAGAGAGAGAGAGAGAGAGAGAGAGAGAGAGAGGTGTGGTGGTTGGGTGAGGTTTGTTCTGTGGGGCTGGCATGGGGGAAGGGGTTGGGTGTGGTGATATGGTATCGGAGTTGGGTGGGGTGTTGGGAGGGGCTTGGCCATTGTTTGCGGCGGGAGAAGGAGAGGAGGGAGGGGTGAGAGTTTGTGGTGCTAATGGGGAGGCGGCTACAAAAGAGAAGATGACGAGGGGATGCTGTGTTGTTGAGAGTTTTTTTTTTGGGTAGAGATTTTTATTTGTTTTTAGACTATTTTAAATTTTTTAATATTATTTCTCATTTTCAATTAATTAGTAAGTTTTTTTTATTAACATTTCATGGCTCATTTTCAATTAAATTTTCAACTAATATTTTATATCTCATGGCTTTTTTGGTCATTATACATACTTAAAGTGCTTCTGTATAAAAGTTCACCAAACATCAACACTTTTTTAAATACAGTTTACCAAACGCCTAGCTGCTTTATTTCACAACTGATTATTCTCCTAGCATAGCAGAATCAATTTTTTTAAAAGCACAACAATGCAAAACTAGCCCTAACACTAAGTAAAAACAAAAACACAACTGAGAACTAAAAAGAGATGCAGTGATTTGAAAACAAACAAGCAATTAAACAAAACAAAACAAAATGAAACAAGCAAGTCACGATAAAGTAGTGTTGCGAAATTCAGGTTTACCAAGTGAATCAAATTTTAATGCTTGCAAGTATATGAATCAAAAGATAGTATATCTAAGTAAGCACGGATATTGTCCCACAAAGATTGATTTAATTCTTAATATTCCTACCAATTAAATTGAAACTAATTTTAAATTGAGAAACTTTGATGGAAAAAATTTATTTGAATTTGCAATTGAGAAAACTAAAATTAAATAAAGCAATTAAAACTAAAGACAGAGTCACAAGGAGCAAGAGATTTAGGAAAATCAAGAGAGAAAGAAACTAGAGCATCCGATTTCACCGTAACCAATCCCGCCCAATCCCTTAGCATACCAATTCCAAGTAATTCCCCTTATTGATGATCAATTTCCCTAAACTATTCAGTTGCCATGGCATCTGGTTACATCAAAAGTATTTACATGCAATCCTCTATGACATCTAGATGAATTCAACAAATAAAGACCCATTAAGCTCTATGCAAATTATGTAGTGATCACACAACCCCTAATTGGATGGCATCTACAATTCATCATTCATGGTATCAATTGCAAGAAGCAAAACTCAAGTTAAGTATGGCATCTACTCAAGTTAGATGGTGATCAGACATCCAAACCAAATTAAACATTAAACACAACAAAAGATACTCAATAAAAAGGGAAAAACTTGAGATTAATATTAACTAAGAAAATTGAGTATTCATGATTAGGCTACATCGTAGCCCTAGCTAAGAAAATTAGTTCCCCATAATCATAATAAAAATCACAATGAAAAATAACATAAGTTTAGAAAAACCCCGAATTTCTCTTCCTTCTCTTTCTGTCAGCTTCTATCTACTCTTGAACTCGTTAATAATGTGGCACCTCACCTTCCACAATAAGGAATGAATTTTTTTAATAATTTGTGTTTACTGAATTGCCCCTCCACAACTAAAAGAAGTTTTAAAAAATTTGACAGAAATTGAATATTGTCCTTGAATTGCTTCAAATTGAAACCACAGGGACAAATTGACAAAATTGAAAAGACAGGGATCAAAGTGGTAAAAGTGACAAACTACAGGGACCAAAAATGACTTTGTATAAAACAACCACCTAATTAAAAGGTTGTTGGGAAAAACACGGGTTCCCCTTCGTCACAGCAAATAAACCCGATGGAAGAAAACAAATAATAATACAACAAGCCAAAGATGACAATGAGTAAAACACAAAAGAGAACACACCAAGGTTGAGTAAAATCCTGCCTATGTCCATGGACAGTATTGTCAATTCGTCACTATGAGAATAGTATCCGTACAAAATACATATTGAGTTAAATCAACATAACCCAACATAACACTCAAGAGTTTTATACCCAAACCCAAGTCCCTTATACACCCACTCACAATATTTCCCAATAACTCACTGTCTCTCCCCGAGAGATAGACCTTCTCTTGAACACCATGCTTTCTCACCATAACTCCCTTGTATGTAAACAACACACACACCACCGGAGTTATTGCACCCCACTTGATACCCAAGTGAACCCAAGAGAAACCCCTCTTGATTTTCCTAGAGTTCGTGGGACTGCTTGCTTGCATCTCACAAGCAGCCCACTCCCACTTACATTGCCGTAAGCCTCAACTCTCACTTTGGTTTGACCCACAAGCACACACCACTTGCATGCTCCACATACTAAATGAATCAGCTGCTGCATATTAATAGGCCATTGCTCAATGTGAAAAGCAAAGCTTTTCCAATACTCCTCCCATGTTGGCAGCAGCAATGAAGACCAGCGTGACTTCCTCCGAAAGCCAAACCAAAGTCAGAACTTGTTGCCCCATTTACTACATGGGTCCCAATGAGATTTTTACCAATCTCAACAATCTCCACCTTGATAAAAATACCATGCACAACTTGCACCATCACCAAGATACTCAAGTAGATTGCAGTTCTGTCCGATAAGTGTTGTTTCTATCCGATAAGGCTTCTCCTGACCTTATATGACCTTTAACGGCTTTCATTTAAGTTTATTTGGGTCCAATTGGACTTGTATTTACTTTCTTGACTTTCGCATTCAAAGATTTTATTGTACTTTATGTTCGATAATAGTCTAAAATCATCATCCCTCTTGAGATTATTCCATAACAAGTGAAATATTGAAGTCCTCTTAGTTGAGGTATAGAAAAGAACCTATCTTATGCCAGATCCTACTCTTTAGAGCACAATAGCTTTAGTTAGAAGTTAAGATGATCACACGAACCCAATACATTCACAACACTATCACCACATTATCACCTCTTTCTACTGGAAGAGTAAAACACCAGTAGTGGCACGCCTATCGCAACCAAAAAGAGTAGATTTTGAGCCAATTTTGGGCTTTGATCTCTCCTCTTCACTTTCTTCACCAGGAAGAGACCATAACAAATAAAGTATAACGTGCTTGAAAACATGGGCATCATAGTGTTCAAAACATGACGAACAAAGCAAAAATGCTGGAAAATGAACTAACTCTAAATGCGCAGGCTCGGGTTACATACACATTAATTTATGTCTTATACAACACACATATACATATTATACGTAGGATAATAGTATAGCACAAGCTAGCCCATGTTTGCATATGTGCAGTACTAGTGCCCATGGAATGTATCGACAGACCCGACAAGGATTCCCTTGGAACCCGTGTCGAACCTTGCTATACTAAAAAGCCCTATAGCCCTAATTTTAAAGGGGGATAAACAAGTCGACTTTGCCAAAAATTTCAGCAGTCTCCCCTGTAATTGGAACAATTCCCAAATTACAAGCACTTGCAAACAAGTACAGAAATAACGCCAACTTCTAGCATGCCCAAGGTAATGGCACGCACAACAGCTAAAATTAAAGAAATGGGCTTCACGCCTCTACCTAAACTCAAAGAGAGCAAGCAAAGTAACTAAAGATTTAATTTACAACCCGGGAAGAAGGAAAGTAGGAAAAGATAAAGAAGAAGTTCCTCCACAGAGCGGAAAGCCATAATGCCTCAACGTGGTGGTCTCTACCTCGGACATCTAGGACCCTAAGCAAAATAGAAAGTGTGAGTGGATGAAAACTAGCATTAAAAAAAATTTATAATCAACATAATAACCCCCTCCGTTTTGGAAAATATGCAACAAAGTCCTTTGTATGCGTTGATACTTGAAAATAGTCTAATTCAGTATACTTATAACAAAATATACGATAAAGAAATCCATTTAATTAATACTTCTCAATTTCTTGGAAAACGCAAACTTAATCATTTAGTCCTTATTGTAAAACCATAATCGAAACTTCCAAAATAATCCCGCTAATATAAAATATCATCAACAAAATCAAAATAACTCCTTTTTCCAACAACCATACTCTTTCTTAGGCAACATGCTTGCAAACATATAAAATTCCAAGTATTTCCAAATAACCCAACTCAAATCCAAACCTCATTCAAAAATCCATATATGTGCAGAAAGTAGCCTCAATTCACAAGCTCAAAACTCAACTCCTGAAACAAGTCCACAAAAGTACCCACACAAATACTCATACATATATATACAACATAATCGACTTTAAAAACCAAGGTATCCCATAATCCCGATATAATAGTAATAACAAATCTACTAAACCTTTCTCCCTTTCCTGACTACTCTCTCCCAAGACACAAGCCCGTAGGCATAACAAGGGAGGAAGGATCCTCACGATAATTAAGAATAAAAGTATATATATATATATATATATATATATATATATATAGGTATAACCACTACACCAAAACTTGTACTGAGGAAACAATCCAACACGGGATTGTTTGGCTAGACCATATGCAGAGTCCTCAACTCACATGTGGCTAGGGAAGAGCAAACCCAATCGGGGAGTATTGCTCTCAGGCACGCACAAAATCCTCAATACTGTGGCCGCTGAATAAGTTATACGTGGGCAGACTCGCCTGAAGAAGAGCTTTTGCAACACCACGCCCGACAAGATCGGCCCCGAATCCTCTGAATCCGGAGTGATCTCACGTTATTCCGGCATCCAACCGTTGTCGGGCCCACATACTAAAGAACAAACTTCCTCATCCAGAAACAAAGGAAAAATGGCCGAGGCTTGTCGTTTTAAATTTAGACAGAGTCTCTCTGAAAAATGAACTTTACTAAAATTTCAACTTGTTTAAAAACAACAGTAGATAATACATCAACCGCATCACACACAAATTTCGTAATGGGCCTCATGCCTCAGTACAACATAATCAAACCAAACTCACTTATCAAATCGAAACGGTTTTAAATCATGTCAAACCACATACTCATTTTACTAAATAAGATTCAATCCAAAAATATAATTCATTCCATGCGCCAGCACTGAGGAATATCTCAAAGTTACCTAATGCATTCTTACTGAGGGATCAAGCCACATGTAGTTCTTCACTAAAATATCACATGTAGTTCTTCACTAAAATATAATTTATAAAATAATATTGAAACAACCTTACGTATATAACCCAATCCTTATATTCTTTAACTTATTATTACAACATAAACCAAACCAAATTAATAACTTTTAAATCAATCCTTTTACCTCTAAAACCATACATGTAAACATCCGTATACCTCATATCTCGTTATCACCACCAGGTATATGGAACTTATAATTTCATCCGAAGGCAACTATTATATTTTATAAAGGCAACCGGGGGACGGGGGAAACTAGCTAGCCATCCGTGTAGATAAATCGGGCAGGTGGCTAAGGATCCTGACCAACCATGTGTAGATAACATGAGCAAGGTAGAAATCAATATCTTGGCAGGACACCCACAAAGTAAACTCAATGAGGGTACCGACAAATCACTATAGGCAATCGGGGAGGGGGAAAACTGGCCAACTACTTGTGTAGATAAATCGGACAGATGGCTGGGGAAGATCCTGGCCAGACACCTGCAGAGTAAACTTGATGTAGGTACAGGAAAACCACTGGTCGGACACCCGCCTCAGCAGGTATAGGCAATACACTAGCCGGACACCTATAGAGTAATCTCCATGTAGGTACAGGTAAATCACTATGTCCAGATTTTTTACCACACGCCGAAACGACCTCAACCGCCCATTTAAATTCAAATCATAGCTTCTGAAATTCAAAGTGTAAGTGCACGACTACCGGGGAGTTTCTAGGGCCAGACTAACGCTTTCCAAAAGGTGAAACAACCTCGGAAGACTCACGGTCAACCGAGTGGTCAAACTTCCCAAATTGGTCAAACGGGCGTGCGGGGCCCATAACCTCCAATTTTTGATCCGAAAGTTCCTATAAGTTCGACAAAGTCTACTGAACAAGTCTTGAAAATTTGGTCTCGATCGAGATGTGGTATCTAAACCAATCGCACGATTGGACGGCGATCGCTTTCGCCTAACCTTAGTGTAATGTCCCCCGACCTAAAAATAAAAAATAAATAAAAATGAAATAATTAAATTGGACAATTAAAATGAAATAAAAGAATTTTATTTAATAGAACTATAATTTATTGGAAATTAATAATTAAAAGGGTAATTGAGGTCATTTAATTTTTGGATTGGAATTTGGCGAAACGAGTTACGCCATTGAGTCCGCACGTCGAAACGAATTCGTGGACGTGGTGGCACGTTCGACCGGAGTTTTAACGCTTAAAGTGGATATTTTGGTAATTTGAAATTTTAGAAAACCCTAAAAATCTGATTGGTCATCTCTCTCTCTCTCTCTCTCTCTCTCTCTCTCTCGCACGGCTGCCCTCGACAAAGAAAGCCTCATTGCTTTTTGCTTCCAACCGCCACCTAGGCGGCACCGGTCCCCAAAAGGATCGCTCAAGTCCGTGCGCTCCAACCCCAGCCCAACCTTCGCGCTGAGTACCGGTTCTGTCACGAATTCTGCGTAAAACCACCCGGCTTTTCTCTACGAACTTCACAGAGGTCGTACGGCCGCCTTCGCCACCGTTCAAGGCAAGTGAGGTATGCTTTCTCATATACTCTCCAAGCCCTTGCTGCCTGTATGGTTGGTGTAGATTGATTCCTAAGTTTTGCAACTCAAATTCGAACCCTAAGTTTGGCCGGTTTTGAGTCTGAGATTTCAGCCACTTGCGGTCAAAATTAGACGTTGTCGTAGTTGAACTTTATGCTCGGGAGGTCGAGTTCTAGCTACCCAGGAAGGATGGCTATTGGTATGAAGTTTTTCAGATTGACGGTATCGCTTTGGGCACCCGATGCCCTACCAATGTGGGTGGCTATGCGGGGCCCACTTGTAGCTGTCAATTTTCATTCCTAAATTATCCTTATGTTTCACAAGCACGTAGGCGTGATCGGATTTCAATTTGGAGTTCGTATGACAGTTGAACGGATTTACGCCTATTGCGCGTTATCCGGGTGCAACGTGTTCAGACAGTCGAATCGGTTCCAGTTCTTAGTATGTTGTTCCTCATATTTTTAGGGTCGTGTAGGAATTGACGGATTGTGGATCGGAGCCCTCGATACTCTGGATCATTGACTTAAAGTTTGAATTAAACGAAAACCGTCCGATCGTACGATCGTGAGAAATCCGACCGTTCGATCGAGACCAAACATTCGGCACATGTTTAGTTGACTTTGTCGGACCTTTAGGAAAGTTCGGATCTATTTGGAGGTCGTGGGCCCCGCGGGCCCGGGTTGACCAAGTTTGACCAAGTTTGACTCGGGGGTTGACCGTGCGTCTCCTGAGGTTGTTTCGCCTTTCTTTGAGCGTCGTTGACCTTAGAATCTTTCGTTTATTCGTACACGCACACTTGGAGTCGGGAAAAGTTAAGGTTTCATTTTAAAGTTTCTCGTTCGCGTTTCCATCGTTAATCTGGTTCTCGTGTTCTGAATTAGGTACTCAAGCGCCATATACGCAGCAGGCGGGACCCTCTTGGGGTCAAGCAGCATGGGAGTATTTGTGAGTGAACTTTTGTTTGAAACGAGTATTATTTTTAAAGAATGAATTGAAATGCATATAAAATGATTTATTTTGATTATCGAGGTTTTTAATATGGTTTTGGATCTTGAAATTGATATTCTTGGAAATTATTGGAATTTAATTTATATTCGATGCTTATGCATGATTTGGGTTTCAGTTTGTACATGGGGCCCTGAAGGCTATATTTTATTAATTTGATTATCTTTAAGTTTGGATTTCGGTACGGTGGAATTTTATGGATTTTCGTGGGTTTTATATTAATTGTGTCGAGGTTTATGGTTATATTGGATTTCGGGTTTTATAAGTTGATTATGTTGATCTTGCGATTTTTCTATGGTTTTAAATTATGAAACGTTCATTTGGCATTATTACTTGGAATTATAATTTAGTCGTGAGTCGGGAATTTATATTGGGTTATTCTATTTTATTTCATATTTGTTATTCTAATTTTAATACTATGCTTTGAATTGAATAATTGGGCGAATTTATTATGATTGAACGTCGGATTAGGATTATATATTTGGCTTATGGACTTTGGAGTTATTATATTATTTTATCTATGGTTTTATCGAGTAGTTTTGAATATGGAGTTGTGGGACGTATATGTATATGGGATTGGATTTTCGGTTGTGTATTTAAGAATCGTATTTATAAATTGAATATTATTATATTTTGGTATGGATATTGGGTTATGGTATTTTACGTAATTATGGGATTATTTTGATGATCGAGTCTTACGCTTGCTTGAGAGATTTTCTATTATTTTAAATTATGAATTTAATGGTTATTAGTAATATGTGGGGTTTTGCGAATGCTTTGGGGTTTGGTTATTTTATTTAAAGAATCGTTACGTGTATGGTATATATATATATTTTGGGTTATGAGTTACGGACGACTCGGACGTCTGGATATCTATAAATACGTGATTGTGATATTTGGGTGTGTTTGGTTGTGGAAGTGGATCTTTGGGACTCGGCTTTGGTTTAGGGGTACTTTGTTATTCATTGAGGTGTCGGAGTCGCACCGTGGTTCGTACCCTTCCTGGTACCCACACGTGGCGTTGGAAATTCCGGCGTGTGGGGAATGTTCATGGTTACTGTGTTTCACTATATGTGGCGTTGGAATCTCCGACGTATAGTGAAGGTCCGGGCACCTTTGATCGGGTGTGCCGAAGACCCTTGACTGGGTAGTCTGCGCGCGTAGGACAGTGGTTTGGTTTGTATGCACGTGGCGTTGGATTATTCCGGCGTGTGTACAGTAGTGCGGTAGTCCCCAATTGGACAGCTCATCCCTAGACGCATGGTGGAAAGTTGGCCCTGCGGGCTAGTCAAGCGATCCCCGTGATGGATCGTTTCCCCGGTACTTATGATGGTGTGAATATGTTGGGATAATTATATTTATTTTTCGGGAACTTATCTTACTTTACATGCATTCGAATTTTGGAAGTGTCATAGCTTATGACTTATATATACATACGTATTTGAGTCTCTTACGATTATGTGAGTTCACTTTATGTTTCTAATTATATATATCTATGTGGTTTGGTTTGGGAGGCTATGCCTCTGGAAAGGAAAAGAGAAAGGGTTAGGTTATTCGAAAAGGTTTGGAATTTGTTTATTCTTTGGTTATGTTGAGATATCATGATTTTGAAACGGTGGGTTAGTACGTTGTTTTAAGTATGAAAACTTTGTTTTTGTCCACTCACACTCTTTCTGTTTTGCGCCTTCCAGGCAGTAGTGCAGTGAACTGTTCAGCTAAACCGAGCGTACCTCTTCTCACGACTCGACTGAATTGTAGGACTTGTTGTCCCTTGTTGTAAACTTTGAATTAAAGGCCGGAGGCCTGTTATGTATTTGTTATGCATGCTGGCACTTGGGATGTTTTATTTTGTTGTTTTCTCGACAAAAGTTGAAATTTTGGTAAAGTCCATATTTCAAGGGAGACTACTGCCTGATTTTCGGCAGAAATCTCGGCCCCTTTTTCAATTATTTTTGGGAAGAGGGTTTCTTTTTAGGATGTGGGCCCGACATGGACTAATGTCGGAACGTCAGCAGGGTCCGGCACGGGTTCCGGTGGAATTTGGATATGGTCCTGTCACTTAGTCTCAATGATCCGGAGTATCCGGGACTCCAATTCTCGATCCGCGAGTCCCTACACGATCCTAGAGGTAAGAGGAACAACATACTTGAAATTTGAACTGATCCAACGGTCCGAACATATCGAACCCGGATATCGCCTAATAGGTGTAAATACGTTCGACTGTCATACGATAACCAAATTGAAATATGAGCATACCGTCGTGCTCGGGACGACAAGGGGTTCATTTTGGAATGAATATGGGCCGCCACACTTGGTCCCATGCGCTGCCACACGCGTTGGTAAATTTGGGTGTTTTGAGAAATTTCCGGCAACGAAAACTTCTCGAAACACCCGTTGATACTTATATCTACAGGACCAGGGCAACTAGGGGAGTGATTTTTGTTCTTGCACCCCGGCCAAGAAGTGGCCGGAACTTGCCTAAATTTCAACCCAAAAATCGGTCAGAACCTAGGTTCAAAATCAACTTCCAAAACTCCAAATGGATCCTAACCACCTACCAAAATAGCTAGAGCACAATGAGAGGGTGAAGAAGCATACCTTGCTCGAAAAAAATGGTGGCCGGAAACGCCGTGGCTAGCATAGGGAAAATATGAATCTTCTCCTCGATCCAATCACTACACGGCTATAAATTTATCTGGGAAAAGGGCTAGGCTGTGTAGAGGAGGAGGAGAGGAGCGTTTTGCAAGTTGTGGTGTCGGATTTTGTGGCCGGACGACGTAGATCTCGCCGTCGAAAGGTTTAGGTTCGAAACGGAGAGAGAGAGAGAGAGAGAGAGAGAGAGAGAGAGAGAGAGAGAGAGAGAGAGAGAGAGAGAGAGAGAGAGGGAAGACAAACCATCTCATTTGCTGGGGTATTTAGGGTTTTAAAACAATTTTCAAAATTACCGTTATGTTCTTTACGTTTTCAGAGGTTTATAGGTTCGTTATAACTCGGAATTGAGCATGCCGCCTGTCTACGAACTAGTATCGACGAGCTAGACGCAACGGTGCACATGAATTCCCCAAATCCCTGGAAATCACATTCCGATAAAATCATAATCCAAAACATATATAAAATCCCAATAAACCAAATACGCCAAGTTCTAAAGCAAATCTCATTTATGCATGCAATTCCATATTGGAAAAATAATGCTCATTTAAAACAATGTCCACTCACAACAAGTCCACGCTGCTTAATCCTAAGAGAGCTCTTCCTCTGGAATACGAAAAGCAAGAGTACCAATTCGTGAGAATAAACGGGATTAATTAATACGCGTACCCAAAAACAAACTTTAACTCAAAACTCTAGTTTCCGAGTCTCAAAGTGTGAACGACTATCGGAGAGTTTCGAAAGGTGAAACTACCTCGGAAGACTCACGGTCAACCGAGTGGTCAAACTTCCCAAATTGGTCAACCGGGTCCACAAGGCTCACGATCTCCGATTTCTGATCCAAAAGTTCCTACGGGTTCAACAAAGTCTACTAAACATGTCCTATTAGTTTGGTCTTGATCGATTGGTCGAAACTAAGCCAATCGCACGATCGGACGAAGATCGCTTCGCCTAACTCTAGAATCAATGATTCAGAGTATCTCCAATTCTTGATCCATGAGTTCCTACACGATCTTAGAGGTACAGAGAACAACATATTTGAAATTGGGATTGATCAAACGGTCCAAAACTATCTAACCCGGATATCGCATATTAGGGGCAATATCCGTTTGACTGTCAAACGGTAACCAATACCAAATTCGAGCATACCGTCGTGCTCAAAACGACAAGGGAACATTTTAGAATGCAATGGGCCTCCACACAATGGCCCACGCGCCGCCACCGGCCTCCTGAAGTGCGTGGGTGTCTTAAGAAAATTTCGGCGACGGAAAATTCTCGAAACACCCTACAATACCTATACCAACATGTTCAAACTAACAAGAGGAGCATTTTTGGTTCATGGGCCACAACCAAAAACTGACCGAACTAGCCGGAACGGAGTAGAAACCGTCGGCATAATTGGGGGTTAGAAATCGATCTCTAAAACCTCAAAATTAACCCAAACCAAGTACATAAATAGGTAGAGCACGAAGAGTAGATGAAGTTTCATACCTCACTCGACGAAAATGGTGGCCGGAGTAGCCGAAAATAGAGTCGGAAACTTCGAAAATAGGCCAGAACTTCCAGTCGTTCCAGTTGAAATCCTTTGGGTTTTTGAGTTGGGAAAAGGGATGGGCTAGGTAGAGGATGAAGAGACGAAGATTTTGGGACCGGTGTAGCCTGAAAGGTAGCCGGAATTGGGAGAAACTGCCAGCCAAAGTTGTTGGCCGATTACGCGTAAGGAGAGAGAGAGAGAGAGAGAGAGAGAGAGAGAGAGAGAGAGAGACGCGAGGAAGAGTCGGGGGAAAAAGAAAGAATAAGAGAAAAATAAAAGGCTGGGCACGGTAGCATTGTTACTATAGCACCAGATATTTTGTATAATAAAATTACTAATGTGCCCCTTGCGATTTTCAGGTCTTTTTCTCCTTCGTTAAAACTGGGAATTAACCGTGCTGCCTATCTACGGGCAAAATACCCCTACCCCTACCCCCAAGGGCAAAATTGTAAATTCGAGAATAAAAATTAAATAACGACAATTAAATTAGGTCGAGATGGTACATGCACATTAATTACTTTTGCGCCATTAATGTAAGTTGATATATGTCTTCAGTTACAGCCTTTGAATCTTTGAAAATCCCTGGCAGTCCCTTCCCTGGTAATCCAACACAATAAACACCTTTGTCACCCTTCCAGTGGTTTGGGTACTTCCCTTTAGGCTTTCCATCATCTGTAAGAAGGAACTTGTAGTTCTGCATCCACAATTAAATAATTAATTAGTATATATATAGATATATCATACCAAATTAGTTAACAATTACTCAATATATAAAATCTTTGCTCTCAGTTTAATATTAAAAAAGAAATATAAAATTACCTAATTAAAACTTGTTGTGCACTCCCACCCATGGGGCCTCATAGTGACCTCGGATTCTCTAGTAGCCCTTACTTAAATTAAGTCGTGTTCAAATGGTATATTGATATATGTACATGAGTTAATCATACCTACATGTCATGGTTTATACACACTTACATACATAAATCAAACAAACTTAGGTAGCAACCACATTACTTGCAAAAATTCTAACCTTGCAATCAAACGATATAATCACATATACAATTACTTATTTACATACGTATAGGCACACATTTATATGTATTTGTCATGGTTCCAGAGTAAGTCTCGGATAATTACCTTGCAGAGAACACCCCACAAAACCACTTGAGATAGAAGCCTTAAACATGTGTTAACCTATAAACAAACTCAACTAATAAAGGCCTTATACAAAGGCAAAGTAGTTTGCCAGCACTGGCAGCGTGTACTCAAATAATTTTCATGAATTCTACCCAACACGAAACGGTTCCAAAATTGATATTCTTAAACTAGGCATACATGGGGTCTTAGGGTAAAAATTTGAAAACAAAACTCCACTGTTTAGGCCCCGAAAAGAATACCAAAAATGAAACCCTAAATTAGAATTTCAGCTGTCGAACGGCAGTGTTTAGCCACCACATGAATTTTAGAGAAACAGTAGATGTCCAAAAATCATGAAATTTCATAGCCATGAATAAGAGATCGTATTCTACTTATTTTAAAAATATTGATTCATTTTATTATCGAATACCAGCCCATAAAAGACTCCCAATCTTTTCTTGAAGACAATCTATCAAGCCATTGGATCCTAACCCAATCCAATTCATAAAATTGTTATAAAACAGGGAGCTTTGGTTTAAAATCAATAGGGAGTTCCATGCTGTGATAGATAGGAAACTAATTTCACCTAATTTACTTGAGGTCAATGACTAATAAATCAACCTTAAATTACAAAACTACAACTAACAAATCCTATAAATTACAATGATTGCCATTACAGCTTTTTTTAAAATAATTTCATTAATTCATTTGAGGTCAAACTCCAATTGTCCACCGATATGTGAGCCCAGCCCAACTCCTACAGCCCAAACACAAGCAACATTGGCTTCCACCTTCAAATGACATCAACTCCTACATCCCAAGCCCAAAACGACAACAAAAACCACTACGACATCTAAATCAGGACTCACGCTACGACTTCAAACGCGCTCAACCCATCTTCCCACTCCTCATTTGTACATCGTCACTTCACTATGAAAATATTGCAAAAACACTCACCATTTCGCTCTCAAATTTCTCTCTGAAATCGAAAAGAAATCAGAAACTCCGAAACGCAAACATCTACAAAAAGACACTACAACGCATTCGGAAACTATGTAAGAAACTCTCTCTCACTTCCTCACTAAATCAGAAACTACATCGTAGTGTCTAATGGGTCTAACACATTTGCCTTCGTTTCTAAAATCTTCTTCGCCTATTTCGCAAACTACAGAGCAATTTTAGGGATTTTATGAATTTTAGGTATTGTTGATTATGGATTTTATAAAAATGCATGACTTTTTGGATTAACAACTACTTTTGGTTTGGGAATTTTAACAAACACATGAAAGGAACACTATAATACAATAGTTTTTGGGTTTATGCTTGCATGCAATGTAGTTTATGTTTTGTGTTTTGGGTTTTGGCATCACTAGTCCTAATGTTGTTCTTTTTTCATACTCTATTACTAGTTTAATTTGTGTTGCTTTTAGGATAGTGCATTGAAGTTTCTACCTTCATTTTTTGATTTGATTGATTTTTTAATTGCTTCAGATTATGTGTGAATATCAAACACTGCATAGTAGTTAAATTTTGGTTTCATATGCATTGTTTGTTTGCACTATTTTTTATGTTTTGTTGGTTTTCAGTTGCTCATTTGATTGTGTTCCTTTACAATTTTGGTTTTGAATACCTTTTGTTACTTGTTTTGTATTTTGGGTTTATGCTTGCATGCAATGTCCTTTATGTTTTGAGTTTTGGTTTTGGGTTTATGCAATGTCGTTTATGTTTTGTGTTTTGGGTTTATGCTTGCATGCAATGTAGTTTGTCTTTTGTGTTTTGGGATTATGCTTGCATGCAATGTTTTGGGTTTTGAATTGCTTTTGTTACTTGTTCTAGCATGATGCTTACTAGTTGCTACATTATAGTTTCTGTTCTACACAGACTGCAATGCAGATATGCATTGTAGTTTCTGTTTTCTGCATTGCAGTTTGTACTTATGAATTGTAGGTTATGTTTACATGTCCTAATAGTGTTTTCATTCTTGTTTCATATCACAAATGGCACCAGAACAGGCACGACAAAAGAAGGAAGCTCAAAACCAACTAAAACCAAGTTATGAAACAAAAGCAAAACACTATGTCCAGTTTCCTTGCAACGTCAGTGTATTCAACAACATCATTATAGACGTCAAAGACAGGCAAAAGGAACTCCTCCAGAAAACACCTTTATGGAAATTGATTGAGCCATTTTACAACGAAAGAGTTGACATGAAGCAAATGAACAAGTTGGATCTTGATTTAGTAAAACTGCTCAAGCAGTTTGATCCTGCTACAAAGTCTTTCAAATTCGGCACCAAATCATTCAAAATTGTAGCAGATGTAGTGACTGAAATTCTAAGACTACCAAATGAAGGAAAATTTGTCAAACTTAACAATGAAAGATACAAATCAACCTTTAGAACAATGCACTTTGGAAAGGGAAAACCATCAAAAGGACTTGTAGAATAAGAAATATACAACGCAATTGGCTTGACAAAGAAATCGCTAAAACAAAAGCCCAAGACAAAAACAAAGAAAACCACCAAGAAAAGGAAAGGAAAAAAACAAATTGGAGAAGAAGAAAAATAGGAAGAGGAAGAGGAAGAGGAGTTTGTTGATTACGACAAGGATGTGGTCAGCCTAATCTTGATTCAGCTCTGCATAACATTGCTAGACACACTATCAAGCTGCTCGTGGGCAAGAGATATATTCAAGCAACATAAATACCTCATTGGTCACAAAGGCAAAAGCAAAGAAGGAAGGAGAAGACTCTATAGAAGCTGTTGGTGGTTGCATTCTCCTAATATTAGTAAGTCAAATAAAATTTTTTGGTCTTTATGTCTTGCTAATAAATTCAAAATTTGCATTGCAGTTTCTAACATAGTATGTATATCTTGTTTTTTAACTGTGCAGTTTCTGCTGTGTGAGAGGACCAATATAATACAACCAATCATTGGAAAGGAGAAGGAGAAGGAAACTTCTACAATTGTTAAATGGGGTCTTGTTGAACTCCACACAAGATTCAACCAAATCAAGGACTTAAATGACATAGAGGTATGCAATTTATCGCATGTTCTATTTTAATGTATCTTGAATGTGAATCTATTCTAAATCATTCTCATTGTACAAGGTATTTTCAAAACCTGTAAAAAGAAAAACTACCAGAGAAGAGGAAGAGGATAAAATATTTCTTCATGAAGACCCCGTTGACAACAAGGTAATTAAAATATGTAAACAGTGGCTTATGCATTGTAGTTTCTGTTTTCTGCAATGTAGTTTTTGTTTCCTGCAATGCATTTTCTGGTTTTTCCAATGCAGTTTCTGTTTTATCCAATGCAGTTTCTAATTAGTTTTGTTCAATTTGCAGCAAAAAGAAAATGAAGATGATGAAGACGAAGAAGAAGGAGAAGAAGGAGAAGGAGATGAAGTAGCAAGACAAGGACAACATGATGATGATGATGAAAGTCTAGAATTAAAATATATGAGAAAAAAGAAAAGGTTTGCGATTGGGGGCTGGAAAAGAACCTGTTGGAATTTATGACTGCTTGTTTAAGTCTATGACATCCCAAATCAACCACCGCCAATGCCAAGATCCTAGCTGGGTTTGCCCAAAAAGCATACAACTGTGGAAGGATGAAATTATTCAAGACAATGAGAAGAAAATGATGGAATTGTGGGATATATCTATCCAAGTAGAAAAGAGATCAACCCAGCTAGAACAAGAACTTGAAAAGCAAAAAAAAAAGCATTAAGAGATGAAGAAGATATCACTGCTGCCTTAACAGTGGAAAAGGAAAGACATGCTCAACAAGAACAAAAACTGAAAAAAGAAAAAAGAAAAAAGAAAAAAAAAAGTATAGCACAGTTGGAGGGGAAAGAACCTGAGCCTGAGGCACCAATTCAAAATGCGCAACTTTCTGCAAGAATCTTGGCATAATTGGAAAGCTTGAGAGCAGACCCCACTATATTTGAAATAGAGCAGGACGTGCCTACACCACGACTAGTTGATAATCAGAATGTGGACCAAGCCACTCATTCATGTCAACCTCCATCTGCAATGCAGTTTGTGAATATGATTAGTCCTCAACAGCAACAAGCACCACAAGAAGAGAAGAAGAAGCGAAGAAGAAGCAAAAATAAGAGAAAGAAGAAGAGCATAAACAAGAAAAGAAGCAAGATGCTCAAACTCCTTATGTTCCCACAAGAATAAAAAGTGTGAAGAATAGAGAAAGAAAGAGGCGTCAAGCATTATGCTATCAGTATGAAAAAGATAAGAAACCAAAGAAGAAGAAGAAGGCAAAAAAGGCCGATGAAGAATTATTGCAGTTTAAGCTTATCTCTTCCGAGGAGCCGTCAACACAAGAGGAACCTCAAAATTGGATGGAGGTATGCAATTATTGCACTTCAAGCTTATCTTTTCTGTTTTCTACAATGCAGTTTCTGATTAGTTTTGTTCAAACTGCAGTCAACACACGAGGAACCTAACCCTGATGCCACACATCCAATTCCTCATTCCCCACAAGGAACAAGCATTAATGATCAAATAATTCTAGGTCAAGAAAAGTTAGATGATGAGGCTAAACCACCAAAAAAGAAACGAAAAAAGCCGATTAAGAAAACACTAGGATGGGAAAAGAGGAAGGTGTGGCAGAAAATAACCAAAGAGGACAAGGAAAGAATTCAAGAATACTATTGAAGTACTTAAACAAGGTAATATCCCTAACCCAAAAGAACAATTATTTCATCTTTTAATTACAATTAAAGTGACACTAATCCTGTGAATTTCATGTATTCAAATCCACAACGATAACTTCTGGGAAGGACACCATGATGAAAAAATTTACAACCGTGATATCAAAGATATTGTATGGGACTTGGAACTATCACAAAACGTAAGTCTAAACTACTAATTCTAAAACACACACTGCACTGCTTCTTATTTGTGCCTATCATATTACACATTAACAATTCCATTTTTCTCAAATCAATGTGAAATAGGTTATTGAAGTTTATATACAAATAAAGGAGTGGAAAATATATCCCATGCAGACAGAAATTCCACAGTACATGTCTACATGGACTTGGGTAGAATAATTTTCAAAATTCAAAATTGATTAAACAGACATTGCACTGCAGTTTTCGAAAAAATACACTAACTAATTGCCATTGAATGCTTGCAGTCATACATGCAAAACTTCGTGGAGCCATCTTGGCATAGAGCCAAGTATGAACCTTTGTTGGAAAAGCTCGGGAAATGCAATGTGCTATTCTTCCCAATCATTTCAAGCACCGAGTTCCACTACACCCTCCTGACATTTCACAAATTAGAACAAAAGTGGAGACACTACAATCCACTAAGGTCACTGGGAGCAAGAAAAGAAGAAATATGCGTTGACATTGCTCATGATATTGTAAGTGGAATGAACCTATCTTAATTTCACAGCACAAACACAACCTGCAATGCAGTCAGTTATTATACGTACTATCTAATTTCAGACCAAAACTATAAAATGCAATGCATTGATTACCCTTTCTTTTCTTTTTTCTTCTTCTTTAAACAGGTTAATGTTGTTGAAGGGTGGCTGCAATACAAGAGACCTAGATCACAAGCTTTCTTACAAAGTAGGACAATACCAAAACTTGTGAAGCAAAGGGATGAGCCCCCTACACCTATACCAGAAGAGATATCCACAAATGAAGAACGAACTCTCAATTGGATTCTGTAAAGTCCATGTCAGTTTACATTTGAGGAGGACACAGACTGTGCTTAACAAAGTTTATCTTCATAAGAATTGTTTCTACTCAACTATTCAATACAATTTGAAATAAATCAAAACCGAAAACTAATCGCTTATTCATTTGGAGGTTGGATTGTGGCATGTTTGTCATGTTCTACAAGGATCAAATAGCACAAGGACAACCCCTTCCAAAAAAGTGTTAACAATCCCATAAGCTTAGAAAAATTATTCTAAAATCGAATTATGGAACAACAATGACAAATGCAACTTAAATAGAAACTGCAATACAGTTTTTGATAAAGATGCGAACAATTATCATCATGAAACCTTGAAAAAACACGTCTATCATAATAGATGCTGAAATCCAAATAAACTTCAAAATGCAAAGAGAATTTTATAAATTTCAATACACAATTCACAAAAAACCTTGCTCAAATTCAATCACATGCTTCATAAAAATTCCACTGAACATACCAGAAACGGCATGGCAGTTTCTGATAAACAAAAACCGTTAAGACAATTAAACCAAAGCTCCCAACAACAAAGCACTCATTAACACATGTGAAAAAGAAGAAGTAAGAAACACAACCATTTACAAAAAATTCCATAATCTCCATTAATTTCAAAACACTTGTACCAATATCCAATGATGACATATGTTTACCTATTTCTCATTAACAGAAATTACAATGCATATATTTGATAAAAATACCATGAATTATCATCTTTAAACATAAAATGAAAAGAATGTTCATATCACAGCCTTGCAAGTCTTTTTGTTGTGGCCTTCAACACTACATCGACTACATTTCAACGGCCTTGTAGCTTCAGCAAAAGACTTGATTCTCTTTGTTGGTGGTCTTTCGGCTGGCCTCTTTGTGACATCCCTGACCCAAAATTTAAAAGAAAATAAATGAAAATAATTAAGTAATTAAATTTGGTAATTAAAAAGGAATTAAAATGAATTAAATAGGAATTATTGGAATTTAATATTAAAGGGGCATTTTGGTCCACTATATTTTTAGGACGGAATTTGGCGAAACGAGTTGCGCCATTGCGCCCGGCACGTCGAAACGAGTCCGTTGACGTGCGGCACGCTTGGATCGGAGTTTAAACGAGAAAAAGGACATTTTGGTAATTTCTAAAATTAAATAAAATAATATAAAAAGGCGTTGGCCAATCAGAAAGCGCGTTGCACCTTCTCTCTCCTGCCACGCGTGTTTCTCTCTCCCCCACACACTCTCTCTCTTCAGTTTGGTCAACTCCAGCCACAGCAAGGGCAGGCACCGGTCTTGATCGAACCTGCTCAATGAGCCGGTCACGCCGCACGGTAGATCGGGACCGGAAAGCTCTGATTCCGGCGACTGGAGCGACTGGTTTCTCCGATTCTTTCCGGCTTCGTATGGCGGTTTCCGGTAAGCGTTGGAGTCGATCCAAGTGAGCTTTCTTCCTCCCATGAACCCCTCTAGCTGTTTTCAAGCTTGGAATCGATCGATTTGGTCTCAAATCGATCGGATCTAAAACTCAGTTTTCACCGGTGTTTGAGGTGGCGGTTTGGCCATTTGCCGGTTGGTTCTGGGCTGGGTGTGAGCGGTTTCGAACTCCCCTCGTGGTGGTGCTCAATTTGGTATAGGTGGTGTAGCTCGGTTCAACAGTTTTGGAATGGCCGGAATCGCTCTACACACCCACCACCCACGATGGCGCGTGTGGCGGCGCGTGGTGGTGGTGTGGTGGCGGTTCTGAGTTCCTAAACGATCCTCGTGTCGCTACGAACGTGGCCGTGTGCGCGGATTCTGATTCGGATGTCATTTGACGATCGAACCAACGTACGCCTATTGCGCGTTTCGTGGGTTCGATGGGTTCGGACCGTTCGATCGAGATAGGAATTGACAGATCGTGATTTGGAGTCCCGGATACTCCGGATCAATGACTTCAAGCTTGAATTAAACCGTAACCGTCGATCGTGCGATCGTGAGCGATCCGACCGTTCGATCAAGACCAAACTTTCAGGGACACGTTGTTTAGGTCGTGTTGAACCTATAGGAACTTTCAGATCTAAGTTTGGAGGTCATGGGACCCACGGGTGCGGTTTGACCGAGGCTTTCCCGAGGTCGTCTTGCAATGTAGTTGACTTTGTTGGACTTCTAGGAATGTCTGGATCCTTTTGGAGGTAGTGGGCTCTGTGGGCCCGTGTTTACCGAAAAGGGGTGTTTGACCGCCGGTTGACCGTGAGTCTTCCGGGGCGGTCCCACTAGTTAAAAGAGGTAGTTTGACCTTGGAATTCTCCGTACGTACATACACGCACACTTTTGAGTGGGGAAATGTTAGCGTTTCGTTTTAAGGTTTCGTTGTCAGTACGTTCGTTAATCCGATTCTCGTATCCTTGTTTAGGTACTCTGGCACCACATACGTAGCGGGCGGGACCCTTTTAGGGTTGTGCAGCATAGGACCAATGGTGAGTGGACATTGTTTTCAACGTGCATGATTTTCAAGAATTGAATGCAATGCATGAAATGAGATTTAATAATGTTTTAAATCTTGAATTTGATAAATGGTTTAGGTCTTGGTTTGACTTTGGTTAAAATATATTAAAAGGGTTTGCATTTGAGGGTTATGCATGATTTGGGTTGCCGGTTTGTTTGTGGGGCCCTGATGTTATATTTTATTGGTATTTATACATTTGGGTTATTGAACGGGACGTGGTGAACGCCCGGTGGTTTTCGTATTGGATTTTGATTATATAAATGAGCTATATTAAGCTTGGAACCGTTATATTATATTTTAATTATATAATTGAATATTTGGACGTTAGTATAGTCCGTTTGATTTCATACTCGGTTTTGGCGTTAAAACCCTATGATTTATAATACGTATACTTTGATTATATATATATAAGTATTTATATATATATATAGCTACTTTGAGTAAATACTTCTGAATAATGGGAAATGGTTATATATCTATATATATATATATGTGTCTGTGTGTGTACTTTGGTTATATATACATATATATTTATATATCTTGACTTTGAATATATATATATATATATATATGAATATCTACTTTAAGAAAAGGTTGTCTATACTTTGGTTATATATATATATATATATATATATATATATATATATGTATACTTTGACTAGATATTTTGAATATGGGGTTTTGGGGACGTTTAAACGTCCGGACGTATATGTATACGGAATTGGACTTTGGGTATGTATTTTAAAGGATCGTTATGTATTATATATATATATATATTGAATGAACATTTCAGGGTTTGGACTTTATATTTTTAAAGGATGGTTACACATATTATGATTTGGGGTCATATGTTTTATTTGGGCTTGAATATGGTTTTAAAGGAATATAATGTTTTAATTGTTTATGAATTGATTAGGGTCTGTTATGCGGTCGTTTGACCCTTGTGATTATTTTAAGTAGTGAATAATATGTGTGGTACGGTGATGTCCTGATTTTGAATATATTTATGTTGGTTAGTTGACTGATGGACTTGTATATGTCCTGGTGTCTGTTGTTTTGGGGTTGGGTACATTGTGATTGTATATATATACTGTTATCGCGTGGCGATTGATTTGAGTGTTGTTAGCACCTTGTATTGTACCTCCCCCTGTTCTGATACTAATGATAACATTGATATGATACGGTTAGCTGGATTTGGTATGGTTCGATCTGGTGCATAACTTAACGGGGTGTAGTTGTAGACCCTTGATTGGGTAGTCTGCGTGCGTATGACAGATTTCGGAGTTATGGTTGGTAAGTTTTTACCATATAGGCCTGTGAGTTTAGTCCCACTTTGGACGGCTCAACCCTGGGCACGGTGTCTCGATGAGACTGTACCGGTGTCCAGTCAAATGATCCCCTGTTGGATTGTTTTTCCCTGGTACTTGTGTTTGGTGTTGAGGTTATACTATACCTATACGCGTGTGTTAGTATCTTCATATTCATATTTCTTTTAGTGAGGATCGTTCCTCGCTTGTCGTGCTTGTGAGCACGTGATTGTGAGAGTGGGGAAGTTCGGGAAACTGTTTACCTGTTTTGATTACAGTATGCTTGATTTGACTACAGTATTTATTAGGTTATGTTTTGGATTTTGAATCCTAAAACTGATTTCTTATATATATATATATATATGTTTATATATATATATATAAATGATTTGAACTACAATTAATGTCTTTATTGCTGTCAAGTTTGGTTTGCTTGATGTAAACGAGTTATTCGGCATTTTAAGGTTTGTTTTACCTTATGTGAATGTTATTCCATCTTTATGATTTTACGTTAACAAGTCCTTTTGTTTATATTTTATAAACCTGCTTGGGTTGATTTGAGAGGTTATGCCTCGGGAAAAGTAAAAGGGTGTTTTGTTCGGAAAAAGGTTTTGAGCTGGTTTGCTCTCACGTACTTTGAGGTAGTATGGTTTTTAAATCAATTAAGTATATAAATGATTTCATATGCATGGTCTACATTATTTTAAAAAGGTGGGGTTAGAACTTTGATTTAAGTATGTAAAATCTTGTTTTTGTCCACTCACACTCTTTCTGTTTTGCGCCCCCCAGACCGTAGTTGTTGCGTCGACACCGTTCGGCCGTGCGCTCCTCTTCTCGAGCTTTGACTGAAGGGTAGGATCTGTTGTCCTTGAACCCTAAACTTTGTATTATGTTATTTCAATTCCGCTGACTCTTAGATTGCTCTGTATTATCCATTAGGGTTGAATTTGAATGGCCGGAGGCCTGTTATGTATTTGTGTATGCATGCTGGCGCTTGGGTTGTAATCTGTTGCTTGTTTGAACAGGTTGTAATTTTAGGGATAATCCTTGTTATTGGGGAGACTCTGCCTGTTTTTCGGCAGAAGTCTTGGCCCCTTTCTTAGTAAATTTCGAGAAGAGGGAACTAGTATAGTTTGTGGGCCCGACATGGGTTGATGTTGGGCAAACCAGCAGGGTCTGGCATGTGATCCGGGGTGGAATCTGTGTCGGGTCCTGTCACTCTTAGTGATTGGAGGAAGGAAAACTGAACTAACTGAACCTTTGCTGCCCAAGCCCTTCCCAATGTCCAGTATAAGAAAAACAGGATTCTTATAGGCTTTTCGAAAAAATTCAAATTTGAACGAACACTCGACATAATCATAAACACACTTTCTGTTTCCTAGAATTGCAGCCACTGCATGCGTACACGGAAATACATTAATTTGCAAAAGACAACAAGAACATGTCCTTAACTCACTGTGACGTCCCTGACCCAAAAAAAAAATAAAAAAAAAATCATTAAAATGAAGTAATTAAATTGGGTAATTAAAAAGAATAAAAAGGAATAAAAATAATAAAAATTGAATTAAATTGGAATTTATTAATTAAAAGGGCATTTTAGTCAACTATATTTTCGGAAGAGAATTTGTCGAAACAAGTTGCGCCATTGCGTACGTCTCGTCGAAATGAGTCCATTGACGGGCGGCATGTCTCAATACAAGTTTTTGAACGTTGAGGGCATAATGGTAATTTAAGAAATTGAATAAAATATTATAAAAATACACGCTAGCCAATCATAAAGTGAGTTCACTTTCTCTCTCTTCGCGTGACTTTCTCTCTCCTCGAACCAGCGCCACCCTCCTCTGTCTCCGATCTCTCTCACTCCGGCACGGCAGCGCACGAGACCGGTCCCGAAAGGACCGGCTCGACCTCGCCGTCAAGACCCACTCGGCATCAGCGTCGGAAACCTCGAATCCCGGAGACAGCCACGGTTTCGACGTCTTCGTTCCGACGTCTCCAGCAAGCTCCTCCGTCACACAAGGTATGTTTCCGACTCATTCCTTCCCCCTCTATCTATTTATGGGGTGGGTTTGGATCAATTATGTTGTTTTGGAATCGGATCTGAAAACCCCATTTTGGTCGGATTTTCAATTCGATTTTCCAGCCAGTTCGTGACTGGTTTGTGGTGGTTTTGGACTCCTCTCAAGGAGCTGAGTCGTTTGGTATAGGGTTTGTGGCTTGAATCGAAGTTTTATCGATTACCGGATTTACTCAACACACCCACCACGCGCTGCCGGCGCGTGGTGGTGGTGTTTGGTGTTTCGACGAGATCCTCGTGTCGTCATGAACGTGTACGTATCTTCGAACCTCGATTCGGACGTCGTTTGGACCTCGAACGAACCGACACCTATTATGCGTTGTTCGGGTTCGATGGGTTCGGACCGTTGGATCGAATTTGAATTCATGTATGTGGTTCGTTGTATTTTTAGGATCGTATAGGAATTGACGGATCGTGGATTGGAGCCCCGGATGCTCCGGATCATTGACTTAAAGATTAGGTTAAACCGTAATCGTCCGATCGTGCGATCGAGACCAAACTCTCATAACACGTTGTTTAGCCCGTGTTGAACTTGTAGGAACTTTCGGATCTAAGTTTGGAGGTCATGGGACCCACGGGCCCCGTTTGACAAAGTTTGACAAAGGTTTGACCGAGGGTCTCCGAGGTCGCTTTGCAATTCTTTGAACATAGTTGACTTTGTTGGACTTCTAGGAATGTCCGGATTGATTTGGAGGTCGTGGGTCCCGCGGGCCCGGGTTGACCGAAACGGGATGTTTGACCGCCGATTGACCGTGAATCTTCCGGGCGATCTCACTTGTTAAAAGATGTAGCTTGACCTAGAAACTCTTCGTAAAACGTATGTGTTTACTTTGAGTCCCGGGAAAGAAGTTAGGGTTTAAATTTAAGTTCTCATTCGGTTCACTGTATTAATCCAATCCTTGTATCTATCGCTTTAGGTACTCTGGCACCGCATACGTAGCTGGTAGGACCCTTTTAGGGTTATGCAGCATGGGACCAATGGTGAGTGGACTTTGTTTTCAAACGATCATGATTTTAAAGAATTGAATGCAATGCATATAAATCGGGATTTAAACATTGTTTTAAATCTTGAATGTGGCTTTAATGGGATTATTGGATTATAATTGGTATTTGAGGCTTATGCTTGATTTGGGTTTCCGGATTGTATGTGGGGCCCTGATGGCTATATTTTAATTATATTTATTAATTGAGTATTGAGAAAGGGATCTTTGGCATTTTATGATTTTATTGAAATATATTTGATAAGCTGAGGCTTACGGCCTTGCCGGGTTTTGAATCTTATATAATTTGGTTATTTGAATCTTGGGATTCTTATATGGATTTAATTATGGAAATTCCTATTTACCTTAATATGGAAATTAGGAATATTGTGAGTTATACTCCATACCTTTGGGAATATATATATATATATTCTATACTTTGGGAAATCATATTTTTATATCTTGGAAACTTATATCCTATACTACAGTGAAACTATATTTTATGTATACTTTTAGGAAACGTGTATCTGTAAGTTGAATTGAATAATTGGGCTATTCTTGTAAGGGTTGTATTTACAACTTAATCACATATTTTGGATTATACGTTTGGTTTAACAGCATATGTTTACGAATGGGTTTCTTATACTTTAATTATATACCTTTGGGTTTGAAATGCCCTGTATCGGGACGTGAGGTCCCTTATGTAACTATATTGATATATTTGTATATTGGGTTTTGATATTGATATTTGGGAATTGAGTTTGACTTTATGTTCAAGACTTGGGTTTCTCATATCATTTGACGTTTTCTTGATTTGAGGTTTGAGTATGGTTTTTAATATGAATCTATGATTTCAATGCTTATGACTACTTTGAATATATATGTTGGTAATTGGGTTTTGGACACTTGCGTCTGGATGTTGGTGTTTTGGGTTGGGTACATTTGTATGGATTGGAAATTGGAGAGTTATGACTATGTGTATCTTGAATATCGTGGTTCGATTGAGGTGTGTGTTGTGGCACCTTGTTATGTACCTCCCCTCGTTCTCTTGATACGATTACTTGGATATGGTTCGATCTGGTACATACCTTAACGGGGTGTAGCTGTAGACCCTTGATTGGGTAATTAGTCTGCGCGCAGAACTTGTCACGGTAGTATGGGTATTGAGGATTTTGCCATGCGGACCGGCTAGCTCAGTCCCAATTGGACGGCTTGACCCTGAGCACGAGGCCATTGTGATGCTGGCTCGGTGTCCAGTTAAATCCTGGGCACGAGTCACATCTTGAATGTTGTCCCGGTGTCCAGTCAAATGATCCCTTATTGGATTGTTTTCCCCTGGTACTTGTGTTTGGTGTTGAGGTCATATTATACCTATACGCGTGTGTGAGTACCTTCATATTCATATTTCTTTTAGTGAGGATCTTTCCTCGCTTGTCGTGCTGGTGAGCACGTGGTTATCTGACAATGGGAAAGAATGGGAAACCGTACTTGAAGCGGATTATAGTACTTGATATGTTATGTTTATTGGATTTTGAATCCTGAAGCGGATTTCTTATATATATATATTTATATATATGATTTGAACTACAATTGATTTCTATATTGTTGTCGAGTTGGTTTTCTCGACATGAACGAGATCCTTGGTATTTTAATGTTGTTTTGGTATATGAGGATTTCATTATATTTTCGTGCTTACGTTCTTCAAGTTATTTCAGTTTATGTTTATATATACCTACATGGGTTTGCAATTTGGGAGGTCATGCCTCGGGAAAGGTAAAAGGTTGGTTTGTTCGGAAAAAGGTGTTGAGCTGGATTGTTTTCACATATTTTGAGAGTGTGGTTTTCAAATCAAAGAAATATATAAACGATTTCATGTGCATGGGTTGCATTGTTTTGAAACTTTGTTTTTGTCCACTCACACTCTTTCTATTTTGCGCCCCCAGGCCATAGTCGTTGCCGAGTATCGACTAGACTGTAGGACTTTATGTCCCTTCCCGAGTATCGACTAGACTGTAGGACTTTATGTCCCTTATCTTTAACTTTGAATTATGTTGCTTGAATTCACATAATTCTTATAATTTCTCTGTTATCGCCCATTAGGGTCGAATTGAATGGCCAGAGGCCTGTTATGTATTTGTAATGCATGCTGGCAGTTGGTGAATTCTATTCTGTTGTTTTCTGACAGGTTGAATTTGGGTAAAGTCCGTTTTCAGGGGAGACTCTGCCCGATTTTCGGCAGAAGTCTCGACCCCTTTCACTTTTGTTTCGGGAAGAGGGTTTCTGTTTAGTATGTGGGCCGACATGGGGATGATGTCGGCAAACCAGCAGGGTCCGGCTCGGGTTCCAGGGTGGAATTCGGGTCGGGTCCTGTCACTCACAATCAACCATAACAGAAAAATCCCCAAACACTTCAAACAACTTAGCACTAGAACGCCTAACATTCCAAGTCCTTCCTACCTCTACCTTATTCTTCAAATCTTTCTGCATCACAGGATAGAGAATTGTAGTCCACTTCTCTGATTCGATACTACGGTTATAATTCATCACCATTAATGACAGGACCCGACCCGAATTCCACCCCAGAATCCGTGCCGAATCCTGTGGTTGTTCCGACATCAACTCATGTCGGGGCCCACATACTAAACAGAAACCCTCTTCTCGAAACAAATGAAAAAGGGGCTGAGACTTCTGTCGAAAATCGGGCAGAGTCTCCCCTGAAAATTGGACAATCCCAAAATTGCAACCTGTCAGGAAACAACAGAATAGAATACTCCAACTGCCAGAATGCAATACAAATACATAATAGGCGTCCGGCCTTCAATGAATTCCGAAATAGGCAATACCAGAGCAATCTAAGAGTATCCAGGTTATAAACAACCGAAGTCAAAGATTACAGAGATGGACAAAGAGTCCTACAATCAGGTCAAAGCTTGAGAAGAGGAGCGCTTGGTTGGACAGAATAGTTCACTGCGACTAAAGCCTGGGGGTGCAAAACAGAAAGAGTGTGAGTGGACAAAAACAAAGTTTTACATACTTAAACCAACGTACTAACCCCACTGTTTCAAAACGATGCAAACCATGCATATGAAATCATTTATATACATACTTGATTCAAAAACCAAGATAGCTCAAAATAGGTGAAAACATTCCAGCTCAAAACCTTTTTCCGAACAAACCAACCTTTTACTTTTCCCGAGGCATAACCTCCCAAATCGAACCCATGTGGATATATAAAAATATAAACAGAAGAACTTACTAAACGTATAAGCATAAAGATGGAATAAAGTTCCCATAAAGTAAAACAACATTAAAATCCCAATAATCCAAATAATACCAAGAACAACCCAACTCAACAACAACATAGAAATCATATAATAGTAAACCATTTTCCCTTTCTTTCCCACACTCAGACAACCGCATGCCCGTACGCACTGCAAGTGAGAAAGGATCTCCACTAAAAGAAATATGAATGTGAAAGTACTAACACATGCACATATAAGTATAATAGAACCTCAACACCAAATACAAGTACCGGGGAAACAATCCAACGAGGGATTGTTTGACTGGACACCGGGATGCATCGTGATGGCCCGTTCCCAGGGTTGAGCCGTCCAATTGGGACTGCTCGCAGGCCCGTATGGCAGAATCTTCAATACCCATACGTCTGTGACAAGTCCTACGCACGCAGACTACCCCGTTAAGGGTCTACTGCTACACCTCGTTAAGGCATGCACCGGGTATCCGACATAACCAAGTAACCGTATCAAGAACAGGGGGATGTACATAACAAGGTGCCAACCACACTCAAATCAATCGCTACGCAATAATCAATATACAAGTCCATCAATCAAATATACCCAACCCCAAAACATCAGACACCCGGAAATATACAAGTCCATCAATCAAATAACCAATATATATACTCAAAATAAGGACATCATCGTCCCAAACATATATTTCCATATTCAAAACCGTACTCAAACCTCAAATCAAGAAAACGTCAAATGATATGAGAAACCCAAGTCTCGAAACATAAAGTCAAACTCAATTTCAACACAATTCCCAAATATCAATATAATCCCATCGTAGATAACCCTTCTTTGAAAACATCAAATCTGAGACCCGAAACTTTTATTCAAAGTGTATATATATATATTTTAACGTATAAAAGCTATGTTAATTTTCAATTTCATTCTTGTAATTAATTTAAAATTAGCCTATTTGTTCATTGCAGTAATTGGCATAATTAATTTAATTTTAGTCTATTTGTTCCTTGCCTTAATTTGCATTAACATAATCATAGTTTGGTCCTATACCTTTCTTGATTTACCCTTTCCTTCGTATGACTAATTCTGGTTCTACACCCTTTTGGTATCAGAGTCGTAAGAGTTGTTGAGTTAATCTATTTGTGCTACTCACTCCGCCCAAGTGGCTGGTTATTCGATCCGAGTTTTAACAATAAGTCCTAGAGTCCAAACAATAAGTCCCAGTGAGGCATGAGCGGTTGCGGCATGAGCGGTTGCGGCATGAGCGGAGAGAAAGAGAGCCCCTAGGTTTACAGGAAACCCTGAATTCACAGCAGAATTTTAGAATCTTCTTTTATAAGATCAAATCAATCTGTAAACTTGTAGAAATGAGTACCCTTTTTAGATCAAACTCTTGCAGCAATAGCAGTTCTAGAGCCAGTTTAAGTAAAGTCCCAGATATAGTTAATGAAGAACAAATAGAATATGATACTAATAGTGAAGTAAGTTGGAAAGATTGGAATATCCCTAAAGTCTCTACAACAGAAATTTATAAGAAAAGATGGTCTCTATCTTCCTTTATGTCAACAACCCATGTCAAAACAGTTGAACAAGTTTATGCCCTTAACAAAGAACATGAAACATGCCAATTGTTGAATCTTGAGTCAATCAAGAAACATAGAAAAGACAGAAACAATTTCATACATATAGGCCTAGTCCAAGTAGCAGGCAAACCCTTAACCAGAATTGGTCTTAATGCTTCAATTTTGCTTTGTTTAAGAGATGCTCGATTTATCAATTTTAATGATAGCACTTTAGGAATAGTAGAATCTAGTTCATGTAATGGCCCAGTTCATTTTAATTGTTTTCCATACTTTACAAGAAGCCTTAGTGATCCTCACATATTAAAAAATTTAACTTTAAATATCAAGACTTCAGGATATGAGATTTTACCTGGATCTCAACCCTTACCTTTAATTTATAGAATTTATTACAAAGTCACATGAACTAATATGAATTTCCAGGCTCTTAGCAAAAGTCCCAAGGACCAAACTTTGCTAATACAGAGTAGTCAAACAAATGCTAACATTAGAGTCCCTTGTGCCATTAAATGGTCAGAAGTCACCCTTCCTTCTGATTGGACCTTAATAGCTGAAAATCAACCAACCCCAATTCAAAATACCTTACCTAACCTGGACTACGTTCAGCAATACCTAGATGGCACAGTCAAAATCAATTTTAGCAATCAACCGCTAAAATCTTCAAGAAACTCCAACAATTACCAACGCCCACCAGTCCCAAAGGCATAATCCAATAGACATTCTTTTGCAGGATCCTCCTCCACTACGGAAAGAGATCTTGAAATAGAAAAAGCCTTAATAGATTTGAAATTAGAATCTCTTAGGAAAAGCTCCCAAATTGACCAACCCTATTATTCTAAATAATAAAAAAACCAATTGAAGAAAAAGAGCCAACTTCGCCTACTCTAATGAGACTTTGAAGTTGAAGAAGCTTACCCATCCAATGCTCAACCCATAAATAGCCAATTATGTACCCTCAATAGGAAAACACACTGGAAGAAATAGATCAACGATTAAAAAATTTAAGACACCAGATTAGAAAACCAAGTGCAAACAAAGAAGTAAAAACTTTAACTTCAGAAAAATGGAAAAAGAAGACAACACCGAAGTAACTTCTAGTCATTCTCCGGTAGAAACAATAATCATAAACCACCAAAATGCCAAAATCACAGCCAGTCCTTTTAAATTAGCATATCCTCTTGACAAAAAAATAATAGAACAAAAAAATTATACAAATCGGAGTCTAATAATTCTAGGAAAAAGTTAGACAAAATAGAGACAAAATTTGACAAAGTCTTTAGTCAAGAAATGCAAGTCAAGACAACCAAAGAAAAACCTTTGGTAAAATTCCAGGAATTAAAACCTCGAGTCAACTCTCAAAACAACCCCTACAATGAAGAAAATTGAACTAATACTTGTACAGTTAAGTAAAGGAAAAGCAATAAAAACAGAAGACTCTCCAGAAATTAAAGTCTTGAACATAGAACCCTCGATACAAAGTTACTCTTCTAGTAACAATTCGAGTCCAAGAATATTTCAAAAATAGAAAATGCCTTTAATAATTTAAAACTTAATAGACTAAGAAACAAAGTTGATCCTACTAGTCTAACAACAAAATTGGTACCCTCACCAACACCTCCGGACATCCAATTTGAAGAACGAAATTCTCAAAATCAATTTTCATCTCCTCGGATAAACTTTATGAATGGAATATTGATGATTTGTCCGAACAAGAAATTTTAAACAAATTACAACATATGTCCATGGTTGCCAATAGTTATGTCACTAACCATAATTTAAGACAGTCAGAAGTAGTCCCTCTATTAGAAACATGTTTTACTGGAACCTTAAGAGCTTGGTGGGATAAACATCTCACTGAATAAGTTAAAAGTAGTATAATTCATGCAGTCAAAATTGATGAAGAAGGTTTACCAATATTCGATGAAAACATTCATAATATGGGAACTGAAGATGGAGTTAATACTTTATTATATACGATAATTAAACATTTTATTGGAACCCCTAGTAACACCACAGCTAGAATACATGACTAGCTCAGTAACCTTAGATGTCTGAAATTAAGCGATTTCAGATGGTACAAAGATATTTTCATTTCCAAAGTCATGCTAAGAGATGATAGTAACCAACCATTTTGGAAAGAAAAATTCATTAATGGCTTACCTAATTTATTTGCCCATAAAATACGAACAGTTTTAAGTAATGATAAAGGCCACATAGATTTTGATAATCTCACTTATGGCAGCATAATTAGTACAATAAACCAAGAAGGAATGAAAATGTGTGTAGACATGAAGATAGGAAAACAAGTCCACTTAAAGAAATTCAGCCAAATATGAATTAGGAGATTTTTGTGAACAATACGGATTAACTTCTATCCCTCCTTCTAGAAAACATAAGAAATATGAAGGTCAAACTAGTAAAACTAGACATTACAAAAGAAGAAAACAGTCGTCCAAAGATAATGATGAATTCTAAAAAGCACGTAAATAAAGTAAAAAGAAAACTTGGTCTATACCACCCAGGAAAAGTTATAAGAAAGAAAAATATAAAAAAGAAAAAGGGAAAAACACCGACAAAAGTAAAGTTGAATGTTTCAAATGCAAAAAATTCGGTCATTACGCTAATGAGTGTAAAGTTAAAGATACACTTAAACAATTAAAAATCTCTGAAGAAGAAAAAGCCCAGCTAATCAAAGTCCTTGAATTAAGAAATTCAGAGTCAAGTGAAAATGAAATCTCAGTAATTAGTTCAGATTACTCCAGTCATTCTGATTACCAGTCAAGTTCCCCTAATGTTCAATTAGGTTGTAAAGATAATTGCTGTAACACCAAGTCAATAAGTGTCCTTACTAAACAAGAAGAACAAGAAGAATTATTAATTGATTTAATCAAGAGAATAGAAAACCCTGAATTAAAATCAGAATATTTGAAGAGACTCGTAAAAATTATCGCCCAAAGTGAAACTAGTCAAGTCACTCCAACCCCAAGGATAAGTCTAGCCACTACTTTAGAAAAGTTTAACCAAAGAAAAGAAATCACGTTACAAGACTTACAATTAGAAGTCAAAAGTATCAAAAATGAAATCATTACCTTAAGACGAATTAGCCATGCTTTACAAAATGAAAATTATGAAATAAAACAAGACTTAATCAACCTAATAGAAAATGGAGGATCCTCTAGTAAACTAGCTCCAGAACAACCCAAAGGCTCTCAACCCCTTTAATCTAGGAAACCATCTACATGACGGAGTCACTTCAAACCATCTAGGAGTCCCTTCTCTACCCCTTTAAGGCTCTCAATTCTGGTTTGAATTTCTAGCCAAACCAGAATTGAGAGCCTTAAAAGCTCTCCAAAATAATGCAGTGTCCAAATCAATTCAAGTAATTAAGAATAAAAGTAAACAGGTCAAATTCCTTAAAGAATAAATTAAATTCAAAAGAATTGAACAACAACTTGAAGACAAAATAAAATTAAGAATTTTGAAGAAAAAATTAAAAAAGAAGTCTGTTCTGATCTACCTAATGCTTTTTGGCATAGAAAACAGTCTTCTTTATATTAAATACTTTAGTGAGAAAAATATCCCTACTAAAGCCAGACCAATTCAAATGAGTCAAGAAGTCATGGAATTTTGCAAAAATGAATTCACAGAATTACTTCAAAAGAAAATAATACGCAATAGTAAATCTCTTTGGTCTTGTCCAACCTTCTATGTTCAAAAAAATGATGGATTAGAACGTGGAGTCCCTAGATTAGTCATCAATTATAAACCACTAAATAGTGTGTTGGAATTGATAAGGTACCCAATCCCCAATAAAAGAGATCTTATTAAACGACTAATTAATTCAGTCATTTTTTCCAAATTTGATATGAAAAGCGGATTTTGGCAAATACAGATTCAAGAAAGCGATAGGTATAAGACTGCCTTCGTCACTCCTTTCGGTCATTATGAATGGAATGTTATGTCATTTGGTTTAAAAATGCACCTAGTGAATTCCAAAATACAATGAATGAAATCTTCAACCCATTTAATGATTTTTCCATAGTCTATATTGATGATGTTCTCATATTCTCTCAGTCAATAGAACAACATTGGAAAGCACCTGTATAAATTCCTCCAAGTAGTTAAGAGTAATGGTTTAGTTGTCTCTGCTAAGAAAATCAAATTATTTCAAACCAATATTAGATTCCTCGGATAAATTATCCACCAGTCTCAAATTAGCCCAATAGATCGAGTCATCCAATTTGCTGATAAATTTCCAGATGAAATCCTTGACAAAAGCCAGCTTCAAAGATTCTTAGGATCTGTTAATTATGTCTCTGATTTCTATAAGAACCTGATAAAATAGTGTAAACTCTTGTTTGACAGACTCCAGAGTAACCCTCCCACTTGGACTCCCAGTCACACGTAAATAGTCAAACAAATCAAAATTCATGTCAAGACATTACCCTGCCTTGGCATTCCTTCGATTAATTAATCATTGAAACCGATGCTTCCGAAATTGGTTATGGTGGCATCCTCAAACAGAAAATTCTTCCAAGTGAAACAAAGCAAATTGTTCGTTTCCACTATGGCATCTGGAATCATGCACAACAAAATTTTAGTACTATTAAAAAAGAAATATTATCTATTGTATTGTGCATCTCAAAATTCCAAGATGACTTATTAAATAAAAAATTCTTAGTTCGAGTTGATTGCAAATCTGCAAAACATGTTTTAGAAAAGGATGTTCAAAATATTGCATCAAAACAAATTTTTGCACGTTGGCAAGCTATTTTAAGTATTTTTTATTTTGATATTGAATATTTGAGAGGAAGTGAGAACTGTATTCCTGATTTCCTTACGAGAGAATTTCTACAGGGAAAAAATGGCAGGAAAACAACCAAAAGAAGAAGATTCAAGTCAATTCAGAAAACTTCCCCAATCAATGAATCCAGTCAAAAAGAGTCCTCCCAAATTGTCCCTCACCCTAATTTCCAGTTATGACCCTTTCCAGTCCCATCTCCCGATTCTCCCAGTCATCAAGCTCTAGTCAACTAAGGGCTTCTCCCTATCAATTCAAGAGTCAACAAAATCTATTCACAATTGAGCCAAATATCACCAACCTTGGCAACCCAGCTTTTATTGCCAAAACTTATTTTCCCCCAAATTATCATTTCCTTCCTTTGCATCCTCAAAAATCCCTCCAATTTTACAAGGATATCCTACTTGAAACCCAATCAGTAGAAATTAAGCCTATCAAGGATAAGAATGACCCTAAACTCATTCTTTTCCACTCCCTTTACATTCATCGGATCCTGAGTCAAGCATAATGGGGAGATCATCCTTATTCTCTCCACACTTTAAGATCAACCTACCAATATAGTTATTATGATTATATTGAAGCCTAGTATAAAATCTTCCTTCACCAGCACACTGATTTTAGTCACTCTTGGTTCATTAATTTTGACAGTAAATTCAATAGAAAATTTCCCTATTGGTTTCGTTCTTGGTGGGATTCTCATGGCCTAATTCATGATATCCTTCCCATTGAGCTCAGTCAAATCCTTACCCATTTTGCTAGCAAATATCATTGTAAGCCTGAAGAAAAATTCTTCCCTATTCTCATAATATTTGTTGCCAAATTTAAAATCCCTTGGATCCTCAAATGGTCCTATGAGGTCAACAGTCAGTTTAGATTCCTCACCAGAAAATTTACAGTCAAATGGTGGGACAAATTTCAAATTTCCAGAATCATTGGTCAAGTCTATGAAGAATTTCCTCTAGCCCAGAGTTTCCAACAACCCACAGTTCAAGCTTCACAAAGCTCCCTCCAAATCGAAGGAAAGTCAAGCTCATAATTAAAAGCCCTGGCAAGAGAAATTCTTGTTCATGCTGCCCATTTGGACGATGATGAAGATGCTACTCCAAAATCGCCCTCTTCCCAAGGTTCATCCTCCAATCAGGTGCCACCTCCCAGTCAAAAGAAAAGCACACCAAAACCAAGAATCCCATGGGCTGATTATGCGGACAGTCAAGATCCATATGACGCCTATGACCTGAATGAAAAATAGTAAAGCCACTTGTGTCTGCCATGCACATGCTTCCACTCCAAAATGCAGACAGAATATCACCTTTCAGCAAAAGCCAGAAGTCACGAAAGCTTTAGAGTAAAAAGAAGATTTGTTTGAATCTACTTTCGGTGCATAAATCACCAAAGTAAAAGCAATTCCCACTGTCTAAAGTTTCCTCCTTTTGTAAAAGTAAAGTTAGAAATAATTTCTTTGTAATAGTCTTTTGTCGGTTGTGCCCACTCAATAGGAACTCTTCTCCTATAAGTTCAGACCTGCGAGTCTAAAGGAGTCAAGTTTTAGTTTTCAGTTTTCAAAAGTTCTTTCAGAATCACTACTCTGAAGAACCCTTGTAAAATATGAGTGCAATGAGTGCTATCAAGTAATCAATAAAACTTCAAGTTTTCAAGTAAGTTTAAATGTTAAATTATTTTATTATATTTTGCATCGCTTTCCAAATTAACATTCTAATCTTTTTATTATTGTTAAAATTTATTAACAAATTTCATCTCATTACTTTAACATATAAAAGCTATGTTAATTTTCAATTTCATTCTCGTAATTAATTTAAAATTAGCCTATTTGTTCATTGCATTAATTTGCATAATTAATTTAATTTTAGTCTATTGTTCCTTTCGTTAATTTGCATTAACATAATCATAGTCTGGTCCTATACCTTTCTTGATTTACCCTTTCCTTCGTATGATGATATAGGTAACCATTTCTTAAACCATCAACATCCATTTCCCGAAACCTTTATTCAAAGTATAAGTATTATTCGTAAAAGTATATACGCCAGAACCAAGTATGAAATCGAATGGACTATAGCAACGTCCAACTTAACCCAATTATATAATTAAAATATAATATAACAATTCTTTAAATATAATATCCAAAGAAAACCATTAAACTCCAACTTATGTACAATAATCCATTAAGTCCACGATTTAAATAGTATAACGATTCCAAGCTTAAAAATAGCTCAAATATATAATCCAAATACAACACGAAAACCACCGGACGTTCACCACGTCCCGTTAAAAACTCAAGATATGAATAATCATAAAATATAGCCATCAGGGCCCCACATACAATTCGAAAACCCAAATCATGCATAAGCCTCAAATGTCAATTCTTTTAATATACTTCAACCAAAGTCAAAACCAAGACTTAAACCATTATCAAACCCCATTTTATATGCATTGCATTCAATCTTTCAAATCATGCTCGTTTAAAAACAAAGTCCACTCACTGTTGGTCCCACGCTGCTTAACCCGAAAAGGGTCCTACCTGCTGAGTACATAGAGTCGAAGTACCTAAAGTGATAAATACGAGAATTAGATTAATACAGTGAACCAAACGAGAACTTTAAAACAAAATCCTAACTTTTTCCGAATAGGTCAACCCTGGCCCGCAGGACCCACTACCTCCAATTGGATCCGAACGTTCCTAAAAGTCCAACAAAGTCAACTAATCACGTCCCAAAGGTTTGGTCTCGATCGAATGGTCAGATTTCTCGCGATTGCACGATTGGACGGTTTTTGTTAATCTAAACTTTAAGTCATTGATCCGGAGCATCCGGGGCTCCGATCCACAATCTGTCAATTCCTATATGATCCTAGAAGTACGAGGAACGATATACGTGAGATCGGATTCGATCCAACAGTCCAATCACATCGAACCCAAACAATGCGTAATAGGCGTAATTTGGTTAGATAGTCAAACGACGTCTGAATCGAAATCTGAGCGCAGGTACAGGCTCAGAACGACTTAAGGATCGCAACGGAATAAAAGCCGCCACCACACCTACCCCACAAGCCGCCACACGCACCGCCGTGAGGTGGGTGGCTCGATCAAATTCCGGCCACCCTCCAAACTTCGAATCTGGCAACCAGACCAATGCCATTCGAACCAGGACATTGAGGTGAGTTCAAAACCGGTGAGAACCGGCCGTTAACTGGCTGGAATTCACGATCGAAAATCGGCCAAAACTGACATTTAGATCGGATGGTTTCGAGGCCAAATCGAACGAAACCAAGTTTACCGATAGCTTGAGGGTGAAGAGAAGAGTTGATTTCATACCTGGATCGTCGGAGAAGACGACCGGAGCCGCTGTGAAAAACCAGCAAACTTCCAGTTGATACCGCCGTCGGGATTCGAGCTTTCCGACCGGGATTCTTGGTGCTGCATGACGGCGAGCTCAAGCCGGTTCCAACACGACTAGTCTCGTGGCCTGCCGTTGCCGGAGCAGAGAGATCGAAGAGAGAGAAGGGAGAGGGTTGCATAGGAGGAGAGAGAAACCGAGCAGAGAGAGCGAGAGAGAGAGAGAGAGAGAGAGAGAGAGAGAGAGAAATCATTTCTGATTGGCCAATGGGCTTTTTATAATATTTTATTCAATTTCGTAAATTACCATTATGTCATTTTTATGTTTCGCAACTCGTATCGAGACGTGCTGCCCGTCAACGGACTCGTTTCGACGAGCCGAACGCAATGGCGCCATTCGTTCCGCCAAATTCTCATTCGAAAATAAAGATGACCAAATTGCCCTTTAATTATTAAATTCTAATTTCATTAAATTAATTCTTTTTATTTATTTTTTAAGCCTCATTTTATTTAATTTAGTTTATTTTAATTATTTTATTAATTTTTAGGTCCGGGATGTTACAATTAACTTCTTTCGAAGTCCACCAACCAATGGTAACACCAGTAGTTGACGCAGTTCCCTAATCCAGTTATTAAAGGATTCCACAAAGCTATTCGCCATCTCACCATAGCGCTTTCCATCAAAATATGCATTGGCATAGTGCTCCTTAGAAAGATCAGCAATAAAAGACTTCACCTTAGCACTACCAACTACCAACAGTTCATCCATTGCATCTTGAAACTCAAACTCCGTAACTACAAATGCACATCTAGCAAAAAGTTTCAACACCCTTTCTTGAAGTACTTTCCGAAAACCTGACTTTAGATATTTTGAAATTAAATTATGCTTCAAATGGAAGTAGCAATAGGAGTAAGGCCAAGCAGGACACATAATAGCCATTGACTTTAACAGACCTTGGTTGTGATTAGAAAAAATGTCACCACTCGGCCCATTGGTACCAAAATGACTGACAAATGATTGAGAAACCAGGTCCAATTATCCTCCGTCTCTGAATCGACAACTACAAATGCCAAAGGATAAAACCTTGAAAAACAAAACAAAAAGAATTCGTATTAGGATGACAATACAAATCAGAAACTACAATGCATGTTCTGATTTAATTTTTTTAATTTCAATTTTGCATTTGCACATAGAATCGTGTTAATCGCTTATGGCTCAAGGTTTAGCTCTCCGCCCAAAACTCGAGAAATAAACCATGAGCCATATTCTAAAACCCCGCACCCTACACCCCCCCAAAAAAACAATTATAAAACCCTAAACCCTATCACACCCTAAAACCGTGGTTCACATGATAAAAACATACATAAACCAAGGGATAAAATCCTGAAAAACAAAACAAAACAAAAAGCATAGGTTTGAGGATGACAATACAAATTAGAAACAGCAATGCATGTTCTGATTTAATTTTTGGCTTTTTATCACAAAACGTCCCCGACGTTTGTGAAACTATCGATTGCATCCTTTAAGTTTTTGTATCACTTATGGTCCTTAATGTTAATATAAGTGCTCTTAAATAGTCCCTCTGTCAAAAAACTGTTAAATCCAGGATATAATCGTCAAATCAATCCAAAATTATAACATTTTTTTCTTTCCCTTCTCTCTTTCTTTCTTTCTTCTTCTTTCTACCTTTCTTCTTCTTCTTCTTCTTTCTCTCCGCTAGAATCTTCTTCTTTAAGCCTGGTGAGCGCATTGCCCTTGGCGCCTCGGGTGGGAATTGGAGAAATGTATGGAGGTGATTGAGGAAGAATCAGCTGCAACAAAAAGCGGGTCGTCAATTGCTGACCCATCAACGATATTGAACTTAGAGAGCATGCTCAACCCAGCCAGAGAGATCGGATGGGTTGTAGTGGATCAGACGTAAAGTCGAGAAATCCCATCTTCCCGAGCGAGCCCATGACCATCTCCAGCTGCTCGAGCTTTTCCGCCACCTCTGCCATGTTTGAGGCCCGAACCTTGTAACCCAAAACGGCGAGCAACTCATCAATGCCGCCGCCGCCACTGCCGCCGTAGCCATCTTGGTCTTGTTCCCAAATTTTGGCCTTGCCATTCAACACCGAGGATGTGGACGACGAGTATTCGCCTTCAACTTGGGTCAAGTCATGGGAAAGATTTCATGAATTTAATGTGACTCCTTATATTTCACCCTACTTGGACTCCAAAGGCTTAGTGGAGGGATCAAATGAGATGGAGAAGAGGACGGTGGGTTTGGTGCATGAGTTGTTGTCATTCACTTTATGAAAGAAAGCATCAATTGCAAAGCTGGGACATTTTCAGAGAGATGGGTGTCCTCTGAATTGGGTCAAGGTGGGTAACCATAGGCTATCCTGGAAGCCCCGTCTTATTGCCTCTCTCTCGCTTTTAGAGAGATGGGTGGCTTGCAATTTGGACATGGTCTCATAGATGATGTAATAAGCCTATTAACATTAGGAAATCATGCTTTATTGTGTTTGCTATGTGATCTGCAGAGGATGGTTCAGGCTGAGAAGGGAAACTTGAAAGTTAGGAGTAAGCTCAAGCTGACTGAGAGTAAGTCGAGCTTTGAAATATGAAGCTGCTTCAAGGCCTGGGAAAATGGACAACAAAGCAGAAGTAGGAGCAATGTTTTGGTTCATGAGATCAAAGGTAACATAATTGTATTTTTTTGGTCGTTATAATGAAATTGTTTTTCCTTTTGGGTATTGTATTATTTACTTCTTGTCTACACATTTCGATTCATGATCAAAATGCCTATTTTTCGTTGAGCGTACCAAATTAGCGAGCCACAATTACCTTTAATCGTTACTCTTGATATAAGTTTTTTTTAATGAAATTCAAATCTAAGATATATGCCAATGGATTTTGGTTACCTGGTAACCACAAACCAGAGATGGAGAAAGGAGAGAAAATAACAACACATTGCAGAGAAAATAACAACACAATTACCTATCAGGCGGAGAGAAAGAATAAGAAGAAAGAAGAAGAATCTGGCGGAGAGAAAGAAGAAGAAGAATCTGGCGGAGAGAAAGAAGAAGAAGAAAAGAAAGGGAGGAAGAAGAAAAGAAAGGGAGAAAGAAGAAGAAAGAAAGAGAGAAATGGAAGGAAATTTTTATTTATTTATAATTTTGGATTGATTTGACGATTATATCCCTGAATTTAACAGTTTTTTTGACGGAGGGACTATTTAAGAGCACCTATATTAACGTTAGGGACCATAAGTGATACAAAAAAACTTAAAGGATGCAATCTGATAGTTTCGCAAACGTCAGGGACGTTTTGTGATAAAAAGCCTTAATTTTTTTAATTTCAATTTTGCATTTGCACATAGAATTAGGTTAATCGCTTATGGCTCAAGGTTTAGGTCTCCGGTTTTGGGCTCCGCCGAGACCTAAACCCTGAACCATAAGCTCCAATGATTCTAAAACCCTACACCCAAACCACCCCTCCCCCCCAACCCCCCAAATCAATTCTAAAACCCTAAACCCCTTGTTCACATTATACAAAACACACATAAACCAACAACAAAAACATTTAATTATTTCATGAAAATTAAACGCTAAAAAAAATATTTAAAAAAAGAAAACAGCGTACATAACAGTAAAAACAAACTAGAAACTGCAATGCATATGTTGAGATAATACCTTGGCTCCCATTATTTCCACATGCACACAAAAGCTGCCCCTTCTACTTACTCTTCAAAAACGTTACGTCAATAAACAAAAGAGGCAGACAATATGGGAATCCAGCAATGCACCCACCGAACAATATGAAAAATCTTTGAAAACGATGACTACTTGGATCAAATTGAAGGTCACAAACAGAACCAAGATTTGTTCATTCACGGCATTCACATACCATACAAGCTCATTAAATGCTTTGGAATCATCATCGTGAACATTCAGCTTCACTAACTCATTTCCATACCAGGCTTGGTAATATGAAATTTGAATGCCGAAATAATCTTTGAACTCATTCACTATATCAATTGGTTTAAGTCCTAGTTTTGCCCAAATTCTGTCAACAACAGCTGAAGAAACAACCCAAGACCTTATCATCCTACTCTTGCACTCTCGGATCTGACCGTAACATCTATGGACATTATTTAGTGTCCTAATAAAGAAAAATCCAGTTACTTCACAATGAGAGGCATAAACTCGCCAACTACAGCCCTTCAATTTCTTATTTGCACAAATTGCAATCACTCTTTTCCTATCATTGTTGGAATATATGAAGTTAAAACCAACTTCAAACGCGTATTTGCTCAATTTCAGCCGAAACTCGTCTACACCACCCTCAAACTTCTGCCCAATGTGATGTATATATGACTGCCACCCATTTGATAATAATGGTTTACATTGACCTCCCCAAGAACTCATTTCGGTGTACAAAAACAGTAGATTCTGTGATGTAAGAAGAAGATTCACAACTATATTCAATCAACTCCTTATTCCCACCATTGTTGGCACTAGTCTCACATAAATTCTTCACAAAAAATGTTTATGGTTTTTTCATTAGTTATTGCCAAACACGCAAATATCATGTCCAATCGCTATCAGTTTCTAGTACGCAACTAGAATACCCAGTCGGTGAATACCTAAGTTTAAAACTCCGTAACTTTAAGTTGTTAAACCTCAAACAAAAAATGTTGCAAATACCAACAATAGATGATCCCTCAGAAATAGCAAACATAATCGTTTCTGAATTATACATGCACTTTGCTATCACAAAAACATCTAATACCCCTGATAATTAAAACAAAAAACACACTCTGTACCAAAAAAAAATTTAAAAAACACAAAAAAAAAAAAACTTCAAATCAACATAAATTGCAGTGCAGTTTCTGATCAAATTGCAAAGGCAGCAATTAAATCACAAAATCAACTCAAAACAAAACATAATACTTCGAAAAACACCAAAAATACTACGAAAAAAAATAAACATTTGAAGAACACATATCTGAATAGCAACCAACACCTCACTATAGAACCACAACAAGAGAACAACGCCTAACACTGAAAAATCAAACACAAATAAGAATTTAAGATCTTATCACAAAAATAGCAACGAAACATAAAAGAAATGGAACACCCTGAACCAAATACAGAAACAAAATCAATGAGCAAAATTGCTCAAATATAAAAACAAATTGAACAAAAATAAAAACCTAAAATTCATACCTCAAATCACACCAAAATGCATGAAGGATAGCAATCATGAAACGCATGAAGGATCTAGCTTGCCAAAACAAAAATCAAAGAACATAAAACAAGACCAGAGCGAAATCACAGAGAGGGCTCGAACATAAACAAACATGAGTGCGCTCAAACTAATTGAGACGTCGAAAAAAGAAAAATACGAGCTAAATAGTAAAAAGGGTAAAAATGTCCTTCTAAGTACAAATTAAACAGGCCCTAATGCTTTAGTTTAGGTCCATTGACCTTTAACAAAACAAAATTTAAAAATCATTGACCAAGCCCAAAACAGAACTAGTTTATTGACTATATCCTTATTATTTTCCATTTTATTAATTGTTATCTATAAAACTATGGGGAATTGTAGAGATCAATAAGAGGAAGAGAAATACAGAGAATTTGTTCTATGAACTTGTTGTCTTTATCTTTGATAAGTACCTATTTATAGGCTTACAACCATAGGAAATTAACCCACTAAATATAGATTAAAGGCTACTAATTACTATAATAATAACATATGTTACACAACAACAAAAGGTGCAGATAATGGATATAATGGTGGTCATCAACATTTCATGGATTTATAACACTCCCCCTTGGATGTCCACCATACAATGACATTGTTGCCTCATTAAAAATCTTGCTTGGAAAACCCAGTGGGACAAAACCGAAGAGAAGGGAAAAAGAGTGCAACTTTCTTCTCGATCATTCGTATGGTGTTGGATACGCTTATGTTGCCTTGTTAAAAACTTGCCAGGAAAAACCCAGTGGGACAAAAACCTAGTCGAAGGGCAAAAGACTACAACGTGCATATATCATATATGTAGCAAAATTGGGATGCTCCCCCTTATTAATATCAGCTCCTGGTTTTCATTAACTTTTGGAATATAGGTTTCAAAAAAGCTTTGGTAAAAAGGTTCACCAAATTATCTTGTGAACGAATTTGTCTAACTCCAATCTCTTGGATTTTTCTGAAACTATGTCACCCTTCGTGAACCCCTCTTTGATTTGAGCAATACAAGCAACATTGTCTTCATAAATGATTGAACTCTTTAGGAGCATCAACAACTAATCTAATAGTTAGAATATGTTACAGCAATATCAAATTTGAATTCAAAATACTCGGACTCTTAGTGTTAACTCTTAATCAAGAATATCGTGGTACTTTATATCCTTCAAGGGGTCGCTTCATGCGATATATCTCAAATATTTCATGAGCTATGAGGATTTGCATGTACCATACAGTCTTAATAAATTTGCATTTAACACATGCTATAAGTTTTGCATTAAAATAACAACTGTACTTATAGAAATATAAATGCATCTATGAGAGGATGGGAGACTAAAACCATGTCTCTACTAGAAAACCTTGTCATATTAGTGATCTTGTTTGACTTCACAAACACCAATATGTAACCTTCATACTTAACATTTGTAATTCAGTGTTTGAGCTATATGTTCAATATTGAACACTTCATATTTAGTGATAAATGGAATTGGCTATTTCCATTTTGGCCAATAACTTAACTTGCCGACATTCATAAAACGAGATTTAATATAATCATAGCCCTTGATGATTGTAGTAGCTACTAATAAACCAAATGTATCATCAATTCATGATCCCACAATTCTCATTTGCATGTGCATGCAAAATTTATAAGCATCTCATTGTTTTGGAGTACCAATGCCTCTTCAGGGGCTTATGTTGTCATTTATGGGACAAACATCTCTTTTACGATGAATTATTTAGAATATGTGGATCATAACCTCCTATAGAGCGTTATTTTTGATAGGGCTTGAATTTTTCAAATAATCTCCACTTCTAGGGTGACAGGACCCGACCAGAATTCCGCCCCGGAACCCGCGCCGGATCCTGTGGTTTAACCGACATCAACCCATGTCGGGCCCACAAACTAAACAAGTTCCCTCTTCCCGAAACAAAAAAGAAAGGGGCCAAGACTTTTGCCGAAAATCAGGCAGAGTCTCCCTTGAAATATAAACAATCCCAAAAACTTCAACCTGTCAAACAAGCAACAAAATAGAATATCTCAACTGCCAGCATGCATACAATATACATCACAGGCCTCCGGCCAACAAATTCAACCCTAATGGGTGATATAGAGCAATCTAAGAGTATTCGAGTATAAACAACAGGATTCAAAGTTTAAGATAAGGGACTTAAAGTCCTACAATCAAGTCGAAGCTCAAGAAGAGGAGCGCTCGGCCGGACCGTCGAAGCAACGACTATGGCCTGGGGGGCGCAAAACAGAAAGAGTGTGAGTGGACAAAAACAAAGTTTTGTAGTTCAAATCAGCGTACTAACCCCACCATTTCAAAACAATGCAAACCATGCATATGAAATCATTTATATACGTGCTTGATTTAAAACCAAGTTATCTCAAAGTACGTGAAAATATTTCTAGTTCAAAATATTTCCACTCACCATTGGTCCTACGCTGCATAACCCTAAGAGGGTCCCACCCGCTACGTATGCGGTGCCAGAGTACCTAAAGCGATAGATGCGAGGATTGGATTAGTACAGTGAACCGAACGAGAACTTTAAAACGAAACCCTAAGAGGGTCCCGCCCGCTACGTATGCGGTGCCAAAGTTCCTAGGGTCAAACTACGTCTTTTAACAAGTGGGACCGCCCCGGAAGACTCACGGTCAACCGGCGGTCAAACATCCCATTTCAGTCAGCCCGGGGCCGTGGAGCCCACGACCTCCAAATCGATTCGGACATTCCTAGAAGTCCAACAAAGTCAACTACGTTCAAAGAATTGCAAAGCGACCTCGAGAGACCCTCGGTCAACCGTTGGTCAAACTTGGTCAACCGGGACCCGCGGGTCCCACGACCTCAAAACTTAGATCCGAAAGTTCCTACAAGTTCAACACGGCATAACCAACGTGTCTTGAAAGTTTGGTCTCGATCGAATGGTCGGATCGCTCACGATCGTACGATCGGGCAATTACTATTTAATTCAAGCTTTAAGTCATTGATCCGGGGCATCCGGGACTCCGAATCACGATCCATCAATTCCTATACGATCCTAGAAATACGAGGAACCACATACGTGAATTTGGATTCAATCCAACGGTTCGAACCCAAATAACGCATAATAGGCGTACATTGGTTCGAGGTCCAAACGACGTCCAAATCGGAATCCAAACATACATACACGCTCACAATGACACGAGGGTTGCAACATAACAAAGAACCGCCACCACACCCTGGCCCACGCGCCGCCACACGCGTCACCATGGGTTGGATGTCTTGAGCAATTCCCGTGATCGGGTTTTTGTCAAGACTTGCAACACCGCCTATACCAAAATGATCCTGGCCACAATAGGAGTCCAGAACCGGTGAGAACCGGCCAAGAACCGCCCATTAACTTGCCCAAAAATCGAATTGAAAATCTGACCAAATTGGGGTTTTCAGATCTGATCACGAAACGGCCTAATCGATCAACACTCACCCTAGAAATAGCTAGGACAAGTAGAGAGGGTTCGGAAATGGACCTGGATCGATGGAGAAGATGACCGGAGACGGCGGCTTAACGCTGGACAGAACCGGCTTCGAACCAGTCTCTACCGCTGGTAGGATTCAGCGTTTCCGACGACGAAAAGGGGTGGGTCTTTACAGCGAGGTCGAGGCTGTCCTTTTGCGACCAGTCTCACGTCTGACCGTGGTCTGTGTCGCCTGCAATGAGGAGAGAGAGAATCGGAGCTGAGGGAGAGAGGAGAGAGGCGCGCGAGTTCGAGGAGAGAGAAGGTTTCGCGAATTCTAATTGGTCGAAGTCAGATTTTAGGGTTTTAAACAATTTCCTTAATGACCAACATTTCCTCTAAAAGTTCTAACGCTCGGATCGAGGAGTGCCGCCCGGCAACGGACTCGTTTCGACGAGACAGACCAATGGCGCAATTCGTTTTGCCAAATTCTGTCCTGAAAATATAGTTGACCAAATTGACCCTTTAATTATTAAATTCTTATTTAATTCCAATTTTCTTATTTTAAATCCATTTTAAATTCCTTTTTGTTTATTTTAATTACTCAATTTATTCAATCCTTTTTATTTCATTTATTTTCTTTAAAAATTGGTCCGGGACGTCACATAGGGAGTTAAGTCTTTAGAACCTATATATCTGTCATGCTTCAGCCATGCAACAGATTAGTTGATAGTCACTTATTATAATGTTAATGGATTGTGATACGAGAATATCAATGCATGTTAGCATATGTATAATTTATATATGAATTATCTTGTTGAGACAAAAGTGGACTGATTCAGCACTATTTCACGACGTTCTTCAGGAACTGTCATATCTCCCCCTGACGGCGGGAAAATTGTCTCATGAAAGGGACAATCCTTAAAACATAAGGTAAAGTGCGGGCACAACCAAAACCAACTTAGATTTTCAATTTGGATTGATAATTCAACGTGTACATTATGTTTGTGCAATAGGCACATAATTGTATTTGAATGCCATAAATGAGATTTATGGTGGGATTGTTGTTGGTTGGAAACATGCCTCAACCAAACTAATACTATAATTATATAAAATGATATGGGCTTCAACTACTTTAATGGTTATGTAATACAACTCACCAACAAAAGTAGGAAGTTTCTTCAATAGACTCCTCTGGCTGTTAATATTGGGGGTAATACAAAAGCATTACCATTAACTAACAATCCAACATAAAGATAAAGAAATTCAATCTTGATTTAAAAGAACTGATAATGAGAAATAAATTAAAATATATGATTTTTTAAAAGAACATCAAATAAGATCAAACTAAAATATCCAAATTAAGCTAAAAAATTTGAAAATAAAATAAGACATGAAATTAGTTGGGAGGACCCCACCACTAATCATGGAATCATGTGATTTTCCATTAGTATCAGTGAAGAAGTCTGAAACATCAATGTGAGTTATATTCACCGGGTACAAGTCCATATGATTAGCTTCAAACCACTGTACCTCAACCGTTTTTTCTTAGCCCTTGATCGAGGCTTAGTAAAGATCTACCAAATGTTTTGTCTGCGGCAGACGCATGCCCAGTGCCCATCTGCACCAAAATTATGACAAGCTTCCCCAATTATCAGTCATATTTTGGGGGCCCTTTGCCTTGTCTTGTTTGTTCCACTTCTAGTGGTTTATGGAGTAAACATTAATACATCTACCCAAAATTCTGATTTGAGATGTTTACAATTGGAATTGAGGAACTTCAGGCCCTCAATTATTTAACATTAAAGAACTTTAGATTCTAATTCTATCAAGGAACTTTAGGTCCTGATCTAGTTGTATGATGAGGATCTAGGAACTTCAAGCCCTGATCTCTTGTATAATACAAACTCATCATAAGATATAATAATTAATAATTAAAATCATGCTTAAAGAAATAAATAAATAAACTAAACCATGATAATGTTAGAATTGTATGAATATATGAAATAACAATGAAAGTCATGTAAGCTACAAAATGCCATAAATATTAACGAAGAAATAAGGCATATCATCTCAGAATGATTAAAGCACCAAAGCTTAATAAGATGAGGAATGAAAATATAAAGCAAGCATGCAACCAAAAGAAAAATATCAAACATGTCATTCATGCCTAAGATTAAGAAATTTTTATTTTTATTTTTAAAAATGAGCATAGTGAAGTCCGATGGTGAGTACAAAGAGAACTCTATTCCATATGATGACTAGCTCAGACGGAAAAGAAAATTTAGATAAATAAATAATACCAAGAGCAATATCGTGCTGATAATGTGTTATAAAACTAAGGGGAATTGTAGAGATCAATAAGAGGAAGAGAAATACAGAGAATTTGTTCTATGAACTTACTGTCTTCATCTTTGTTAAGTACCTATTTATAGGCTTACAACCACAGGAAATTAACCCACTAAATATAGATTAAAAGCTACTAATTACTATACTAATAACATATGTTACACAACAACAAAAAATGAAGATAATGGATATAATAGTGGTTATCCACATTCCATGGATTTTTAACATTATCAAATTAGTCTTATAAAATAACCATATATAGGTGTCATGACCATGAGATTTTACAATGTCATAGTAGCCATACCTCTTCCCCATCATATCAAAAGTTTAGGTCAAAGGGAGTTCAAATTCCATGTCGTCTATTAATTATGAAACTGAATCAACTTTGAAAAATCCCTATAATTTGCATACTTGTCCTATTGTGAAGATCTTTATACGTACAGAAAGCTTGGGATGTTTAGTTTCTTAATATCGAATTCAGAAGGAGAAACAATTGTTACCTTCTCGAACCCTCCTCTCTAAACTCCAGCTGTCAGTTTCCCTCAAGAACTTCCTTTTTCCCTTTTCTGAACTCTCTCTCTCTCATTTTTGGACCTTTTTTCCTTTGTAGCCAGCTGAGCTAGACCCTAAAGTTCACTTTTAAATATGTTGTCTAATGGGCCAGCCCTAACCCTAGCTGCCCTCTTAAAACGTATCGGAGGGTTAGCCCGCTCACACTAACTTGCTTGGGCTTTCATAAATTAAAATATCTTGGGCCTAAAAACTTAGAATAAGCTTAGGTAAGCCATTACACTCGACCCTATTCACAAACATACCATAATATAACAGAAATTATAAGGAAAAATCTTAATTAAACATGTCGGGGCTTACAAGTATAGTGTGCTAGAAACCATGAGCATCACAGTGTTCAAAACACGAGGAACAAAGCGACATGCGGTAAAATGCACCAACTATAAACGCAAAGGCTCCGAATCCATACACAATGATATATGTCTTATACAACACACAAATAGATATTATAGGTAGGATAATAGTATGGTACAAGCTAGCCCGTGTCTGCATACGTGCAATACTAGGGCCCATAGAATGCACATTAATTACTTTTGTGCCATTAATGTAAGTTGATAGATGTCTTCAGTTACAGCCTTTGAATCTTTGAAAATCCCTGGCAGTCCCTTCCCTGTTAATCCAACACAATAAACACCTTTCTCGCCCTTCCAGTGGTTTGGGTACTTCCCTTTAGGCTTTCCATCATCTGTAAGAAGGAACTTGTAGTCCTGCATCCACAATTAAATAATTAATTACTATATATATATATATATATCATACCAAATTAGTTAACAATTACTCAATATATAAAATCTTTTCTCTCGGTTTAATATTCAGTAAGAAATATAAAATTACCTTTAACCATTTATGTGCTACGCTTTTGTAACCAGTTGCCAACACAATAGCATCAAAACACCGTCGTTTACCATTTTTGAATTCCACAGTGTTCTTGTTTATACTCACTATATCTGGAAAAACCTGTCAAAAAAAATATTAGGAAGAAATTCTGTTAAGTATATATCCTTTAATTAAAGATATAATATATGTACAATATTTACCTGAATCTTTTTGGAGCGAATGTTCTTGATGGTTCCACGATCAATTACTGGAGTCTTTCCAGTAAGTGCTTTAAAGAGAAATGGCCCTTCAACTGGGCGATGAATGCCATAGCTGGACAAATCACTGTAGCTGAACTTGGCAAGCAGTGACACAAACTTGTCCACTATTTTCAGTGGGAGGTAATTCAACAGAAGCATGCCAATGCCAACCATTTCTTTGCTCAGCACATGAATCTGTTCAATAATCAAACCGACATGCGTGCTTGTAGATTAATGAAACATATATATAGTACTAGTTCTTTTGAAAATTAAAATAAATAATTTATATATGTAATACGTTTGAGAATTACATTTATAACTAGTTTCTTTTATTTTATTTTATTCCTTTTACAAATGTTATTCAGAACAATAACCAGTCATTATACGAGGAACTTTAGCCAATATGGTCTAGTCAAATGAAAAAGAGCCTTTATTTGTAGACCAATAGTTACAGATTTGAACCCCCATAATAACTTTAGTGGTGTGTGTGTGAGAGAAACTTCATCTTCTTGTAGTTTTGTATTAAGACAAAATAAGAAACCTTAAAAATGATAAAATAAATTTGTTTGGACTAATCTTAACAAATTTATATGCTAGAGAAGGACCCGGACATACCACCCTTCCTTTTGGTTTTAATTTTGGTAAAATCAAGGAGATAAGTGCTAGTGGAAATAAAACGAGACATACAAATTTTTATGGAAAAAAAAGTGAATAATTAATATGGAATAAAGATCAAAGACAAAAATATTTCTTATCTTCTCAAAAAAAAAAAAATTAGAATAAAGAATAAATATTATCAAACATATTCTTTATTATTCTTTCTTCCGGCCTCTCTGAATCTTGTTAGTTATTTCACCAAAGATTCTCTCCAGATCTTTAATTATTTAAAAGGAAAAAACCACAAAAAGTTAACATCAAAGAGGTGAAACGCTTAAACTTGACAGTTGTCGTGCCAAGTAGTCATGCAAGCATTCAAAACTTGAGAGAGAGAGAGAGAGACAGAGACAGAGAGAGAGAGAGCCGTTCCAGCTTCATTTTAGAGAACAATAAAATATTAGGTTACCTCAACGCCCGCTGCATGCAAGATAGAAAAGAAGTAGACAAACACATGATATGAACCCTATAGCTTAATTAGCCAATTTATTTTTATTTTCTATATGTCCGGAAAGACGTAAGAAATTAATTGATAAACTGAAAAGGTAGGTAGCTAGAAGAGAGGTGATGTGTACTCTTACTTGGCTTCTAACAACAATGGACGTACGTGCTCCATTGTCTGCAAGATCGTTGCTGATTTCCATCCCAGAATTGCCACAGCCAATTACCAAAACCTCTTTATCTTTAAAAACGGCCCCGTTTTTATAGTCACTGGAATGAACAACCTTTCCTGTGAAGGTCTCCATCCCAGGCAAGTCGCTGGGGAGAAAAGGCTGGCTATTTTCTCCAGTTGCAACCACCAAGAAATCCGATGCGATCTCATTCACCGTCCCGGAAGCGGTGTCTTTCACTGTCACCCTCCACTTGCCTTCCTCTTCATCGTAAACAGCCTCCTCCACGTCATGGCAGTAGCGAGGGTTCACGTTGAACCTGGACACGTACTCGTCCAGGTAACGAATGAAGTCGTCTTTCGACATGAAAATGGAGGTTCGGAAGGGATGGGACATCATCGGCAAACTGCAGAAGCTCTTTGCCAAGTGAAGATTCAGACGGTCGTAGGACCGCTTCTTCCAGAGGGACCCACAACAGTCTTCCTTCTCAAGCACAAGATTTGAAACTGACAGAGAATTGAGCAAGGCGGAGGTAGCAATGCCAGAAGGACCAGCTCCTACAATCACCACCGACACACTAATATTATTATGATTACTATTACTATTATTGTTATTATTCTCATCCTCTATGATCATAATCACCTCCTCCGCCATTTTATTATCTCTTAGTTCTCCTCCTCACTATACTGAGACTCACTCAACTGAATATGAACCAGCTGAGCTGATATATTTATAGAAAATTTAATAATAATATCAGTAGACTGGATTCTGGAGATTAACGTACCTGATGAGAGCAAGTTAAATTATTAATATATTAACAAAACCCACCGTTACTTGTTCTACAACCATCCGATTGTTGATGCCAGGTGTGGTTTTAACGCTTGCCATGACGAAATCTTCATTGGCGCTTTCACTGTAAAACGACGGTTTGATGACAACTCAGTCTGGATATTAATTTACAAGGGTTTCACTACAGGTACGCCCACCCATACATGCATCTTGACAGATAATCCATCCTTCCATGGAGATGTGGAGCTTCTTTCTGGATTTCTTTCCGCATTTCTGTTTTCATTCAAACTATATGAACACTTCTGGAGACATCCAATTATGATGCTTCGCTCGATCGATATCTTAATTTCAATCTTCTCCTCCATCTTCTCCTCGATCGATCTATATGTACTTGCAAACAACCATATTTTGTAGCGGTATGATTTTGAACTAGCTAGCTAGGTCTATATTTACGTGCAGACAACCCTGTTTTGAAATAATTAGGTACACCAATTTTATCACTATAAGCTGTTCGTAGCTTTCCAAAGCAGAGACCTTCATTGTCCTGTGATTGCGGAAGAACTCACTGCAAGTATTCCTTTTTAAGAGAGCTGCTATTTCTGGAGATGAATTTTTAATTTTAAAGCTTTTTCCTTTGTTAAAGTTTTTTCTAATATTTAAATATTACATTTTACATTTAAGTTAATTATTTTTAACCATATTAGATATTAAATATTTTTCCCTAAGTTCTTAGAAGTCATTTTACAAAATGGTAAATTTATCTTTAAAATTTTGAAGATAAGGTGGGTGAGAAAATAAGATAGGGTAGCAGCACTCCCTTTTAATTAGGTCTGAATCATTAGGTAAATCATTCTAGCTACATAAAATCATCTAGGTATATAGAAAAATAGGTATATTAAGCATGTGGTAATTAAACGAAGGTAGGTTAACCATCTTATTAGGTATATTAACCATTCGATCTAATGAGGAGGGCTTTTTTTTTTAGTCAAGAAACAAACATTACAAAGAAGATCATCGAGAGATCTTAACACCATATTTAAATCATTGGAAAATTTCCAACCCTAACTGGCTTTGTCCTTTAAGTAAATTATGTTTTGGCTTTGATTATAAAAAATAAAACAATCATTAACTACGGGAATACTTTTTTGGTAAAAAACTATCAAAAAATTAGATCCTTGATTGATACCAATAAAATTAATAGAAAAGTATTTATTTGTACAAATCCCTAAACAAATTGTAAGCAAGTCATCAAATAAAATAATTAATTAACTGCTCAATTGACTAATGTAGCCGCAAAATTACCTGCAATGAAGGTTCTCGAATGTTTGGTCACGACAACACACATGTTTTCAATGTTTTCTTTTTTATTTTTCTGCGGGAAAAGTTACCTGGATGTCTGGTCACGACAACAATGGTATTCCGAGCCTTTACACATTTAGGATGTGTTTACTAATCAGGAATTAGAATTCTCATCAGGAATTGAATGTCACTTATGGAGGATTCCTGCGTTTATTTCATCTTAAGGAATTGAAAAGTAAGTGGGGCCCACACAAAATTAGGAATTGAATTCCTGATTTTGGAGGAATTCAATTCTTGGGTGGGAGGTGGTATCCTAATTCTTGGAGAACTAACTCATTAGGAATTCATCTTTTTAACCCATTAATATCCTCACACAATTTTTAAAATTCCAAATTTGTCATCTACTTTAACCCAACAACGAGGACATTTTAGTAATTAGTACCACTCCTACCCCAATTTCATATGGTTTAGTAAACAACTTCAAAAGGAATCCGGAATCTAACCCCTCAATCCATATAGTTTAGTAAACAACTTCAATAGGAGTCCGGAATCTAATTCTCCTCAATCCAACTCCTCAATTCAATTCATCCTCAATTAAATTCCTCCTAATCCAATTACGAATTAGTAAACATGCCATTACAATATCTGGTCACAACAACATGCTTTTTTATTTTTAATAATTTTTTTCTCATGGAAGGAAACCGGAATGTATGGTCACAACAACATACATGTTTTTCGTGGAGTTTTTCGGAGCAAGTAATTGGTTTTCAACATAAATACAACTTTTTGGTGGAGTTTTTGTATAAGACTAGTTGGAGATGAAAGCTAAGATCTTGAAGATGATTGTGGAATTTTTCTAGAATTTTCAGAGTAGCCAATGAGAGCAGTCTTTGAAATTAAGCCAGCATGAGGTGCAATCCCGTCAAAACTGTGCTGATGTGGAAGAATGATTATTTGAAGACTTTTCTGATTTTTCCTCAAGGCATGCGATATATGGTTGGAAAGATAAGACAAGGACCTGCAATTTACATATTTTCCCCGAATTTGCGGAGGAGGAACGACCTCAAACGTGTGTGCAAAGTAACTGATGTGTTATCCTAGTCAAAGTAGGAAAAGGAGTCAATTACTTACCCATTTTGGATTTATTTTTTAATTAGGTTTTTCTTCATTTTTGGGATGCTTTAAAAGCCCAGCTAAGGTAGGAATAGACGTGTGGTATTTTATTTAAGGATGAGAAACAACTCCTTTGGAATTACGAAAAGACTTGGAGAGATTGGAGACGCCGGAAGAGTACCACAATTGGCTAAGTTTTATTTTTTCTTCCTTATGTTTTTGCTTATGCCGAAGTCTATGATTATGTATAACTAATTTTCTGTTGCTAGGGCATGATGTATCCCTAGTATGATAATCTAGTTTTCTTATTTTACATACACTAGTAAAAAAAAACCCTTGCTCGACGAAAAACAATTCGTCGCTCAAAGTATTGCGCGAGAAAATTTTGCGCAACGAAACACACATCGTCGCACAAAGTAACTTTGCACGATGAACTTTTGCGCGACGAAATACTAACTTTGTTGCACAAAGTCTTGCGCGACGAAGTATGTTTCGTCGCGCAAAACTTTGCGCGACGAAATCCTAACTTCGTTGCACAAAGTCTTGCGCGACGAAACACTAATTTCGTTGCACACGGTCTTTCGCGACGAAGTGTTTAAATCGCGCAAAGTCTTGCGACAAAGTTAGTGTTTAAATCGCGCAAAGTCTTTACAAAAATAAAAAAATTATTTTTTAAAATCTTTGCATGACGTAATCCAAATATTTCGAATTAGTTCATTGTATTCATATAAGATCAAGGAGTGTAGCTGTAAAAAAAATCATCAAAATCGGAGTTAAAATAACCGTTAAGTTGTGATTTTTCGTTTACAAGCGTCAAAAAGTTGTGTTCCATTACTAGATCTCTAAATGTTTGTTTATTCCGATTTTTGGCGTATATGATCTCGAAGTATATAAAAATAAGTTTGACGGTTGGATCATTGATACTAGTTTCGTAGAATGCGTATGCCATCAAAACAATATATTCACTAACAATTAAGAGTTTATTTATACTTTCGTTAAATATAACATAAGATTTTGTGGTATCCACTAGTGTAAATATTTTAAATTGAAGATCAAATTCAGTCATTGTATTCATAAAGGGTCAAGGAGTGTAGCTGTAAAAAAATCATCAAAATCAGAGTTAAAATAACCGTTAAATCTTGATTTTTCATTTATAACCGTCAAAAAGTTTTGTTCCGCTACTAGATCTCTGAATGTTTGTTTTTTCCGATTTTTGGCGTATACGATCTCGAAGTATATACAAATAAGTTTGACGGTTGGATCGTTGAAACTAATTTCATATAATGCGTATGCCATCAAAACAATATATTCACTAACAATTAAGAGTTTATTATACTTTCGTTAAATATAACATAAGATTTTGTGGTATCCACTAGTGTAAATATTTTAAATTGAAGATCAAATTAAGTCATTGTATTCATATAAGATCAAGGAGTGTAGCTGTAAAAAATCATCAAAATCGGAGTTAAAATAACTATTAAATCGTGATTTTTCATTTACAACCGTCAAAAAGTTTTGTTCCGCTACTAGATCTCTGAATGTTTGTTTTTTCCAATTTGTGGCGTATACGATCTCGAAGTATATACAAATAAGTTTGACGGTTGGATCGTTGAAACTAATTTCGTATAATGCGTATGCCATCAAAACAATATATTCACTAACAATTAAGAGTTTATTATACTTTCGTTAAATATAACATAAGATTTTGTGGTATCCACTAGTGTAAATATTTTAAATTGAAGATCAAATTAAGTCATTGTATTCATATAGGGTCAAGGAGTGTAGCTGTAAAAAATCATCAAAATCGGAGTTAAAATAACTGTTAAATCGTGATTTTTCATTTATAACCGTCAAAAAGTTTTGTTCCGCTACTTGATCTCTGAATTTTTGTTTTTCCGATTTTTGGGGTATACAATCTCAAGTATATACAAACAAGTTTGACGGTTGGATCGTTGAATGGTGTGTGTATATATATATATATATATATTAAGTAGCTTTAAATTTATTTATTTTGTACTTATAACACTTAAGAAATTGAATAGTATATATATTTATTAGTAGCTTTAAATTTATTATTGTAGTTAGGATTGGGTTTTTGTTAGAAAAATATATTATTGTGGGTTTTATGTTAAAAAATATGAATTTGAAGGGAGTAAAGTCACATTTTCAGTAAACTTTATAATAATAATTTTTTTAAAATATAACAATGGAGTCGTTGTGCAAAAACCAATAGCATGATGTCATAATGTAAACATGCGTCGGGCAAACCAATTTATTTTTATTTAATTATACATTATATATGTTAAGATATAGTTGTTTTCATAAGTTTTTATTATTTTTGAAAACTTTGCACAACGAATATCAATATTTCGTCGCCTAACCCTTATTTACTTATTTTTATACTTTATATTGTTAAACTAAATTATTTCTTTATTTTTTATTATTTTCCTTGTGAGACGAAAACACATTTGGTCACCTAAACCTTATTTATATTTTAAATCGTAAAATAAAATAATTTTATTTTTTATTATTCATAACAATTATTTTATTTTTGTTTTAGACTTTGCGCGACCAATATTTTAGTCGCGCAAATATTGGTCGCGCAAAACTTTAAAAATTTGGGCGGGTGCCAAAAATGGGATGCGGGATATTTTTAAAAATTTTTTTTAAGACTTTGCGCGACAAACCAAAAATTCGTCGCTCAAAGTTTTTGGCGACAAACATTTCGTCGCGCAAGACTTTGCGTGACGAATTGTGGGTTTGTCGCGCAAAACTCTAAAAATTTCGCTAGCGCCAAAAATGGGACGTGGGAAATTTTTTTAAAATTTTTGTAAGACTTTGCGCGACAAATCAAAAATTCGTCACTCAAAGTTTTTGGCGACAAACACTTCTTTGCGCAAGACTTTGCGTGACGAATTGTGGGTTTGTCGCGCAAAACTCTAAAAATTTGGCGGGCGCCAAAAATGGGACGTGGGAATTTTTTTAATTTTTTTAAGACTTTGTGCGACAAACCAAAAATTCGTCGCGCAAAGTTTTATGAGACCAACAATTCGTCGCGCAAATGTTTGCGCGACAAATAATTCGTTTCATCACGCAAAGTGATACTATTTTTAAAATCGAAATAACTCCTCCATTTTCTCAATGTCTTTCTCTACTCTTACCTATCCTCTCCCCAAATCCTACCATTTCTCTCACACTCACTCCTTTCACTTAATTTCTCTTCTCTCTTCACTATCTCTCACTCTCACTCACTCTCTCATCTCTCTCTCACTATCTTCTCTAATTTTCTCACACTCACTTCTCCCTCTCATTCTCACTCACTCTCAATCTTGCCAAAAGATATATTCTCTCCAAGTTTTAAATTTTTTTTCATTAATATGTGTTTTTGGAGTTAGTTTTGAGTTTGTGATGGGTTTGAGGTTGAGTATATTGGGTGAGGATTGGAGTTTGGGTTGGATTTTGGGTATAACAATTTTAGGATTTTATTATTGCACTTTGTTAATTTATGTGTACATTGTGAATATTATATATATTGGACAATTTGATCACTATTTTTCATATGGAATTTTATTTTGAATATGTCAATTTAAATTAAAGTAATTTTAAAAAATAAAATCATACAATTAAATTAAATTTAAAAAGAAAAAATTAATATAATTCGACGAATAATAAAACAAAAAGTCAAAAACCTTGCGCGACAAAATATTTCATCGCGCAAACTACTAAATTAATTTATTTTAATTAAAAAATTATAAAACACAAAATTTAAAATATATAAAATATTTCGTCGCGCAAAGGTTTGAGCGACCAACATCACTTCGTCGCGCAAAGATTGGCGCGACCAACATCACTTCGTCGCGCAAATGTTTGAGCTACCAACAACACTTCGTCGCGCAAAGGTTTGCGCGACCAACAACACTTCGTTGCGCAAAGTAGTTTTGCGCGACAAAAATTATTTTTGTCACGCAAACCCTTTCTCCACGAGCTTTGCGCGACCAAAATTTTGTCGCGCAAAGTTTTGTGCGACGAAATTGTACTTTGCGCGACCAATAATACTTCGTCGCGCAAAGTTTTTTGTAGTAGTGATATCTATTGATTGCCATTTGATGTTGGATTCTTAATCACTGTGCTTAACAACTTAGTTGATTATCTTCATGCTTGATCACCATCTAGAATTTTAATTGAGTTCATCATATGCAAATTAGAGTAAATACTATACTTAATTTGAGGCTTGCTTCTTGTGATTAGGATTTGTAATTCGTCTAGGGTAAATACCATACTCCTAGGGTTTACATGCTTCTTGGAGGGTTTCACTGATCTTAATGAGTTTTTATGTGTTCATATTTGACCTAAATACCACAGGCGAATTGCATGTAGGAATATACGAGTTAGCCTAAATACCATAGGTAATTCATGAAAAAGGAAAACTAAGCTGCGACATCAAATGGTTAGTTAGTAGGTAGGTGAATAAGAGGCTAGATTGGATTACTAGTGGTGAATTCATTGTCCTAGTGCTTTTGTCAATTTGAATTTCTTATCTTTGTGTTTCGTGACTTTCTACTTGTTTTGTCTTTTAATTTCGTTGTTAATTAAATCATCATTTCAAAAACCCCTTTTGTGTTTATGTGAGTATGCTATGTGTTTAATCTCTTGTTTATATAATTAGAGTAGTTAAAGTATTTTGTGAAGTAAATTAGGTTAGACTAATTGGAAGTTGAACTCAATCCTCGTGGGAATGACCTCGTATTTGCCATACTAAATTACAATTGACTTTGTGCACTTGCGAGTATAATTTGTGTTTAGACTAATCTTTATAAACTCCATTTTGCAGGTTGTCTAAAATTCACAACAAGTTTTTGGCATAGTTGCCGGGGATCGTTGTCGTCAACTACGATTTAGTTCAATCTTAATTTAACTTTTCATTTTATTTTTTTAATTATTTCATTTTTTTATAATTAATTTTTGTTTTCTTAGTTTTATTTTATTTTATTCATTTTTTTTCATTTACTGGAAAATTTCATAGTATTGGAATTGATTTGTGTTTCTTGTTTGTCTTATTTATTAGGTTTGGCTTAGTGTATGACTAGTAGACGCTCTCAAGGTCAAGACCTCATACCGTTCGATCATGAGATTGAGAGAACAGTTAGGAAATGAAAAGACAAATTCGCTCACTCACTAGAACATAAAAAAAAACAGAGGTTCCATTGAAAATATAAATGAGAAGAGTGACAAGAAGGTTGGGGAACAACAATTAGAGCAAGAGGAAGCAATGGAACAAGCACAACCTGCTCGAGCTCTAAAGGAGTACTCCATCCCAACTCTTTCCAACACTCCATCATGTATTGTAGTACCAGAAGTCGTGGCAAATTCATTTTAACTCAAGTCCAAAATGATTCACTTGTTACCATCTTACTATGGCAAGTCGGACAAAGATCCTAACATGCATATTCGGGAATTTTTCGACATTTGTGAAACCATCAAGATCCTAAATGTCTTTGATGAAGTGGTTAGGCTGAAATTGTTCCCGTTTTCATTAAAGGATAGAGCCAAAGCTTGGCTTCACTCACAAAGAAGGCAGGAGTTCTTGAAGTTGACACCAACACTGCGGTTGCTGCTCAAATTTCAAGCCTTGAGAAAAAAACTTGAAACTCTTATGCGTGCTGTTATTCCACCTTCCCCACAGCAAGTTTGCACCATTTGTTCTTTTACTTTGAGTCTTGTATTTATTTGTTTGTGGTGGTCACTTCCCAATTCTATGATGAGATTGAATTTTATTGACAATTAACTTTCAAGAAGTTTCGAGCATGACACTAATTTGTTACATTAATTGTGTTAGCCTTATTTTTGTGATTAGACTTGGGAAATCTTTATGCGCATAGCCATATTAATATGAGTTTCAATTGGGGATTTCGCATGATTTAAATGGATAAATAAGAGCTAGTGTAGACTTATATAACCCTCATTATGTGAATTTTTGAGCCTATGCCTTCCTTTCTTGAGTGTTATATGATATTCTATAATTTTCTTGTCTAAGTCGTTGTGATCTCATTATTCTTCGTTTTTGTCAAGTACTTGTGGATGTTTAAATTGTTTGCTAGAACTACTTTCATTATTTATTTGAGGCTTACTTCGTGAACCACATGGATTCTAGGAAGTGATATAGACCTTGTTTCTTTCGTTTGAGCCTTTCTAGCTAACTGTATCACTTTTATCCCTAGTTAACCCCTCGTGCCTTTTATATAAGCCTTTTTCGTTCTTTACCCAATTCTCCTCACCTTCATCTTTCATATGTTTATCCTACACCCCTTCTAAGGAGTTTTGAAGAGTATTTTCATTGTTAAGGGAGAATTGAACAAATTGTTCAATCATGTGGAAAGTAAAGGATACTGTTTCCAAAACAAAAAAACAAAAAAAAAACTAATTTCAAAGCCTTTTCAACTCGAGTTATTAAGCCCTAAGAGTGTTTTACATTTAAGGCCCTAAAGCTATCTAGCTTGGGAGTCATTGGCCTAACACTCACTAAATGGGTCGATTAGAAAGCTAATGGAGTTAGAAAAAAAAATTGTGAAAAAAAATAAAAGAAAAGGAAAATTCAAGACAGTATCAAGATGAAGTTATGTGCTAAAGTGTAAGATGTTATAATTGCATGGAAAGCTCTACTTAGTCCTTAGACTTCGTTTGTTAATCCATATCTTTTTCGAGTTTCACCCATCACCCTAAGCCCCATTACAACCTTAATGAAAGTCCTACTTGATCCACGGAGAAGTGTGGTTCCTCATGTGGAGAATAGGTGTGGAAGGACTTTGGTCGGATGGTTTAAATGTTTTCAAGTATGCAATATCTTTCTATGGGATCTTTTATTCATGTCTTGTACTTTTATTTCAATTATGTGAGTACATCCTATTGCTTTGATTCCTCTCACATATTTATGAATGACAATAACTAGTGAAATTTCGAGTGCTTTTATTGGAGTGATCATCCTTGATGAGATTTGAAATTGAAGCTTGTTCTTATTTTGTTATTTAACTTGTGTAAAGCTTAAGTCGTGGGTTTTATTAATGTTGGCTATTTCACACACTACACTCCAAGTAATTCAATTAAAGTTTGGTTAACTCTTTGATAATGTATTGAGTTGTTGTTGCATATTTCTTGGAAGTTAGCTAACGGTTGGTGATTATCTTTGATATCAATATTGGGAAGTTAGTCGATCGCTTGTTTGTGTTGAGTCTTTGTTCTTTTGTTTTTATTTTTCGTTTTGTTTTGCTCAAGGACTAGCAAAATCTAAGTTGTGGGTATTTGATAAGTCCATAAATTTACACATTTATGTACTCTTTATAGTTAGTTTTTGTAGGATAATTGGATTTAAAAAGGACTTATTACTTTATTTTCTCAATTTTCAGCTTTACGGAGCAAGTAATTGGTTTTCAACGGAAATAATACTTTTTGGTGGAGTTTTTGTACAAGACCAATTGGAGATGAAAGCTAAGATCTTGAAGATGATTTTGGAATTTTTCTAGAATTTTCAGAGCTGCCAATGAGAGCAGTCTTTGAAGTTAAGTCAGCATCAGGTGCAATCCTGTCAAAACTATGATGCTGTGGCAGAACGATTATTTGAAGACTTTTCTGATTTTTCCTCAAGGAGTACAATATATGGCTAGAAAGATAAGACAAGGATCCACAATTTACATATTTTTCCTGAATTTTCTTGGAGGAGGAACAACCTCAAACGTGCTTGCAAAGTAACTGACGTGTTATCCCAGTCAAAGTAGGAAGAAGAGTCAATTACTTACCCATTTTGGATTTATGTTTTAATTAGGTTTTTCTTTATTTTTGGGCTGCTTTAAAAGCCCAGCTACGGTATGAATAGACGTGTGGTGTTTTATTTAAGGATGAGAAACAACTCCTTTGGAGTTACGCAAAGACTTGGAGAGATTGGAGACGCCGGAAGAGTACCGCAATTGGCTAAGTTTTATTTTTTTCTTCCTTATATTTTTGCTTATGACAAATTCTATGATTATGTATAACTAATTTTCTGTTGCTAGGGCATGATGTAGCCCTAGCTAGTATGATAATCTAGTTTTCTTATTTTACATATCTATTGATTGCCGTTTGATGTTGGATTCTTAATCACTATGCTTAATAACTTGGTTGATTATCTTGATACTTGATCACCATCTAGACTTTTAATTGAGTTAATAGGATGAAAATTAGAGTAAATACCATACTTAATTTGAGGTTTGCTTCTTGTGATTAGGATTTGTAATTCGTCTAGGGTAAATACCATACTCCTAGGGTTTACATGCTTCTTGGAGGTTTTCATTGATCTTAATGAGTTTCTATGTGTTCATATTTGACCTAAATACCATAGGTGAATTGCATGTAGGAATATACGAGTTAGCCTAAAAACCATAGGTAATTCATGAAAAAGGAAAACTAAGCTGCGACATCAAATGGTTAGTTAATAGGTAGGTGAATAAGTGGCTAGATCGGATTACTAGTGGTGAATTCATTGTCCTAGTGCTTTTGTCCTACTTGTTTTGTCCTTTAATTTCGTTGTTAATTAAATCATCATTTCAAAACCCCCTTTTGTGTTTCTTGTTTATATAATTAGAGTAGTTAAAGTATTTTGTGAAGTAAACTAGGTTAGACTAATTGGAAGTTGAACTCAATCCTCGTGGGAATAACCTCATATTTGTCATACTAAATTACAATTGACCTTGTGCACTTGCGAGTATAATTTGTGTTTAGACTAATCTTTATAATCTCCATTTTGCAGGTTGTCTAAAATTCACAATAGTTACATTTTCTAATCTCCGAAGAATACCCCTGCTAATTGACTATAAGATGTTAGAACAAAGAATTATAATATAGACCGAGGGGTTTACCTTAGAGCAACTCCAGCTGCTCGGGTTGGGGGTTTAGGCCCAAAAATCGTTTCCAGCAGTAAGGGCTGGCCCGGGCAGTGGAGTGTGGGCCACGAGACTAGGCTGGCCCTAGGGGGAGTTCAGCCTGAGTTCAAGCCCAGGTATGCTGACGTCACAACAACAAAAAAATTTTAAAAATCGAAAAAAATACAAAAAAATTCAGATATTTTTAAAATAAATACTTAGTCAAATTTTTCACTTTCCACACCAAAACTCTATACAAATTTCTCTCATCATATCTCATGTGAATAGTTGTTGCCATGACAATGGATGGAAACGCCATAACCTTTTGCAAGGGCAGCCACTATTCACGTGAATAGTAGCTGCCCTAGCCCTCCCTCCCTTGCCATGGCAAAGGGCAAATGGGTGGAGTTGCTCTTAGAGCAACTCCACCCGTGTGCCTAGGCTAAGGCAGGCATGGGGGTCCCACGAGCCCGAGCCCAAATTCCATTTCCAGCAACAAAAGGTTGCCCGGGCAGGAGGTGGAGCCCAGCAGACTGGGCTGGCCCTCGGGCTCTTCTTGCCTGGGCTGATGCCAGGGCAATGTGACGTTAGCGATATTTTTGCTGACGTCAGCGACGTAAAAAAATATATTTAAAAATCTGAAAAAATCAAAAATATTCAAAAATATTTTTTAATACATACTTATCAATTTTATTATTAGTAATTTCATACATACATCTAAAATTAATCTCATATAAAAAATAAAATAAAAATAAAAGTGAATAGTAGTTGCCCTTTGCCATGGCAACGGGTGGAAAACGAACCTTGGCTTTTGCAAGGGCAGCCACTATTCATGTGAATAGTAGCTGCCCTAACTCACCCCCCCTCCCCCCCCTTGCCACCCGTTCGAATCCCAATTAAAATGCCCCCTCCCCAATACAATGTATCTATCGCTAATTCTTTAAATAAATAAATAAAGTATTATAATATAGTAAGGTAGTAAAACACAACAACTTAAAATAAATTGGCAATGGCTAGAGATTCATATTAATATCTTAATATCTTATGGCACAAGTTTTCCACACCATGGGCACTGGGTAAGTCCCATTAGCCATGCCACAATTTGCTTACGATAAATCTCTTTAGGCTTGGAATCAAACAACAGATTGATTTATTGTGAACGTGCTACTATGAACACTGCAAAAATCTGACATAACTTGAGTGCCTTGAAACTGGACACATACTCGTCCAAGTACCAAATCGGCTTTGGACATGAGAGAGTGGAGGAGGTTGTGACATCACAGTCCTACGACCGTTTCTTCCAAAGGGAACCACCCACAACAGTATGCCTGGGATGAATGAACGTACCTGATGAAAACATACTAAATTATTAATATATTAACAAAACCAACCGTCACTTTTTCTACCACCATGCGATTGTTCATGCCTCAACGCTTGCCATGACGAAACCTTCATTGGCTCTTTCACTGTTTACGAGGGTTTGTTGACGACTCAATCTGGATATTAATTCATTAAAGCATTGACTGATCCAGGAATTTTTATGCGGAGGTGCAATTTTAAAAGGTTAAAAGCTTTTTTAAAAAATTGACAACCAAATATCCTTATAATTTAAACAATACCAATGTCATTCATAATTCATAGAAACAAAATAACATTGCAATTAGCCTACAATTGTTGCTGTCAGTTGCTAAAGAAGCAAAAAAAAAAAGCAACCTGTTTCATTTTTGTTTCTAGATTAACTATGAATTACATTCAAACTAACTTTGAAAGCTTGATTGATACAAAATTTTCTTCTTTGGCACAAGGCTTGATTGATGAATCAGTTTTTATACAAGAGTTGGAGTTCTCTCAAAATAAAAATAAAAAATAAAAAAACAAGGAAAAACTGTGATGAGGATGTAAAAAGAGTTATGAGTTTTCTCATCTTTTCTAAGGAATTGGTGGTGAGAACGTAAGGGACTTTTTCTTTATTTTTTTTTTTAAAAAAACGAAGTCTCCTTGTTTGACCAAAAAAACAAGCAAAATATCCCTTGCTGAAGGAACTCCTTTTCTGTATGCAGTACGGTTAAATTTTAATTTTTTTTTCCCTTGGTCCAAAACGACGTCTTCAACTACTTATGTTCGCAGTTGACTGAGCGAAGGGGCAACATTCCGGCACTTGCAACGCTTGCTCCGACTAGAGGAGGTGCAACTGCACCTCATTGCACCTCTGTAGGTCCGCCTCTAATGGTGGGTGTGGGTGTAGGGTGGGGGTTCGTCGATGAAGCATGTAGTTTCTGGGGGGTTTTCTTTTCCTTTTTCTGAAGTTTTTGTAATCTCTTGAGGTAGACTGAGCTTTCTTTTACCCCTTCTGAGTTTGTAGCATTAGGCCCCAAAGAACTCGGTAAGTTTTAAGCCTTAGGGAGTGATTTGGTTATCTTCAATGGCTCCTTGCAGATTTTTATGTACAGCGACTACTGGAATGATTTTGCTGTGTTGGAAGTGCTTTTCTTGAATTTGAATATATGTTGGATGTAGCGGAATAGTGTTGGAGAAGATGCTAGAGGTGGTCTATGGTGAAGAGTAGCTACGTACAAGCTTGGCATGAGAGCTTGTTTCAGTGAATCGATATGAAGCTTGGCTTGAGAGGCCCATGGTGTGGGAGCTAAGTCTCCATATAAGTTTAGCAAGAGAGAGTGCTTTTGCAGCTTCAATTGGAACAAGTTGCTGGAGGTGAGATGCAGGTGATGTTTTTGGGACTTGGGATAGTTTGGGATGATTTTTTGAGAGGGCTTGGAGTGGTGTTATGAAAGAAGGAGCATGAAAGAGGGGTTAAGGCTTGGGTTTTGTGTGTTTACGGCAATTGGAGGATAAACTTGCCTCTTCTGCCATTCTTTGCTTTTTTTGGGTGCCTTACAAATGGGTGAAGGGTCTATTTATATGCAGAGCCTTGGCTCTGTTTGTGCATCCGTGAGTGTACAATGCACAACAGTTGGTTTCTCCGTGAGTGTGCTGTAATTGATTGTGTGAAGTAATGAATAGTAATGGGTACGTGAGCGTGTAATTAGGCTCAAGAAAGTGGGCATGAGTTTTGGTACTCCCAAGCAGCCCCAAAACTTCCCCCGTCTGATCCTTCAAGGAGAATTATGGACACTTGTAACTATCCACACCGCAATCCGCTCAAAAAGCCCCATACATATGTGTGACTTGGGTCCACTTAAGCATGTCGAGTGGTTTAGCATAGGAAAATGAATTATTTGCTTGGCATGGCATGTACACTATTTCTATATTTATTTAATGAATTAATTTCCTAAATACAATTTGATTAGTATGTGGCAACTATTATATGTTATACTTGAATTTCTTGTAACTTTTTAGGCCTTAACATTATCGAACATAATTAATTAATTAAATGTGCTCAATTGACTAATAGGGGCAAAAAATTTAGCAACATAGGACAAGACATGATTTTAATGGTTTTAAGTTTATTTATGATGTCGGTCACCGAGATGTCTGGTCAGGACAACATACAACAATACGTGTTTCTTTTTATGTTGTTTCTTTTTTCACATGAAAGGTTATCGGGATGTTTGGTCCCAACAACATATAACAATGGAAAATGCTAGGCTTACCACATTTTTCATACCACATCTCTAATAGAGGTGGGCCCCATTGTATTGGTGAACTCCAACTCTATTAGAGAGGTGGTACACAATATGGTATGAAAAATGTGATACGCCTAACATTACCCTATAACAATACATGTTTGTTTTTTTCTCCGAGGGAAGGTTAACGGAATGTCAACTCCTCCCAACAACATACGATAAGACACGTTTTTCGATGTCCTTTCTCTCTTTTTCGCCGCGAAGGTTACTCAATGTCTTCTTACTTATGCTTATTCTTATTCTGCACATATGTCAAAAAAGGCATTCACAAAAGTTTTTCCTTGTCGAGTAAAATATTTGATCACTTAAATTCAATGCTTAATTGTTGAAATAATCCCTGAATTATACCCGAGTTACTGCATTATTTTTCTATACGTACATGGCCTAGTCTTTTATATGCCATAGTCTTGAAGAGTTTTCATTAGTTTGAAATCGTTTCTGGCCTTTAGTATCAATGGTGAAAGCAACATTATTATTTGCACAATTCAAACGAACCATTAGACAAGGAGCCATTGCCCACTCAACTTTTATTGAATTCAAATCAAATTCTATAGACGAAAAAAAAGCTAAAATGTTCTCTTGTTAATCTAAAAACAGAAATTAAACTCCTCAAAGAAGGTACATAAGCAACATATTTTAAATCTAACTAATCCTACTACATGGCTCTCTTTCCAATTCGTACGAAGACATAGTCTTGGTCTTTACTTGTTTTCTTCTAACTTACAAAGTCCTGCAAGGAATTAGCAATATGGATTGATGATCCAGTGTCAATCCGCTAGGATTTAGAAGGAACAATGACATAACTAGACTCAAAGCAAACTAGGACATAGAATTTTGGTTTTACATTTAGTTTTATTTTTTCTATCCAACACTTGTATCTGGTGCAATCTCTCTTAAGATGACATGTCTATCCCAGAAGTAACGCTATTTATGGCCATGCGCTAATCTTGATTGTCATGAGAGTTGCTATAGAATAGCCCAATTCTAATGGTCGCAGCCTCACGACGTCTCTCACTTAGGTGAGTTCTCCAAGAGTACATGTTGTTGGGCGAAAACACTCCAAGACCTTGTCGTTGATAAACTATGCGACAGCACACACACAAACCCCTTGAGAATAAAACACACATCAAACCACAAAGTAAACACACCCACAAGAACACAAAGATTTATAGAGGTTCGGCCTCCTGCCTACGTCCTCTTGGTGATCCACCCGAGAAATTCACTAGTATGTAAGAACAACTTTGGTTACAATCAAGAACCCCCTTAGCTCTCACAAGAACCCTAGATCTCTTTTCTCTCACCCTTGGAAATACTCAAGAATTCACCCTTGAATTCTGTCTTGTGCTTCTCCCTTGAAAATTCACTCTTGAATTTTCCTCTCTATTTGTGCTTATCTTGTGCTTATTAAAAACCTAGTCCTAAAGTGCCTATTTATAAGTATAGGGCTTTAGTACAATCATATAAGGAATAGGAAACCTAATCTCAAAACAAAGAGAAAACCTAGTCCAAATTTGACAAGGATTTCATCCTTCCTTCCTTCTATGGTGAGCCAATCTTCAACACATGTGACCTGCACCTTGCGGGAGATTGCCCGCCTTGAAACTAATTCAGGGATAACTCCATTCCTAACGTCACATAATATAGCATTGATGTCATAAGGATGAGTCACGCAATATGGATTGTTTCTACCCATTGAACTTCCTTCATGGGGTCGCCAATCACAGAAGTTGTGTTACCTCCCTAGGTGACTCCCTTATGGGCTTAAGCCCATCCCCCTTGACATCTCTAGGACTCTGCTTCTAGAAAGACCTTTAGTCAATTAGTCATCAATGTTGTTCTCCGACTTAACATACTCCAAAGACACAATGTTCTTACTTAATAGGCTCTTCACAGATTTATGTCTCACATGTATGTGCCTATTCATTTTCCTATTTGTATGAGATTGTTTCACCAAGTCTATTGTAGCTTTGCAGTCACAATGAATAGATAAAGCAGGCAATGGTTTCTCCACCAAAGGCATATCTATCAATGAACTCTTAATCCATTTAGCCTTAGTGCAAGTAATATCCAAAGCTATGAGTTCAGACTCCATAGTACTCTAAAAATAATTGTTTGCTTCTTAGAACCCCATGAAATTGCAGTTCCACCCAATAGGAAAATGTAATAATCCATTGTTCCTCTTAGGTACTTGAAAACTCTTTCCAAAGCATTCCAATGTTCCTTGCTTGGGTTATGTGTATACCTACTTAATCTTCCAACAGCATAAGCAATGTCTGGCCTAGTCTTATTTGCAATGTACAACAAAGAACCTATCATCTGGGAGTGCTTCAACTGAGAAAACGGTTCACCTTGATTTTTCTTTAAATGAACATTAGGATCCTAAGGTGTTGGTGTGGGCTTACACTCAAAGTAATTGAACTTCTTCAACATCTTCTCAATAGTACTAGATTGCCTTAGAGAAAATTCTTGTGTTGTCTTCTCAATTTTCATTCCTAAGATTATATGTGCTTCTCTCATATCTTTCATGTCAAATTCCTTGATAAATTTGCCTTCACATCATTCACAATCTCTAAATTCGTCCCAAAGATCAAAATGTCATCAACATATAGGCACAAGATTACATGTTCTCCATTATTCTCTTTATAATAAACACATTTATCATGACCGTTAAACTTAAAACCATAATCTAGAATCACCTTGTCAAATTTCTCATGCCATATAAAAATTTAACCATATAAAAATTTAACCAACTTACACATTTTGTGTTCTTGGCCCATAACTATGAATCCTTCGGGTTGTTCCATCTAGATCTCTTCATCTAAGTCTTCATTCAAAACTGTCATCATTCACATCCATTTGATGAATCACTAAATTATGCACAGATGCTAAAGCTATCAAAGTCCTTATGATGGTAATCCTAGAGACAAGTGAGTAAGTATCAAAATAGTCTATCCCTTTCTTTTGTGTAAAACCCTTAGCTACCAATCTTGCTTTGTACTTATCAATACTTCCATCTGATTTCAACTTTTTCCTAAACACCCACTTGCACCCTATCGCTTTATTTCCAACAGGCAAATCCGTTAACATCCATGTATTATTTTGGGAAGTTAGTATTCATCAGCGTAATTTACTATTCATCGCCATATTCTACTATTGCTCACCAAGGTAATCTCTACTTCATACCTCGTATTTTATTTGTTTTCATTCCGTATATCTTTTTGTAGCTGTTATGCTGCCCAATTTAAAATTGTCAAATACTCAATTCGTATTATTTTATAATTGGGTAATTTTCAAGTTATTGGACTAAATTATACCTATTCCTCTGGTACATGTGTACGAACAACAAAGTACTATTTAGACTTTAATTTTACCGTACCTTGATTTTATCGTTTTCGAACCAGAGATGGAACTTCAAGCACTATTTTGAAATTTCTTGGAACTTTAAGCACTTATAAGGATTACGTTGAGATTTGGATTAAGTTTAAGGACCACAGTGCAATTAAAGACAAGAAAAAGGAAATCAAGGATTTGTTGTAATATTTTTGAATGTTGGATTATGATTTAGTTGCTCAGCAATGGTCAGTTTGAGTTCGAAGGTGCAGAGGGCAAGTCAGGTTTAAGCTTTGGATTCCAGGTAAGGGGACCCACTTTCGGACTTGTATTTTGTGTATGTATGACATAATAAATATTGTTGTGTGTGAAAGATGCACTATTTTTGGATGCCATATTGTTTGGTTTTGTGAATGCTTGGCTTTGGTTCACCAAAGTTTTGAGGGTGAAAGGGGCATAGCAACTTCCTTGGGTTTCAATTCCCTAAACCTCCGGAGGGGTTACGCAGACATACTTTACCAATACCCTACGCGTGAGGTATAGCCGACGAGGTGTAACCGTTGAAATGGACACTCTCGCTACCGTACCAGGTAAGTTGGTCATATTTTTATTTCTAGTAGGGGTAGTTGGCCTATAAGGATCGGTTGTCAGACAAGATATTATGGGTACCCGGGAAACATTTACGAAAGTTGTGTGAGCATGCCAACTGTTTTGATCCTATATTTATATGGAAATTGCTTGTGTTGTGCATATTCTTTTTACTGTTTTTCATTAACACTACTATGTTATTTTGCTATCTATTTTCAAACCTGGCCGGGAACCTCTTATGGGGCAAATGAACGTATGTGATGCACACCCCTACTTTTTCATGTAGATCACAATCCTTGAGCTATACTTGGTGCTGTTCCTGTACCTATCAACACATTTGGTCCATGTACCTCTTCATCTCTGACAAGTCGTGATTTCCTTTCCTAAGCGTTTGAGGATGCTTCTTGTTCATTTCCTTCCTCTATATAAATTATGGATGGTTGGTGTGTATTTAATCTTTATGGTTTGTAAAATAACTTATGAGATTATAGGTACTCTTCCTTGACCTATGGGGTTGGTATTTCGACAATAAAGTTTGTATAATGTTTTATTCAGTTTTCCGCTGTTATTTACAACTCTGATCCAACCAATTTTATTTAAGTAAAAAAAGGCTTATCGTATTTTGGGAATCTTGGGAGTATAACCATCGGATCTAGGTGTTATCTTTTCGGGATCTTCAAGATACGTGCCACTGTCACTTGTCTCGATTTTGGGGCATGACAGATTATGATTGGGTTGGCTATTTTTGTTTGTCCTCTTGAAAAATTTCCTTCTAGATTGGAAACGATTCCTATTGTTTGAACTTTCCACTAGGTTCACATTTGTCTTTTCTTCCTTAGGCTTGTTACTTGATATATGTTTCTCTTCAATCTTAAGGGAGTTTAATACTTGGGTTAAAGTTAAATCTCCTTGTTTGTGCCTAAGGGTTTTTGCAAAGTTTGACCAACTTGGGGGTAATTTATCAATGAGACAAGAAACTTTAAACTCTTCACTAAACTTAGTACCCTTAAGTTCTATTTTCCTTAAAAAAATCTTGGGAGTCATGAATTTGTTCACATACAGTTTCATTCTCAACCATCATATAGTTATTAAAGTTTGAGATTGTAAACCGATCTATTCCCGCATCTTCTATCCCATATTCAGCCTCTAATTCATCCCACAAATTTTTTGCATTTTTTGTATCTTGATAAAAATCATACAAATCATCAGAGAGATTACTAAGGATTCTGTTATGGCAATGATATTCTAATTCTTCTTTTGTCCTCTTTTTCTTAGTTTTAGAAGTAGTTTCACTATAAGTGATTTCAATAGTTTCATTAGGTGTGGTTTGATCTTTTAAGGTAGAAACTAGCCCTAAAACAATTAACCAATATTTAAGTTGTCTTTGCCACCTCTTGAAATTTGTCTCATTAAGTTTTCCAGGTTTAACACTATTGGTCTCTACACTATCCATCTTAATTCCAATAAACAATAATGAAGCAACAAAATCTAGTATTTAAATGTAATAGAAGTTGAAATTTAATAATAATCAAACAATTGGTAAACAAACAATAACTAAAAGAAAAAAAGTACCAAGTTAATGAAACCTCCCCTTTTTTTATCCCTTTATAAAAAGCTTCAACCTTACCTTACACTTGTTAGTTGTTTTTTTAAATGCTACGTTGGAGTTTCTCAACAAGCATTAATATTAAATATTTTTGTTCTTTTTGATCTTTGGAAAGTATACAAAAATTATAATAATTATTAATATAAATAAAATTTAATTAATTATATTCGGGCCTGGCCGGGCTTTTTAAGGGCTTAAAAGTATGGCCCAAGCCCTACCCATTATACATCGGGCCGGGCTAAGCCCGCCCATTCCATCGGGCCGGGTAAGCCCATTAGTCAAAAAATCAGGCCGGGTTCGGCCCAGCCCATCGAGCCTGGGTTTTATTTACAGGCCTACCCAAGAGTCATAGGCTTGGCTCTGCCGAACTCTCAGCTTCTGGGTTCGATCCCATCCAAAAAAAACTTTTCAGCCTACCCATCCCTCCTCGAAAAAAAAAAATTAACTGTGATAATCAAACCAGACCCCACCTGCAACACACGACCACCTCCAGCATATCTCAGCACGAGTCCTCCATGAATTTTGTGTTCCAAGTCCATATGAAGCAAACCCAGATCTGGACTTTTGGCAGACTTTTGAGATTCTAAGAGAGAGAGGATGGGACTGCGTTCATGGTTCACATCCTCTTTTGTGAATCTTTGAATCTGACCTGCCAGGTTTGTTTGTTTTAATCATTTCTTTTGTTTGACTGGGTTTGATTAATTAAAAAGGAGAAACTAAGTTTGAATATGACCTACCGCCGGCATGTCCGGCCACCACCTGGGCTAGGACCGGTCCCAAAACAACCGGCCAACTCCCCTCTTCCCATTCCACCGCTCAGCTGCCCCAGCCATCACCTGTTCTCGCCGAAATGGCGAAAAACTGGCCGGAAATTACGTAATCTTACGAGCGTTCGTTTGGGTGATTCCATCGACAAAATTTGTCGAACCAGGTATGTAAACTCATCTACTCTTCGAACTCTAGCTAATGGTTGGGTAGGAATTGATTGATTTTGAGTATAGGTTATCCGATCTATATCTCAAAGTTTTGGCCGAATTTCGGGTTGAAATTCCGGCCACTTGCCGTCCAAATTGGACATTTCCATAGTTGAAGAAAGTGTTCCACTCATTGAGAAGTAGCTGTATTTGGAAGGATGACCTTTGGTTTGGAGGTTGTCGGACGCCGAAAAATCGCGTGGGCCCACTTGTGGCTACTCCTCTCCTTTCCTAAATTATCCTTATATCATCCCGAGTGCGTAGGTGTGCTCGGATTCCAATTTGGATATTGTATGACAGTCGAACAGAGTTACGCCTATTCGGTATTATCCGGGTTCGATATGTTCGGACCATCGGATCGGTTCCGATTTCAAATATGTTGTTCCCTGTACTTCTAGGATCGTGTAGGAATTCACGGATCGTGAATCGGAGCCCCGGATGCTCTGAATCAATGTTTTAAAGTATAAATTTAACGGAAACCGTCCGATCGTGCAATTGTGAGAAATCCAACCATTCGATTGAGACCAAACTTTCGAAACTTGATTAATTGACTTTGTTGGACTTTTAGGAACGTTCAGATCAAAACTGGTGGTTGCAGGCCCTGCGAGCCCGGTTGACCGTTACGACTAGTTTGACTGGACAGTTGACCAATGATCTTTTGAGGCCATCTCGTCTCGTGGAAAGTACTGAAAATGTTAGGATGACTTAGGAGGGTATGTAGGTCGAGAGTGGTTGGATAGTCGGGTTTGGTTTCGGTAAGGATTTAATTTACTGTAAGATTATTTTGTTTATATTTAATTATTGTTTGATAATTAGGAGTTGATATTTTTTAGTATTAATTTTGAATAGTATATTACACTTTGTTGAGATGGATTTGAGAATAGTTTCGGGGAGTAATAATTGGTTTAACATAATGGATGAGTTTCGGATTATAAGGGTCATTTATTTATTTATTATCATTATTAGTACTATTATTATTATTATTGCTATTATTATTATTTATTAAGTTGATGGATTTGGATTTTGGTAATTTATTTTAAAAACTGAATTTTGGAAAGTACAGGAAGGGGATTCATGTAAAAGAATATTTTATGAACAGTTTTGGGAATATGATTTTCTAACCCACCACAGGAGTACCCCTAGTGGCATACGGATCAGATACTCAGTTATGATACGCCCCACATGTTTCGGGGATGCCCGAACCGTGAGGAGCGAGGACGCGTCTCAGGCTGACTATGTGTCCCATGATTCTGCAAGGATTGCGTTTCGGGCTGATCACCCGATTCTGCTAGGAATTGCGTTTCGGGTTGATCACCCAATTCTGATAGGAGGAATTGACCATAAATCATGGAATTCACGGAAAATTATGGAATTGATGGTGAACTAATGCATTTCGAGCTGACTACGTGTCCCCCGATTCTGCTAGGTGGATTTGATATATTGAAACCTGTAATTGACGGATAAATGATTTGGGGTACACCGTGGTGGTGAATATTTTGGGATTTGAGATGTTTTAAATGGAAATTAATGATTATATCTTGGATACTTTTTATGAATGTTTTATTACCTATTTTCATATTTATGAAACAAATGCTTTCGTTTTCTAAGTATAAAGATTTCTCATGGTTAATGCTATTGAAGTAGACTCTCTAGATTCCTATCTATCTGTAATGAGCTATTATATATATGTATATATATATATATGTATATATATATATATATGTAAGACCCGTGTCTTGGGGAATCAAGAACGGTGAGCAATCCCACATCGCTCGGGGAGGGAATGGTGAAGTGCCTTAAATGTGTGGGCACTTCTCTATCTAGCACGAGGCCTTTTGGGAGCTCACTGGCTTCGGATTCCTTGGAACTCCGAAGTTAAGCGAGTTTGCGCTAGAGCAATCCTAAGATGGGTGACCCACTGGGAAGATATTGCTCGTGAGTTCCCAGAAACAAAACCATGAGGGCGGAGTCGTGCTAGGGGAGTCGAGTCATGACCTAATGGTATCAGAGCCGGACCCCGATCGAAAATGTGCCAGTGAGGACGTTGGGCCCCAAGGGGGGTGGATTGTAAGACCCGTGTCTTGGGGAATCAAGAAAGGTGAGCAATCCCACATCGCTCGGGGAGGGAATGGTGAAGTGCCTTATATGTGTGGGCACTTCTTTATCTAGCACGGGGCCTTTTGGGAGCTCACTGGCTTCGGATTCCTTGGAACTCCAAAGTTAAGCGAGTTTGCACTAGAGTAATCCCAGGATGGGTGACCCACTGGGAAGATATTGCTCGTGAGTTCCCAAAAACAAAACCGTGAGGGCGGAGGCCAAAAGCGGACAATATCGTGCTAGGGGAGTCGGGTCGTGACATAATGGTATCAGAGCTGGACCCCGACCGGAAATGTGTCAGCGAGGACGCTGAGCCCTAAGGGGGGTGGATTGTAAGACCCGTGTCTTGTGGAATCAAGAACGGTGAGCAATCCCACATCGCTCGGGGAGGGAATGGTGAAGTGCCTTATATGTGTGGGCACTTCTCTATCTAGCACTAGGCCTTTTGGGAGCTCACTGGCTTCAGATTCCTTGGAATTCCAAAGGTGAGCGAGTTTGCGCTAGAGCAGTCCCAGGATGGGTGACCCACTAGGAAGATATTGCTCGTGAGTTCCCAAAAACAAAACCATGAGTGCGGAGGCCCAAAGCGGACAATATCGTGCTAGGGGAGTCGGGTCGTGATAATATATGTATATATATATGTACATTTATATAACAGAGAATTTGAGAACCCTTTTGTTAAGTGCCCGTTTGGCATTACTTATTTGGGGTGATAAGTGATTTTTAAAAAAAATTGGGAAGCCCAGCCCGTTTGGTAAACTATGAGAAAATCACTTATTATTAAAAATTGTTGTGAGAGAAAGCTATAAGGGAGAGCAGCTAATGAGGTGCTTTCATTTTCTGATTATGCATGAATTAGTTTCGAAGAGGCGCTGAGTTTAATGATTATGCAGCAATTATTTTCTGATTATGCGGGAATTAGTACCGCAACACTTTTAACAAAAAGTTTACCAAACGCCAAACTCGCTTTCTCTCACAATGATTTCTCTCACAAAGAACTGACAATGATTATTTTCACAAAGACAAAGAATGCCAAACCGACCCTAAATCGGGTAGGTTGCTTCGATTTATGAGAAAGAACTACGTGTGGCTTGATCCCTAAGTAGGGTACGTAGGCAACCTAGATTAATCTAGGTGCAGCCACGGAAGAGAAGGTTTCAAAAATTGGTTTTGGAGTTGATTTGAAATCCATTTAACAATTTAATTGTTTTCGAATTAAACTTGTGTGTCGCCCAAGGCCCGAGGAATATTTGAGTTGTGGATTAGTTCGGAATGTTTGTAAAACCAAAGACCACTCAGATTAATTGCTTTTAGATGTGCGTGTGGTTATAACTTGTGCATGTGAACGTTGGATTGTAAAATTGTGATATTTACAGGTGAAATTAAAAGGGGAATTGAGTAGATTACAGGAGAGACTCTGCCAAATTTTCGGCAGAAGTCAAACTTTAAAAGAGTATTCTTTTAAGGTTTGGGAGAAGAAAAATGGCAATTTAGACAATTGTGCCCGGCACCCGACAGGTGTCGAACACACATAGGATTCGACACGAATTCCAAAGCGGTATTTGAGTCGGGTCCTATCATTATTATTATTATTATTGTTGTTTTTTAAATATACCAATGGTCATTAGTTTCGGTTACTATTTGCTTTTGAATACTGAGTTTATCAAGATTTTGAAATTTCTTTTTAAAAACAATTGTGCAAACCAGTTTAAAGAAATTGAATTTAAACTGTGTAGAAAACGCACACCAAATAAACTAGGCTTAAATGAATTTGTAATTAAAAGGCTTGTGGATTTTGTAATTAAATGCTTTATTCTCTTCTAAAACAGACCAACTTGGCAATAGTGTAATATTGTTAAAAATGGATTTGTTTAATGTTGGACTTTAATGTTGGTAAGCAAAATGTGTGGCAAGCAATAATTTAAAAAAAAACGCAGGCAATAAAGACTGAATCAATTTAGACAAACTTTTCCTCTTTATTTATTTTTTTTAAAATGTTTTAAAGTTGGACTTTAATTTTGAAAACGCGTAGGTTTAAAAACGCAATAAATAAGCTAATAAGTATCAACAATTTAGAGACACTTTCAACCTTTTCCGTTTTTATTATTTTTATTTTTAAATTAAACAAAGAAATTGAATTGAACTTGTACCAACATCAAATATGGTAAGGAAAATTTTTAACTTACAAAGGCTTTAGATTGTTATTAAAAATTGTGTTTTTCCTTTTTTGTAAAATTTTTATTCAAACACTTTAAATATAAATAATATATAAAATAATGCTTTAACAGAAAAATAAAAATACAGAAACAAATAAACAAGTAAAATAAGTCAAGAGTAAGAAAGCAAGCCTAGTATGGTGAAAGAACGTCAAAGACGCTGTCCTAAAACCTTTGTAGCCTCCCTACCCTACGTGCAGGTAATGACGATCTACACGAACTGCTATGCTATAATAAGCTTGTATCAAGTCATTGGAGGATGTAAGCTTGAAAAAGAAGAAAAAATATCCAATTTTAGGCTCACCTCCATTCAGCATTATTAGATTCATATGCTTGAATCAACTGTTTGATATAGACAAAAAGATAGAGAATTAGATGCCACACTTATCATTTTCGAATAAAGGCAAAACATTTCTGTCTATAAATTGAAGCTTAATGCTCCTAATACTTTCAACTTGTGATTGCAGAACAATGAGCAGAAGCTACGACTACCCAACCAAGCACCAAAATGGCTCAGATTATTATTCTCATGTTCAAAGGATGGCAAGAGCCCCTAGTGTTCTCACTGAAGTCCCTCACTATGGCCAGACCCTTTTCAACAACCAGACCAGTGTAAGAGAGGACTATGGCCAGTATGAGCACCAGCAAAATCAGCTCAACCGCGACTATGGCGGTTACCAGCAAGAGCAGCGCATCCCTGAGGCTCACAAGTCAGTTGAAGTGACTGAGAGAGTCACACAGTATGACAAGAATGGGAACTACGTCGTTTTTGAGGAAACCATCGATGTTGAAGCTGACGACTTCATCGAGGGCAAGCACAAGGGATTTGAATTGTGCAAGTGGAAGACCTTCAAAGGTCGTTAAGGCTTTCGGAGAGCGTTGGTCATGGATGACATGACTGGCAGGCAAAAGTATCTCATAAACTAGTGTGCTACCCTACACCACCAGTTATATAAATAAAGTGCCTGTCTTTTATAAATGTTGAAGTTCCTTGGCTCTTAGTAGGATGCCATTGTCAAGTTAAATGCATTTCACTTATTAAATAAACAAGTTAAAGTTATAGTTATATTTGCTGTTGTTGCTGTTTTTGTTCATAGTTTTGATGGGTTGCCCCTCTGCTGGTATACTGCTCTTGTTATTAATGTAGCAAAGCAATGGCCGTATGAACATCAGAGATGTGGCCTCCCATTTCCTTTAACTTTTTCTGTTGAAGTTGAAGGAATGGACGACTATACATATACTAATACTACTAGAGGTACAAGTTATGCAGAAAAATGGCCTCCAAGAGCCCTTCAGAAGTTTTCTTTGATAGGTCATAGGTATCAAAAATTAACTGGCTTGCTTGAGCCCTGCCCCACCCAAGTGCTGCAATATTGATACGTATGGCTAGCATAGGGCTTGAGCCACCAACCTAAAGTAGTTGAGTTCAGCCAATTCATTGGAATATCAGATGACAAGATGACTGTGATGTGGGCGAAAATATGTTAATATCGAATCGAATCGTGCTTACCACATGTCTTATGCCATCTTTATTTTGAGCACCTGATCTGAAGCCCATGGCAGGGCATCTACCAGGTTCCAGGACCAGCACCACAATAATGTTCGGAATAACGCATCATTTTGAGATCAAATTGGACTATGCATCTGAAGAGATTCTAAAGCAAAGGTCTCAACTTGTAGGGTATTTGATCCCCAAAAGAAAGCATTGATCCAAGCCTTATTTAGGTAATGATAAAGGCTGGTAGAACTGAATATAGTTTTGCATATCTTTTCACTTCAAAATCAATCATCTACAGATCTCACCATACCACCAGCAGTATCAAAGGCATAATCGCATCTGTGGATTGAAAAGGCCTTGATATTCATAGAAGTTGATGTTTTGTCTTGTTCCACCATAACAAAGGAATGCTAGCAACATTACACTTAAAACAATGTATTACTGAATCACACAAGTTAGTTTTTGTTTTCCAAGTTTACTCTTTAAAAATGTATTGGCTTTTATATTTCCTTCAATTTATTCAAATTTTGTTACAACTTCTTTAGCACATTGTTAAAAAATAAATAAATAAATAAGAAAGGTCATATTTTTTTAAAAAAAATTAAGTTTGTTTCATGACATTGTTATCATCTTATTTTGTTTTTAACAAAACACACTTTCTCTTTGGAAATTTTTTTAAAAACTGCATTTTTTATTTTTTATATTTAATTTTTTAAATAGGTAGTAAGAAAGTTGTAAAAAAATTAGTTTGTTATTAAAAAAAAATTAATACATTTAATAAATTTAAATTTGGAAAACAAAAATTAGTTTGTGTGATGCATTAATGACATTGTTTTAAGTATAAAGAAAGTGACACTTATCATAATAAGAAGGAAGAAAATTCTAAAAAGAAAGTTAAAAAGAAAGTTACTAATATTCCCCTTATAAAAATATTGTATTAATATAATACATACGCATCAACTTTTTCTCCTTGCCTTGTCGGCTGTCGGCTATCTCAACTTTTTTGTTTTTTGTTTTTTTTTGGCTCTTTCTTCCTTGACTGGTTGTACCGGTTGCTGGGCTTGTGTTGTAGTGCTTATTGGCAGCCATAGATTTCAAGTGATCCAATGGCTTAGATTTGGGCGCATCCATACACCGGCGCACCGTAGAATTTTCGAACCCGGAACCCCCAGACTCCTCTTGTCTTCAAACGCTGGCCGTTCGAAATAAAAGACCACTCTTCATCTCTTATCTCTAACTCTTTTCTATTTCTTTTTTTTTTCTTTTTTTCTTGTTTCTTTGTTCTGGACATATCTGTACTCGGTAGAGACTAGAGAGAGGTTTCTGAAATCTGAATAGGCACACATTCTACAGCAAAGCTGTCTGTCTCTCTGCCATGGCTTCCTCTGTAACTACTCTCTCTCAGAACCCCTTCTCATCCTTCTCTCGGTTCCCACAGACCTTGAGAAGAAACCCTCTTCATCTTTTGTCCATTAAAGCTGTAAAAGCTGCAGAACCTGATAAGACCGAGCAACTCAAACAAGCTAAAACCCAAGAGTCTACAAATGCTACTCAACCTCCAACCACCACAGCTTCTAAGCCTCCCAAGAAGCCTGTTTATTCCAGTTAGTACCAAGTTTTCTGTAAATTGAATAAATCTTTATATATATATATATGCTTTTGTTTATTTAATAGCTTTTTCTTTGGGCAGTGAAGAAGGGTCAGATTGTGAGGGTGGAGAAAGAGAAGTATCTTAATAGTGTTAATGTAAGTATCTTGATAGTTTGGTTTATATTTTCTTCAATTACTGAGGAAAAAATGAGAAAGAAATGAAAAATGGATTATATTGTGATCTCATATGTATATGTGTTTATTAATTCGACAATAAATTATATATTATTTGCATTTCTTTTTCTTTTTCCTTGCAATATATACTGAGATGTTTTAAACAATTTCAGTATCTATCTGTTGGGCATCCACCTTATTACAAAGGGTTAGATTATATTTATGAAGACCGCGGTGAGGTAGCCTCTTCAAATTTTTTTCACATAATTTATTAATTTCTAGTGTAAATAATGTTATTTTTGTTATAGCCCAAAGTTAAAGCGCAATTGATTATGGCTCTTGTAAGTGAACATTTTCTTGAGTGACTAATGGAAACCTTTTCAGGTACTGGATTTACGCATTTTTGAGACTGGTGAATATGCACTCGTAAGAAAACTTACTTATGTCTATAGAGAATCCCATCTTGTTGGTAAATGCAGATACAATTTTGTAATTGACTAAATTAACACTAACAATTATATTATAGGTAGCATGGGTTGGGGTACCTACTGCGCCAGCATGGCTTCCAACAGAGATGCTTATCAAGGTACTTGTAACTGCCTGTTTCTTAAGCTGCAACATAAAGAATATAATCAAGAACTAATCCATCAACTAAAATGGGGTCTTTTTGTTGGAGTCATTTGAGGTTTCTACGTAGGATTTTTCATATTGATCTTGTACTTGCGTTTTGCGTTTTCTTGCAGTCAGAGAAACTCGATTATGAGAGACTGTGATGCGATAAGCCAATTGAGGACCCAGCATATATTTATCACCTTCTGCAACTCGTATTGTAATTTTGTAAAGATTATTATAATTGATGTCATTGATCGATCAGGCACACAAAGAACACTAGGATTAGGCCAACACGTGATGAGGTCTAATTTGAACTTACAAAGTGATTGGATCAAAGAGCAACACGGCAAAGACGACCCGTTTGCCAGGTCTGTGTCTAAGGACGAAATCTATTATGTGTGGATTTTGGATTCTCAGAGGTTATTGTTTCCGATAATGGAACTCAGTTTGATTGCCACAAATTCATAGCCTTATGTTCAACCCTTGGAATCAGAAATCACTATTCCCCACAGGCCAATGGTCAAGTTTGTTGGGGAACAATCAACATATAACGTGAAAATAAATTCTATAAATATTATTAAATCAAATCAATACAGCAATGTTCAATATAATAGTAAAATCAATACAAAATACTAATTTGGATGGGTGATAGAGTCCTGCAGAGTTGCAGTGTTCTTTAGACAATATTTCTCCTCTACTCCTTGTGCTTATATTTCGATAGGAGTCTGCCCACTAGGATTAAACTATCACAAATCAAAGCCTAAGCATTGTAGCTTTGATTTCTAGCGAACAGTGATATATGCTTTCTCTCAAGAAATGCTTATGTGTGGAGAATGTTAATGCAATTCCAAAATTTTCTATATCTTACTAGCTTGGATGAATTGTCATTATATAGAGGTCTAAAACCTCTTCATCTAACAATTGTAATAACTATAACTGTTTAAACAGAATTTGAATTTTAGATAATGATATAATCTAAAAACAAATTTCTAATTAATAAAAAAACATATTAATTTTAATCAACATAGCCCTAAGGCCGGCCAAGGCCCATCTTTTGGAATCCAATTTTCCTGTTTCCCTTTTTCATGTGCCCTTCCTGTTATCTATCTAATTTCTTAACACATGTCCCTACACTTAACTTCTAACTTAACAGGTAGATATTTTTCTGAGCAATGCTAAAAGCATATGCAACTTCCACACAGGGTCGCTCTCTCACTACGCGAGGAGAGTCGTGCGTCAAATATTAGGGTTTAGGTTTTCACGTTAAGCCGTCATCCCCTCCTCGACCTAACCACGCTCGTTTTCATCCACGTTCAACCGCCGTCGTCGCCCTCCCGACTTGAAAGCATTGAGTCACTTTTCTTCCACGTCAAGTCGCTACCGTCACTCCTCTCTTCGACTCTAGATTGCTGGCCTCGTTGTTGTCTCTCTCAAATCCTGGGCTTTGGTCTCGTCGTTCTCTTTCTCCTCGATGTGTTGGCGTCCCTAGAGGTTGCCTTGGTATGGTGGTTTCAGCGGGTTTGCTCTTGCTATTATGCCGACAGTCTCCAAGTCAACAACGATCATGGTGCAAGCTGCTTCGTTGGGGTGGCGATTATGGTGGAGGTGGCTTTCCTCATGCTCCCTCCATCATCTGATCTGCGATCTCAAGCCTTACCTTTAAGAGAAGATGACCATTGTCCAAAGATTTGGCGTTGGTGGCTCTTCACCTAGGGTTTATAGCTTTGATCCTCATTTTCACGGTGTTGGGTTAGGTTTTTGGCCACTAGGGTTGTTGGGTACCTTCCTTTTACCCATCTTTACTAGTTTGGCTTGTTACTCTGCGATGGGAATTGCAAATCAGGGTGATGTTGGTGTCTTTCTTTACAAACCTATGGAGACTGGCCCAGTTGAGTCTCCTGGAGGCCTTCCTTAATGTGTTTTTGGAGCATTCGTGGGCTTGGCATCCGGCGAATGCTCTTATGTTTGATCCTTGTGTTCAGGTTGAGTGGCTAGGCCAGTTTTGTTATTGTTGCGTTGTGTTTTCTTCTGTTCTCCCCTTAACTAATCTTTGATTCTCCGCCTGTCTCAAGGACTATGTTTTCATAGGAGGTTTCTTTGTCGGTGTTGAGATGATACAGCGTGCTTGGAGGCTTTTTAATTTATTTTCTTTCCTGACCTGATTTGCGATTAGTCTCTTCTTTGTGTTGCTCATTGCATATTTCTCTTCTTTCATCGCCAATTGCTATTGGAGGTGGCTGGAGATGGTGTGCTTAGTGGTTGTTTTCTTTCTTCTTAGAGTATTGTGTTCTATGTCGGATGTTCTCACCGTCTTGTGGCTGTGCAAAATACTATGATTTCATAGCAGGACTCTTTTGACAGTTGGATTGTGTTCTAGTGTTCTCGTCGGAGGTCTTTGCTTCGAAGGTCTATGTTTCAGTTTGCTGTTTTATTTTATTTTACTCTAGCATTGGTCCTGCGTGACTGTTTCAGACTCTCTTGTTAGTCTATGACATGTGTGGTACTCTTTCCTACTATGAGATTTGTCCCTCAAGAAGGTTTTAACGAGGCCACTGTTTCGTGTCATTCTATGTAAGCTACTTTGATTCTATGAATGAATTCCATTTCTATAAAATAAAAAAAAATAAATAAAAAAACAAAAAAAAAACCTTATAACTTAACTGTGTTCACCATTTAATAAAATTCAAACCAAAACCAATTATTTAATAAAAAAAGAAAAACCTAAAAGCCACCACAACCCCACCGACCCAACCTGGTCAGCCACCCCATCTCACCGGCGGCAACCTCGACCCTCTGAGCAGCTCGTTTTAAAGCCTCGGGATCCATCCCGACCCTCTGGGCTCTTCACCTTCAGGCTCCGATTTCGCGTTAGAGCTCTGGTTCGTTGGTGCAGCGGAAGGAGAAGAAGACGAGAATGGATTAAAACGGAAAGGAGAGTCGGCGTAAGCGTGGGCATGGAAGTCACATGCCTATATAGATAGGTAATAGGGAGGCATAGGGAAAAGGGAAACAGGAAAATTGGACTCCATTAAATATATATTTATTTATTAACCAAATATATATATATATATTTTAAGCCTAAACCAAGATGAGGCCAACTTTGCCTCCATTGGGCCCATATCCTATTTAGTGTTTTAAAAGAGTTGGTGCTTATAAATCATGAAAGGAAACCACTCCCTTTCAATATGGGACTAAATAAGAGTGAATTTTCCTATACAAACTCTAACAAAGTTGAAGTTGTCAACAAGCCAATTCTATATGGATTAAAAGAAAAACTCAATGAAAAGCAGTAACTCCCCTAGAAGTAAGCATAAAGGGTGTATGCAATATCAATAAGTATATATTTCAAGCCTAATTCAAAGGTGAGGCTCAAGTTCTACTCTACTAGGCTCACCTTATATTTGGTAAGTGTAGGAAGACCGACACTTATAAAGAGTATAAACTTTCTCTACTTTTCCAAGAGACTCAAGTTAATGAGTTTCATTCAAACTCACTTTCCCAAACAATTTGGAATTATTTTGTATGCGGGTTTTGAGATTGAGGTTGAAATACTTGAATCTTGATGGGTTTTGACTGTGAATGTGTGGGTTTTGGCTGTGAATGTGTGAGTTTTGTTGGCTATTTAACATTTTATTATTCAATTAGATTTTGATTTAATTTGAATTAATTGCTTGACCTTTTTGTTAAATAATGTTTTGCCAATTTATTCTTTACATGACCTTTTTTTTTCATTTTTATTTTGAGGACCTTTCTTATTGAGAGGGGCGATAATATACTAAACTCACACACACTACACTGATGCTAGGACTCGAACCCAAGACCTTGCCTGAGTGAAACATGCTCCAAACCACTACACTAGTTGGTCCTTTGCTTTACATGACCTTTTTGTTAAATAATGTTTTGCCAAAAAGTCTCTTTTGGTCTCTATTGTTTATTATTTTTATCACTAAAGTCCCTGTGATTTCAATGTGATCACTTTTGTCCATATGATTTCAATTTCAAGCAATTCAAGGACAACTCTCAATTCATGTCAAATTTTTTTAACTTTAGTTACTTATGGAGAAGCAATTCGGTCAAATGATTAAAAATGCAATCCTTTTTTAAAATAACATATACAAAATGAAAAATTTAATAATAAATAACAAAAATTCTTTCCTTTTTAACTCCCGTGCCCTCCCCTCCCACCACAACCACCATCAAGCCACTGCCCAACAACCAACCCTTACCACCCTCCCACCACAAAACTTCTCAAGACACCCCACCTCTCTCTCTCTCTCTCAAGTCCAGCCCAAAAAATTCAATGCAAGCAAAAGATCACATTACTCATAATTTATTACAATATGGACAATAGATCTGCAAAAATAAAAAATAAAAAAAGGCTCCAACCCAGCCCCACCCACCAAGAACTACTCCTATTTCAATTTTATTTTCACTTATTATGGCTTATTTGGTGGTGTTTTTGAGAAACAGAACTTGAAGTTGGAAAGGGAAAAATCTATAGCTATCTCCATGACAGGACCCGACCCGCATTCCACCGGAACCCAAGACGGACCCTACGGTTATGCCCAACTTCAACCCATGTCGGGCCCACAAACTAAACTAATTCCCTCTTCCCGAAATTTACAAAGAAAGAGGCCAAGACTTCTGCCGAAAATCGGGCAGAGTCTCCCCTGAAACAGGGACTAACCCAAAATTAACAACCTGTCAAAACACAGCAGATAAGAATATCCCAATTGCCAGCATGCAACAACGAATACAATAGTGGCCTCCGGCCAACAAATTCAACCCTAAAGGGTGATACAGAGCAATCTAAGCGGAATAGAATAACAGAATACAAGTTTAGGGTTCAAGGACTACAATCCTACCCTTCAAACGAAGCTCGAGAAGAGAAGCTCACGACGGTGTCGACGCAACAACTACGATCCTGGGGCGCAAACAGAAAGAGTGTGAGTGGACAGGTTTTACATACTTAAATCAAAGTACTAACCCCACCGTTTAAAACAATGCGAACCATGCATATGAAAACGTTTGCATAATTGATTGACTTGAAAACCGTACTACCTCAAAGTACGTGAGAGCAAATCCAGCTCAAAACCTTTTTCCGAACAAAACACCCTTTTACTTTTCCCGAGGCATAACCTCTCAAATCAACCCAAGCAGGTTTATAAAATATAAACAAAAGGACTTGCTAACGTAAAAGCATAAAGATTGAATAAAATTCACATAAGGTAAAACAAACCTTAAAATGCCGACTAACTCGTTCACGTCAAGAAAACCAAACTTGACAATAATACAAAACTCAAATGTAGTTCAAATCATATATATTAACATATATAAAATCAGGATTTACAATCCTATAAGTAAAACCTATCAAGTACTGCAACCGAAAACAGGTAAACAGTTTCCCAAACTTCCCCACTCTCACAATCACGTGCTCACAAGCACGACAAGCGAGGAACGATCCTTACTAAAAGAAATATGAATACGAAGGTACTAACACACACGTATATGTATAGTATAACTTCAACACCAAACACAAGTACCAAGGGAAAACAATCCAACGAGGATCATTTGGTGGACGCCTGCAGTCTCATCGAGACACCGTGCCCGAGGTTGAGCCGTCCAAAGTGGGACTAAACTCACGAGGACTATATGGTAAAAACTTACCAACCATAACTCCGAATCTGTCCTACGCGCGCAGACTACCCAATCAAGGGTCTATAGCTAAACCCGTTAAGGTATGCACCGGATCGAACCATACCAAAATCAGGTAACCATTTTATATCAATCGCCATGCGATCATCGATGTAACAGGGGAGGTACAATACAAGGTGCTAACAGCACTCAAATCAATCGCCACGCGATAACAGTAAATATATATATATATATACACAATCAATCACTATGTACCCAACCCAAAACACCAACATCAGGACGCAAGCGTCCAAAACCCAATGACTAACATATATATCCAAAATAGTCATAAGCATTGAAATCATAGATTCATATTAAAACCATAATCAAATATACATTCAATCAACATCAAATCGTATTAAAGTCTCAAGTAAAGAAACGTCAAATGGTATGAGAAACCCAATATATAAATATATCAAAATAGTTACATAAGGGACCTCACGTCCCGACACAGAACATTCCAACCCAAAGGTATATAATTAAAGTATAAAGAACTCGTTTGTAAACACATACCGTTAAACCAAACGTATAATCCAAAATATACATATGTATATATATATATATACATAAAACATAATGATCCTTTAAAATACAATAACTCAAGCCCAATCCCATATACATATCTATATATATATATATAAATATACGTATAATCAATTCCCATTATTCCAAAGTATTTATTCAAAGTAAATATATATGTATGTATAAATATATACATATATATAATCAAAGTATAAGTAATTATACTTCATAAGGTTTAAACGCCAAAACCGAATACGTAATCAAACGGACTACACTAACGTCCAAATATTCAATTATATAATTAAAATATAATATAACAACCCTTTTAAATATAATATCCCAAAAGATCCATAAATTCTCATTTATGTATAATATTCCATTAAATCTATATTTTATAAAGTTAACGACTTCAAGCTTAAAATAGCTCAATTATATAACCCAATTTCAATACGAAAACTACCGGGCGTTCACCACGTCCCATTCAATACCCAAAGGTATAAATAATAATAAAATAGCCATCAGGGCCCCACAAACAAACCGGCAACCCAAATCATGCATATACCTCAATGCAATTCATTTTAATATAAGTCAACCAAAGTCAAACCAAGACTTTAAAACAATTATCAAATCTCATTCATGCATTGCATTCAATTCTTTAAAATCATGCACGTTGAAAACAATGTCCACTCACCGTTGGTCCTATGCTGCACAACCCAAAAAGGGTCCCACTTACAGAGTACGCAGAGTTGAGGTACTTAAAGCGTTAAATACGAGGATTGGATTAGTATCGTGAACCGTACAAGAACCTTAAACTCAAATCCTACCCAAAACCCGACTTAACGTGCACGTACGTCGTGCATTTAAAGATTCTAAGGTCAAACAACCTCTTATAACTAGTGGGACCGCCTAAGACTCACTGGCCAACCAGCCGGTCAAACACCCGCTTTCGGTCAACTCGGGCCCGCTGAGCCCACGACCTCCAAAAGGATCCGGACATTCCTAAAAATCCAACAAAGTCAACTACGTGGCAAGGAGACCTCGGGAGACCCTCGGTCAAACCTGGTCAAACTTTGTCAAACCGACCCGAATAGGTCAAACCGGACCCGTGGGTCCCATGACGTCCAAACTTACATCCGAAAGTTCCTATAGGTTCAACACGGCTTAATCAACGTGTCCTAAAAGTTTGGTCTCAATCGGACGGTCGAATCGTGACGATCGCCGCGATCGGACGATAACGGTTTAATTCAAACTTTAAGTCATTGATCCGAAGCATCCGGTCTCCGAATCACGATCCGTCAATTCCTATACGTTCCTAGAAATACGAGGAATGACATACTAAGAATTGGGATTGATCTGACGGTCCGAACATATCGAACCCGGATAACGCGCAAAAGGCGTAAATCCTTTCGATAGTCATACGAACTCCAAATTGGAATCCGAGCGAGCCTACGTGCTCGTGACAACGTAAGGATAATTGTAGCAGAAAGTTTGACAATTAAAAGTGGGTCCCGCACAGCCACCCACACTGGCAGCACATCGGGTGCCCAAAGCTATAACCCTTCGTCGGACAAACTCCAAACCAAGAGCTGTCCTTCCACCAGCCTATACTACTAGATGAGTGGAACAACTTATTCAACTACGAGAACGTCCATAGACGTCTGCAAGTGGCTGGAAATTGAATCTCAAAACCGGCCAAACTTTGACTCACAGATCGGGTTACCTACGCTACAAATCGTTCAAAACCTACCCAACCATCAGCTAGAGCATGAAAAATAGGTGGAAAAGCATAACTTACTCAACTGAATTGGTGGCCGGAGGAGGGAGAACGAAGGGGCCCAAGTTTCAGAAAAACTGCCCGAAACCGCCTGTTTCGGAGCTGATTTCGGCAACCACGGCGGCGTATTGAGGCGGCGAAGATCTGGAGCTGGAAGAGGGAAGTCTGGTGGTTCGTTTTCCACTAGTATTGCCTGAAACGGAGGTCGGAGAAGAGAGAAATCGCGATCTGAAGTTGGCAACCCGCGAACCCGAAGGAAAAATTCTGGGTTTATAAAATTGAAATTCGAAATATTTACGGTTGTGTCATTGAACTTCATTTGATCACCATTTCTTCGTTACAACTCCGCTTCGAGCCTACAATATACCCACGAACTCGTATTTATGAGCCCGACGTAATGGCGCTACTCGTTTCGCCAAATTCCCTTCCAAAATTAACGTTGACCATTTTGCCCCTTAATTAATTATCTTAAATATTAAATTCCATTTTATTATTTTAATTCCTTTTAATTCCTTTTAATCCATTTTAATTCATTTTAATTATCCAAATTAATTAATTCATTTTCTTTAACTTTTTAGGTCAGGGGCGTCACACTCCAAGTTATTAAAAATTGATTGATGAACAAAGCTGTATATTGGAGAAATATCTAGTTTTAGGTTATGGTGGTGGTGGAGGGGTGATTAGCAGGCTGTGGTGGGGTGAGGTGGAGGGGCAAATCAGAGAGAGAGAGAGAGAGAGAGAGAGAGAGAGAGGGATGAAGGGGGTCGGTGTGCTGGTGTTCGATTATCGGTAGGTATGTGGTTCGTGGTGGGTCATGGCTAGGGGTAGGGGTGGGGCTAGGGATGAGGTGCTATTAGGTGGTGGAGAAAGGAAGAGGGAGAGATACAGCAGAGAGTGACAAAGGCTTCTAGAGGAGGGGAGAAGAAGAGATTTTTTATTTATTAATTTTTTCATTTTGTATTGTTTATTTTTAAAAGAATTAATTTTTTAATAATTTGTTGACTAAATTACCCCTCCACAAGTAATAGAAGTTAAAAAAAATTTAACAGAAATTGAGGATTGTCTTTGAATTGCTTCAATTCAAATTGAAACTACAAGAATGAAAATGTTCAAATTGAAACCACAGATACCTTAATGGTAAAAGTTATAAACTATAATGACCAAAAGTGACTTTTTGCCTTTATTTTTTCACTATTTAAGTAGGTTAATATAATATATAATTCATTTGTGCAAGAGTGTTTTAGGAATCAAATTAGTTTAGAATTTAGGTGTAAAAAGCCAAGCTCATCTGGCCAACTAGCCTAACTCACGCCTATAATTAGTTTAGATTTGGATAAACGACATCTACATGTATAACACGTTATGGTGTAAATTGATTAAATTAAAACATCGTGGCCCATATTAATAATAACTCCAAATCTACATGGGGTAAAATGTCATTTATCCAAAAATAAATGAGAGTTATGGTGTATACAGACAATAACAATGAGAATCAACTTCATTCACGTGCTAAGTTATATGATTTACTTCTTCCCATACTATTTATCTCTCGCTTTTTCTCCAATTTCTTACTTAACCATTCATAATAAGCAAACATCCCATTAATGAATCCTATGGTTTTAGAATCCGGTGGACCATACGAGTACACGGTAAGCTACAGATTTTTCCTGGACTGGAAAATGTCATATTCTCGATTAAAAAGGAGATTATTTTAAGAGCTCCACAACGAGGAGAAGATTGACCTAAAAGAAACATAAGAAAGATAAAATAGAATAGAAGGAGAGGGAGTTATCTTTGTTGAAGCTGAGTACTGAAGCAAGAGCTCGGCGCCAGGACTTGAAAAAAGTTTCTGATGGCAATTTCCACCTCCTCTGTGCCTGTTGTTTCCTTCAATTCCGTCTCGTCCTCCCCCTCCTCTTCTTTGCCATGTCATTTTCTGAGTTCTTCGAGTGTCCGTTACCATGGTTTGATGGTGAGTAATCAGCGCTTGCATGGGCGATTGGTTGTTAACTGCTCATCTTCCGAAATGGGTTCCAGTTCTGACTCTGCGAACGGAAGGTATGGGACTACAAGTGCCTTTTGTTCTTTCATTTATGTAGTGGGTAGTGACGAAGTTCCGGTTTTATTGTCTAGTTTGGAAAGAATTAAGGTATTAGGTGTTTGTAGAAATGTCTAAGTGGAAGTTTTGGAATCGGATTGGGGTTCTAATTTAAGGGGTATGTTGCATTCTTGGTTGTTGAATTTTGAGATAATTGCAACGAATTTCTTTTCTTCTTCTTGTGTTAGTCTTGTGCTGTTAATTTAGATACCATTTCTCTGGTTTCTACTTTGTCAACTTCATGTCGTTTAACAGACATACTCGAATGCCATCTATGGGTCCCTATGGGGTAACAATGAATGGAAATGGCTTGTCTGGGCCATCTTATAAATGGCAAAGGGTCTTACTTAAAGTAAGCGGAGAAGCACTTGCTGGAGATCACACGCAGAATATTGACCCAAAGGTCAGATAAATTCTTAAACCATACTGTGATAATTATCCTTCTTTTGTTGCTTTCTGATATAGGAGTATTTTTCCCCGTACAATATTAGGTAACAATGGAAATTGCAAGAGAGGTTGCATCGGTGACTCGCCTTGGCATTGAGGTATGTTCAATGCTTTAGATTAGAGAATTGTATTTTGCATGACATATTCCTTTTATAGGTAGGGGCGCACACACACCCACAGAAGTTTTATTAATATTTTCCTTGCAATATTATTGTAGTGTGATGTTGATGATTACAATATCTGTTTTATAAAGTTCAACTTAGTGAAATTTGGGGATTCCAGAATTATCTATGCACAGATTAACATGCAGTCTGGGAAATGATTCAGGATAAAAAGAATTGCATTGTAGGCTTCTTTTATTGAAATATCCAGCATAATGTAGGCATTGCATAAAGTGGAATAGTTTCAATGGTTTAATATTTCTATAAATAGCTAATCAGATTGTGCTAATGAGATTTAGTGAGCTTATGAAATCCAAAAACGTAGTTTATTGGCATCTGGGTATGTGTTAGTCATCTTAGTCAAATATTTCAGGTTGCCATTGTGGTTGGTGGGGGAAATATCTTCCGTGGATCTTCGTGGGCGGGAAGCAGCGGTCTTGACCGGTCATCTGCTGATTACATCGGGTAATTCCTTTTATTGGGATTGACTGAATGTTTTTTTTTATCTCACCTGTCAAGACTTCTGGTATTTTGCAGTTGTGTTTTCACATGTTTATAATTTGCAGTGTGTCATTTCATGTATCGTGGACTTAGGATAATTTGTTATTTAAGTAGTTTATCTATTATTGAGGTTTTGGACTTGGTACTTTTTCATCCATATGCAAAACAAAAGTAACTTATGGCTCTCTCTCACTCTCTCTCTCACACACACACGCACTATATTGTAATGAGCACTACTTAGTTGACCACATACTCGCTTCACTACTATATTAACTTGAATTTCACAGAATTTACCAATTCCAACTTTAAAATGTCGGATGAAAGGAAATGAGTTGTGGTTCATATGTGAAAGTTGAGCAGTACTTGCCATACATGACATGAAAATTGAGGTTTTTTAGGGACTATTGTACTTTTTAAGCTTAGAAACTTTCTTTTTAAGTGTGCATATTTCTGGTCTTTTATTTTCTATTTAATTCAATTTTATAGGATGTTGGCAACTGTCATGAATTCAATATTTCTTCAAGCAACAATGGAAAGTATCGGCATCCCTACTCGAGTGCAGACTGCATTTCGTATGTCTGAGGTTGCAGAGCCTTATATACGTCGGAGGGCTGTGAGGCATTTGGAGAAAGGGAGGGTAGTGATCTTTGCAGCAGGAACTGGAAATCCATTCTTTACCACAGATACTGCTGCAGCACTTCGTGGTGCAGAAAGTAAGTTGAATCTTTTGTGTTTGAATACTACCTTGGCTTAATGAGAATTCATGGTACCTATCATAGTGTGAGGCAAACCACTGTGGTTAAAAGTAATTTATATAGGATGTTTCAAAATTTGCCCAAAGTTACTAATTAATATACCCAAGTTTGTTCTAACACTGTCTTGACTGTGGCACCATATAGTCCTAATTACTGAATTTCAACTCATCTTTGGTGGAAAATGTCAGTCTAAGAAACTAATTTCTTTGCTTCAATTTTAGTATCTTTCAATCAATTATTGATCCAGTCAATGGACAGGTTGTGCTCAAAACTGCAAATGTTGGTGGGTTTTAGGAACTATTTTCTATGTTTCAAACTGTTTTTCATTTTCTTTTATATCTAGTCAATGCAGAGGTTGTGCTGAAAGCTACAAATGTTGATGGGGTTTATGACGATAATCCAAGGTGTAACCCAAATGCCCGTCTTCTTGATAATCTAACATATCAGGAGGTGATGTCGAAAGATCTTTCGGTGATGGACATGACTGCCATTACTTTATGCCAGGAAAACAACATTCCTGGTATGTTCTTTTTTTGGTTGGTATCCAAAACATGTGTGTGTGTGTGTGTGTGTATATATACAGAAATCCTATATATATTTCTTTTGTTCTTTTCAATTATTTTTTCCCATTTTATCCTTTTTACCTAATGCCATTTGGATTGATCTTGGTATTTGTAATATCCAACCTTCTTACCATGTAGAACATGCTCTTATTGATTCTTTCATATGGTGCAGTTGTTGTATTCAATCTAAACAAACCGGGTAACATCTCAAAAGCCATAAAGGGAGAGAAGGTTGGCACATTGATTGGAGCAACACGGAATTCTACTGTGACGACGACATGAGGCATGGTTTTCATTTTTCCTGGTTGAGGTTATATTGAGGATGGTTTACGGCTTCTTTGGTTTTTTTTTTGGGCTTTTTTTGGTCAATGGTATTCAGCATCTTTGGTGTAAATAAATTTTGAATTTTGTGTTTTAACAATTTGGAAGTTTCGTAGCATTGTTAGTTGATCCAAGTAATAGAGTATGTAGTCATTGCACAAATTCAAGCTGATAAAAATGGAATGATGAAAAACAGCAAAGAGCATCATGAAACGAACCCAATAATTAACATGTTGTATTGTAGTATAAGCAACTTTGCCGAGTTTGGCATTCAATGGAGGTAGCAAATGTTTTCTTTAAAAGTTTCCTTTGCTAACCCACGTGGCACTTTGATACTAAAATTTGCTCTACTAAACTTTGTCACTCGCATATTAATCGGGATACGAAGGCTTGGAATTTAGACTGTATTATTCACCTCATTGATCCTTGTATTATTCCCGCTGTTACATGTAAGTTTTTCTTCTGGAATTGGGACTATGAAGATCAGCTTGTATGGCCATGGAGCAAGAATGGGCAATTTACAGTAAAGAGTGGCTACCACTGGTCAATGAAGAATGGTCAGTGCTTGTCTCTGATCCCTCAGAATACTACGGATACAAATATTTGGAAGGTGGTTTGTAGCCCCTTTGACATGCTTAAGGTTGAGAATGCTCTGCGTCTTCCAGAGAAGTGGAGACAATGGAAGTGCTTGTTGAGCCCTTAATACTAATAGGTCATGGACTCATGGACACGTCATCTTGAGACTTCATGATCACGTCATCGATATAAACCTTGAAAGTGTCTTATTATATTTAGTTTTTATAAAAAATAGCCAAAATTTATCCCATACTTTCATAAATGTCAGTTTTTATAAAAACTTAAAAAAAGAGCAAAAAAAACTCATCTAAATAGACTCAAATGCCCTCAAAGCTCAAACTCACATAAACCTAAAACGTAAAACCTGCAATCTCTGTCTTCATCTGACTGACATAAAACATAAAAACTCCCCTACGTTTCTATCAATGTTATATCATTGGAGGGACAAGCTTTTGTGGTTGATAATGATTAAGCCAAAAAAATCGCCCTTGACAACATTAACAAGCTTCTGTAAATTATTTACGGGACTTTGAGAACCAGACATCTCAATTGGGCTCCCTTGTTTCCCATCATGTATATGCTGCCAACTTAAACCATGAGTACCATTTCGAGGACTTGAAAATGCCATCCTATTCCCATTTGAGTACACATCCCACTGAAAACTGTTACAGCAAGTTTCTCTCCGTAATGAGGCCGACTTGAGTTCCCTATAAGAGCACCTCCACCGCAGCATCAAAACCGGGCAAAAGGCCCCTAGTCAAGCCCGAGATGGCTCCAGCAGCAAAGGCAAGCCCAATCAAGAGCTGGGTCCCACCAGCCTGGGCAAGCCCACGGGCAAATCTTGCGCCCGGTTTCTTTGACGTCAAAAATTTTTTAAAAATCCAAAAATCTGAAAAATATAAAAAAATCAGAAACATTTTTTTATACATACCTAACAATTTTATTACTATTAAATTTTATCCAAATTAATTTTTAAGTATAAAAAATAGGGAAAAAATTAAAATGAATAGTATTTGCCCTTGCCCTTGCCCTTTGGGGTGGAAACAAAAAAGGCAAGGCTGCCACTATTCACATGAATAGTGGCTGCCCTTGCTTGCCCTTGCCCTAGACTTAGCCCTTATGGGTGGAGATGCTCTAACAGTAAGTTTTTATGTTTATTTACAGTGACGATCGCCATATTTTACCCTCCAATGATATATAACATTGATCGACATGTATGGGAGTTTTTATGTTTGAAGTCAAATGAAAACATAGATTGCAAGTTTTGTTTGTTAGGTTTATGTGTGTTTTAGTTTTGAGGGTATTTGAGTCTATTTATGCGAACTTTTTGCTATTTTTGAAAGTTTTTATAAAAACTGACATTTATGAAAGTAATTGGTAAATTTTGGCTGCAGTCTTCAGTCCCAATGACAACACAACATGCTCATATGCCACCCACTGCCCCAAACATCTAAATGTGGTTTGCGTATATCTTCTTCTGCTAACATAATTTGGTTGTGTTGAATCAAGCGTTGCCATCTATGAAAGATAAGAGTTGATATATACAAAGAATAGAGAGTAATCATTATATCAACAAGAGTTTATACATGAGGCAAGTTCCTATTTGAATGCCCGGCAGTTAACAAGTTTAACGGTTGAGGGGTATTCACACTTTTAAAATATTAGAGGGCAAATTGAAAGTCTAATTGGGAATCGAAAGTAAGTCATAAGGTCATCTCCAGTCATGGGCCATAGGGCAAATAATGCCTTAAAATAATGCAAAATACATCTCTAGCTATGGGCTAAAATTTTTTTGGCCAAATTTGGAGCCACATTTGGCCATTTAGCCCTCCAACCAGGCTACTTGTAGCCCAGCTTTGGCCTAGGTCAAATTTTTTGTGGGCCCAACGATGTGCTTTCCAAAGAGAAAGTATCACGCATGGGCAAGAGTACGAAATATCTCGTGCAACTGCATATCCAACAGCCAATATTAAAGACGCTCGATGTCACTAACCGTTAGGTTTTTTTTTTTAATAACATTTTTAAATGTTTTCAAATTCGTTTTGTTTTAAAAATATATATATAATTGGTTTCTGACCATTGGAGGTTAGAACATTGATTGAAAAGTTGCTTTTTAAAAAAAAATTTAAAACCATTTTAAATGTTTTAATTTCGTTTTTAATATATATATATATATATATAATATACACATGTCATATATGGAATATTGTCTCTAAATAGAAGTTTAATTAAATTAAACAATACATAGTTGTGGAATGTATGAGTGTTGTACCATAATTTTTCTCAAAATAATAAATATGAAAGGCCCTAAAATATAGCCATGCATGGCTAGAGATGGAAAATGTAACATCCCGAACCAAATTAATTATTATTTAATTATTAATTATGAAATTACATTTTTGACCTTAGGGAAAAGGATATTTTAATCACTTTTTGTTCGGAAAGAATTTTAGGGAATTGAATTGCATCGTTGCGTCGGGCTCGTCGATACGAGTTTGTAGACTGGCGACACGCTTAATTTTGAGTTGTAACGAGCCCGTAAAGGTCAGAAAATTGAAAGGACGTAAAGGGAATTTCAAAATTGGTAAAAAATCCCTAAAAATATGATCGGACCTCTCTCTCTCTCTCTCTCTCTCTCTCTCTCTCTCTCTCTCTCTCTCTCTCTCTCTCCTTTGCGAAAACAGACCGGCCACTTTGGCAGGCGTTTTCTCCTTCGTCCGGCCACGGCCGGCGACGCCACCACCACCAAAATTTTCGTCTCTCTTCCCTCTTCAAAACCCAGTCCTTAGTTAAGATTGAAACACAAGATTTGGAGCTCGAATTTAACCCCAAACCGACCCTTGTTTTGAGCCTCAAATGTTGTTCGTTCCAGACGTCGCGCCGGCCAATTCCGGTCACCACCGGCTGCCAAGTTGGGCCCAAAACACTCCCCTACCTCTCTTCTATATTTCCCCTCGAAGACTTGACCCAATTCCATGCTGAAATCATCGAATCCAAACCTAGAAATTTCTAGGTTTTCCGGTAAGAAGACTGGCTGTTTGAGGGCTTTAACGGCCAAATTGGTCTTCGAGCAAAGGTATAAAGTTACTCCTCTTGATGTGCTTGATCAGTTCGTATGGGTATTGGCCGGCGATTTGGAGTTTTCCAATGGCCGAAATTTTACTCAAGACACCCGGCAGTGACAGCGGCGCGTGGCAGCGTGTCGAGTTGTCGATGACTTGTTTCAAAGCTAGAATTGTTCTCTCGTCGCCCCAAGCACGACGGTATGCTCGGATTTGGAATTGATTGTCGTTTGACTATTGAACGGATATTGCGCCTATTATGCGATATCCGGGTTCGATGGGTTCGGACCATTCGATCAATCCCAATTTCAAACATGTTGTTCCCCGTACCTCTAGGATTATGTAGGAACTTGTGGATCGAGAATCGGAGTCCCAAATACTCCGAATCATTGATTCTAAGGTTAGGCGAAGCGATTGTCGTCCGATCTCGCGATGAGCTTAGTTCCAACTGCTCGATCAAGACCAAACTTATGGGACGTGTTTAGTAGACTTTGTTGAACCCGTAGGAACTTTCGGATTGAAAATCAGAGGTCATGGGCCCCGTGGGCCACGTTGACCAATATGAGAAGTTTGACCAATCTGTTGACCATGAGTCTTCCAAGGCGTTCCACCTTTCGAAAAAGCATTAGTTTGGCTTTACAAACTCCCCACTAGTTGTACACACACTTTGAGTCCGAGAAAGTTAGGAGTTTGTTTTAAAGTTCTCATTCGAGGTGCTTTTATTAATCAAGCAGCTTTGGATTATCTGTGAGTGGACTTTGTTTAGAATAATCTTTATTTTCAAATATTGGAACGTCATACATGTAAATTTGATTATTTTGACTATGAGATTATTATATTGTTGTTTATTCTACAGACTATAGTGTTTTATGGAATTATTGGAGTTTATATTGATATTTGAAGACTATGAATATTTTGAGTTATGGAATATATGATTATGGGATACTTTGATTTGAATGGTTGTGAAAGCGAGTCTTGGGACTCGGCTATGTTTAATAGAAAGTGAGTTGTGGAATTTATGCTTTCGAGAATTTGGGAATTTGGTTCCGGTTGTGAGTTTTGGGAAATTGCATTAAGGGAGGGTATACTATATTACATATATATATATATATAGGGTTATATATATATATAGGGTTATATATATATATATATATATATATATATATATATATATGGGTTTGTGAGTCGTACTATCATATGTACCTTCCCTGGTTCAATATGGATGACAACCCCACGTGCGTTGAGGGATTTTCCGACGTGTGAGATGTTGATGTCCTGGGCACCCTTGGCGAGGTGTTACCGAAGGCCCTTGCCGGGCAGTCTACGCACATATGACTTAGTTCAACCGTATGAGTATTGAGGATTCTACTGTGCGTGTATGGGAGCCCAGTCCCCTGGCTGGACGGCTCATCCCTAACCACATAGTTATTGAGGATTCTTCCATGTGGTCTAGCGAAACAATCCTCGTGATGGATTGTTTCCCCAGCACTTGGTACTTGGTTACAGATGTTGGAAATGGTGGATACTTGGTTATGTCCTGGGCACCCTTGATGGGGTGTTACCGAAAGCCCTTGCCGGGCAGTCTGTGCGAGTATGACTTATTCAGCAGCACAAGTATTGAGGATTCTGCTGTGCGTGTCTGGGGAGCAATAGTCCCCCAGTTGGACTGGTTGTCCCATGCCACATAGCTATTGAGGATTCTTCCATGTGGTCTACATTTAGCCCTATGACTGGAGATGGCCTAAATACATGAGGCATTCTTAAATTTTTCCCAAAAAATAAAAGAGAGTGCTGTTATTTCCACCACGTCCTATTTTCCCATTCATCTTATCTTCCCATATACCATGTAAATTTGAAAAAAAATACAATCTTATCTTTCCACCCACTGTTACTACTAAAATACCCTTTAATTAGAGTGCTGCTATTTGCAACTCCAGTCCTATTTTCCCACCCACCATGCAAATTTGAAAAAATACAATCTCATCTTTGCACCCACCATTATTTCTAAAATACCCATTTTTTCCAGACCCACATGTTTCCTCCTTATTTTGTTGACATGTGTCTTCTCACTTAACATTCAACACAACATTGTTAACTTTGAATTAAATTATAATAAAAAAACTCAAAATTGAAATAAAAGAAAACAACGCAGCAGTCACCCAAGCACCCACCCGCGGCCTCCGAACCTCAACAGCCACCAACACCAACAACCCCATACCAGAAGAGTGTTGTTGTTTTGGGATTGCATTGATTTGGTAATATCCAATCCATGAGGAATATCCGAGCTTAGGATGATGAGATGGGACATGTGAAGAACATAACTTTTTCTAAAAGTTTTCATTTACTCAAATAATCGGATATTCCTCCACTCTGGGAAAGTCAAGCTCGCGAGTGGCGATGGATTTTTCCGATGGTATCGAGGTAGAGGACGTGGTGGGGTTTGGGTCTGGTGCGAAGAGACAGAGACAAAGAGAGAGATAGGAGGGCGTGTTTGTTGATCTGGATCTGTTGCCATCGTTGGCTGGGGTGGTTGTGGTGGGTGACGGAGAAGATGTAGGGATTGTGGTTGTGAATAAATAAATTTTTTTAATAAAAATGACACTTAACAGAGTTAAGTTTCTGTTAAGTGAGGTTTTTTTCCCAAGTCCTTAAAAGTCATTTTGCAAAGGGGTAAATTTATCTTTAAAATTTTGAAGATAAGATGAGTGGGGAAATATGACAGGGTGTAAATAACAACATTATTTCATTATTAATTCAAGCAAAACCCAGAAATCAAGCAAAAATAAAAAAGATTACCCAAACAAGACCATCAACCTCTTCCTATTCTTCTTCTTCTATCACAATTCCAAAACCCAATAACCCTTTGAGTATTCAACCTAAAATCATACCAAATACAAATGAAAAAAAAAATAAAAATCAATTCATTCATAGGGGGTGGCTGGCGAGAGGAGGGAGGAGACAAATAAGGAGGAAAAATGAGGATGGGGAGGGTCGATGGGTGCGTGGGGAAGATGAGACAGAGGGTAGGGTAGGTCGTGGTTGTTGAAGAGAGAGAGGGGAGAGGGGAGAGAGGAGGTGGGGTTTGGATGTGTGGCTGAGTGGTGGGGCGGTTTGTCGGGATGAGGGAGAAGGGGGTCTTAAAAATCATTTTATAAAGGGATAAATTTGTCTTTAAAATTTGAAGATAAGGTGGGTGAGAAAATAGCAACCCTCTAAAAGAGTAAAAAGATCAAGCTACATAAAATTGTTTATTTTAATGCTTTAAGAAAAAGTCAACGAAGTTCAGCGCAGTGGAAAAGAAGCTTTGTGAGTGATCTCGGTGTTCAACACCGATGACAACGTTGTGCATGTGAGAAACCCCAATCCCTCGTAATTTAGTCTATCACTTATATTAAATATATATATATATATATATATATATATATATATTTAACAAATGACTACGAAAAATTTGCCCTCACATTATGGAGGAAAAAAATTCATGGACAAGTTATTTGATTTCAGCTTCTTGGGCTTCGAACTGGACTTTTTTTTGTTAGTAACCCAAAGAATGGCTCCTTTAAGGGGGCCCAGAGGAAAAATAATGAGGGCAAAACTCGGTATAAGCGAAGATTGATTTGTCTGTAGACTCTGTAGCAATTTCTCTTTGGAGGCATTGCCAATTTCGTTCAAAAGTAACTGGTTGCAATAGCATCCTTCCACAAGAGCCGCATTGATGACGAAGTTCAGGAAGCTCAACCGACCCACGGGTCACCGCATGTCCATGCTCAGGTTCCTATTTATTTTTTCAGTTTTGGTTACCTCAGCTTTAGCTTTCCATGCCCAAAAGCTTTTTTAAAATTTATTTATATTCAAAGTTGAAAAAATATATATATTCTGATTTTCATCTGTAGGACGATGGTGTCACAGTTGGTGAAGCACGAGCGGATTGAAACCACTGTTGCCAAGGTACCTTCTCTTCTTCTTTTTAACGGTTTCGGAATTTTCGTATGTTTACAATTTTAGGGTTTTTCTTAGTTTAGGGTTAATTAATTTGATTGAAATAATTTGACTTTTGTGACCAGCAAGTTAAAAGGAAAAAAAGGAATGTTCAGCATAAGCTCTGGAATTTCGGGAAATTTAAATATCATTGGGATAAATGTGCAAAATGAATTTTATGTTCAAATGTTTTGTTTTCTTCATTTTCAGGCCAAAGAGATTCGACGTGAAGCTGATAAAATGGTGCAGCTTGGAAAAGATGTATGTATTGGTTCTGCCACAATTATGTTTAAAATTACATTTACATATAGTTTCTTACCAGTTTCTACATTTTTATAATTAATAATCTTCATCATAAAATGAAATTCTCTGTTTCAATTAACATATAGGCCTACAGCAGTTGAAGAGAATCTCAAAGTTAGTATTTCAATTAACATATAGGCTTACTTTCACTTTCAATTAAAGAAATCAATGTCTGACATAACCCACCTTCTGAGAAGTATGTGTTTGAGTAACCCCTAGTTGCAAAGTTTTCTCTTCCTGTGAGTTGTGACTTGTTATTTTAATCTGACAGAAATTGAGTTTGATCTTAGATAGCCCACCATGAGACTAAAATATGAGGTGCATGCATTAGAGCGGGCTTGACTTGCATCGGTTATGCTTTATGTTGTCCTGGCTCAAGGGATCAAGTTTTGGAATTTTTGAAGTTACATAAACCTGTGTAACTTTTGTATTTAGGTTTTCAAATCACTTCTCTGATGAAAACCAGCCTAGTTATTTGAATGAAAAAGGCTTGTGCGGCCTGCTGTTTGGAAAATTAATTAGAACAGAGCCTCTAACAGGCTCTCTCTACAGAGTCTTCAAGAAAGATGATAGTTGGTTGACAAGAGGAATTTAAACTCAACATATGAGTACCCGATAAATCATGTCCCGGAGGAGCATAAGTTCAGCTGCTCAGTTAGTTTCATGATAAAAATGATTTAGGTCAAACTCTTCTATGTTAACCAGATTTGGTCGTTTGATAGATTGCTTTGACCTTCATGAGTAAATGTTTCAATATACTTTTGATCTAAAATGACTTTAGAAGGTATTGACCAAAGTTCTCACACCAAATTTAGGTATAAGAATCTGAAGTATGTATTGAACACACTTAAATGGTACACTAGTTTTCCAATTGCAAAGTTCTGGAATTATTTTACCATATAGATTCACTTAATTGGTTTTTTTTTTTTCCTTCTAGCATGATTCTATCCTCTTTCAAAACTGTCACAGGGTTCCCTTTGTGCTGTAAGGCGTGCTGCTGCTTTTGTGCGTGGGGATGATGTAATGCACAAGCTGTTTACAGAATTAGCTTATCGATACAAGTGAATCTCAAACCCCTTGTTTTCTGAGTGTTGTATCTTTGTTTTTGTTACATTGGTTTTATTTTATATTACAGAGATCGAACAGGTGGATACACAAGACTACTTCGGACTCGTATACGAGTTGGTGATGCTGCACCTATGGCCTATATTGAGTAAGGCGGTTATTTATTACTTGACAGAAATATGCTTTTCTATCCAGCCAAAATAGCAACAAAAAAAATGAAGCAAAAGGAAATATATTTGTCCAATTTAGAGACTTGTAGAGGTTGTAGGTTTTAGCCATTATAGGCACACATATATGTAACACCCAAACAGAAAACTAAGAGGAGATGAATCCACCCATTCAGAACCCATCTATTAGAGTCCAAAGAAAAATCAAGGAAGCCAAGGAAACATCAAATGCGATCAAGCCACTAAAGAAAAATATTAAGAAAGTTCACAAAAAAATTTAGGTAAAACAAATGTTTAAGCAAAGTTTACTGGATGCATGCATTGCATACATAATGTTTGTGGGGGTAAAATGGGTAATGGTTGGTCCTATTCGTATTAATAGGGTAGGAGGGGTATGGGGTAATAAACCAAGATTAAATGGATATAATGGATATTTTTGTCACCCACCCTATACATATGATGCACTCTAACCCCTTTTCCATCTAGGGAAACTTGTCTGCCGTGCTGGATGCATTTTCTATTGCGAGGACCTGTGACTTTGGCCGTTACTAATTTTTTCTGATGTTGATTGTCCAATAAGTGATGCTTTTTTTAATGTCAATCCACCTTTCTCCTTAGGGTTGAAAATGGGGGTATGGAAACCAAATTCTGAGGACACATCTTCTTGCTAGCAAAGCCAAAACAACTACACAATTTGTTTGTCTACGTACCCCACTGATAATTTTAATAGGAATGAGTGCTCTATCCATTATATGACTCTAATAGCACATAATTGGTTGATTGACTGTTTTGATCAATATTGATTGAAGTTGGGCCGCAATTTGACTATTGACAGTCTTGTATAGGTTCATTGACAGAGAAAATGAGCTCAGACAATCAAAACCACCAGCTCCTCAACCACAGAGAGTTCCCTTGGATCCTTGGGCAAGGTCGAAGCTTTGCAAGCAGTTTGCACCTCCCAAAGAAGATAAGAGCTCTGAGATTTGATTTGGCGTATTAAGATTTTATTTCAATAATTTCCTGAGTCTCCAGTATCTTATGATTCTCTCGAGAGGTGGTCCCCTATATTTTTGTAATTCCTCTCATAGGAAGTCTCTGATTTCTCGTGATTTTTCGGCCCTGTTTGATATGGGTGTGCATTATAATGTAGTATCACAAATTCGTACACTGTTCTTTTACTTTTCTCATAATCATCAAATTGCGTAGGAATGCGTTCTGCTTATCTGTTTTATGTTAAAAAATACCATGCCATTGCTTTAAAATTTCACCATCAATATTTCTCTCTCTCTAAGCATCGGACTTGAAATCGAGAGAAGTTGATGCATCATTGAAACCTTCATTATGTGCAGTTGAATTTCATGTAGATCAGACATTCAACTGCTGGTGTTTGATCTGTATCAGGCTGTATATGTTCTGGGTTGAATGCAAAAGGCAAGATCAATTTTGCAAAAAAATCTCCATACATGAGTCACTTGATTGGCTTACTACTAATGGTCTTCTTTCCTAATCTTCATCTAGAAAAATTTACTATTTGTTGGAGAACTTTTGAAGCTAGGAATAAGTTACGTTTTCAGAATGAGCAACCTAATATTAATGATTTTATTTTTCAAATTAATAATGTGTTGTATGATTTTTGGAATGTTTATAATTGTAGTAGGCAAAAAGTCATTTTTGGTCTGTGTAGTTTGCAACTTTTACTACTTTGGTCCTAGTGGTTTCAATTTGGTCAATTTTGTCCGTGTGGTTTCAATTTGAAGCAATTAAGGACAATCCTCAATTTCTGTCAAATTCTTTTAACTTATGTTAGTTGTGGAGGGGTAATTCGGTTCACAAATTATTTAAAAAATGCATTCCTTTTAAAAATAAATAATACAAATATAAATTTAAAAATAAAAATAAAATCACTCTCCCCTTCTCCTCCCAACGCCCAGCCACAGGACGACATCGTACTCCACCTCCACGCCCACGCCCCCTTCATTTGATTTCTAGATCCCGTTCGAGGTCAAGATCAAGGCCTCCAAGTGAAGTTGTCTCTGGTGAGGGCTTCAAGGACTCTTCTCAAAAGTCCCAGGCGCTAAGAAAGCCTAAAAATCTGTTAAGAAGAGAAATAAGGATGCTGGGCGTGGAGAGGCAGATTCTCACTTTAAAACCAAAGCACTTGTTCTCTGGCAAATGATCAATTGGAAAAACCCAAAGGCGCTGAGATATTTCAGGTACCCCTTGCATCAATTTTGATTAAACCTTGTCTTGTTTTGAGCAACCCTTAAGTAGAAAGAAAAAAAACAGTAAATCCTATAGATAGAGTGTGGTAACCGAATTCTTCCTTTCATAAAACCCTAGGTCAAATTGATTTCCTTCCATTTGGGAATTATCTAACCTAATTTGGGATTATTCAATTTAATTGGGAGTTATTTGATTCTTGCCTTAATTAGGGATTTGATTTAAATTAAATCCCTAATTACACCAACCTCACCAACCTCACCAAATCAGGAAGAATAATTCCTTCCCATCTATGGAATTATTCTTCTAAAACCCTAACCTCCGAGGCCCTCTATAAATAGATGGCTACGCACAAGGGTGAAGGTACGTCTAAATTCCTACTGAAACTCTGCAGAAATTATTCCACACAAACCCTAGCCACCTAATTCTTTCTCTCTCTCACACTAGGCTCCGGCCACCACACACGGCTCCGGCCACCCGGTTTTCCTTGAAACACCCAACCTAACTTAGGCATCGGAGGGCCTTTGGCCAACACCCCGGGTGTGGTCTTTCACTCCGTGCTATTTTTGCAGGATCGAGAGAAGAGGAAGAAGACGAAGGAATCTTAGGCGAATATTCTAGTGGGACGAAAATCGCTCCCACATAGAGATTTTAGGGTTACACATAGAAAACATGGGGATTGAGAGTTTTTTCAATTTTAAGATTTTTATTTTTTTATTTTATTTGACTGTATTTTTATTTTTTTTAATGAATGAATTTTTAATAATTTGTTGACCGAATTGCCCCTCCACAATTAACAGAAGTTGAAAGAAATTGAGATAAATTGAGGATTGTCCTTGAATTGCTTTAAGTTGAAACCAAAAAGACAAAATTGACCAAATTGAAACGACAAGTACTAAAGTGGTAAAAGTGACAAGCTACAAGGACCAAAAGTGACTTTTTGCCATTGTAGTAAAATAATAATACTACTAAATTTTGAGGTTCGGTTCCTATGGGATCTCAATATTTTAAGAGTGCTGCTATTTCTGTTCCCATCTTATTTCCCCACCCACCTTATCTTTCCTCCCATCATGTAAATTTGAAAAAACACAATCCTATCTTTCTGCCCACCATTATTCTTATAATACCCTTTAATTATTAATTCAAGAAAATTCCCTTTGCTAATCCTTAACACAAATGTAACACTATTAACTTATAAATAAATAAATAAATATTTACCCAAGAAAAAAAAAACCCTAACATTCCCACTGTGGGTGATAGGACCCGACCCGAATTCCGCCCGAACTCGGGCCGAATCTTGCAGAAGTCCCGACATCACCCCATGTCGGGCCCACATACTAAAAGAATTCCTCTTCTCGAGACAAATAGATAAAGGGGTCAAGACTTCTGCCGAAAATCGGGCAGAGTCTCCCCAGAAAATACTAACAATCCCAAAAGTTCCAACCTGTTCAAAAACAAAAGAATATGAATAACCAACTGCCAACATGCATACAAATACATAACAGGCTTCCGGTCAACACGTTCAACCCTAATGGGCGATAACAAAGCAATTTAAGAGTATGAAATTTCAGAGTAGCAGAATGTAAAGTTAAAGATAATGGACGGCAAGTCCTACAATTCAGTCGAAGCTCGAGAAGAGGAGTGCTCGGCCGGATTGAATCGTTTCATCGCACTCTCACTGGGGGCGCAAAACAGAAAGAGTGTGAGTAGACAAAAACAACGTTTTCATACTTAAATCAACATACTAACCCCACCGTTTCAAAACAATGCAAATCATGCAATTCAAATCCTTTATATACATAATTGATTCAAGACCATAATATCTTAAAGTAATCAAGCATCAATCAACTCAAAACCCTTTCCGAAAAACCTAACCTTTTTCATTTCTTTCCCGAGGCTTAACCTCCAAAACGAACCACGTAGATATTTATAAATATGAAACATAAAGGAATACCCAATACCGTCAAGTACTCAAACACACATATATATATATATAAGTCATAAGATATAATCACTTCCGAAATTTGACTCGATATAAAGTAAAACAAGTTCCTGAAAATAAATATAATAAACCCAAGCTATTATCACACCATCATAAGTACCGGGGAAACGATTCACCACGGGGATCGCTTAGCTAGCCTGCAAGGCCCACTTTCCACCTTGCGTCTAGGGATGAGTTGTCCAGCTGGGGACTACCGCTCTACCGTACACACGCCATGAGATCCAACGCTATGTGCGTACAAACCGAACCACTGTCCTATGCGCACAGACTAATATCCATGACGGCATCCTTCATTGACAACAGAATTCCCCTGTCGACATCCTTCATAGACAAACGAGACTCACCTGTCGGCATCCTTTATCTACAAACGAGCCCACACGCTGGAATCCTTCATCAGCCTGTGTGGCTTAGTAACCATTCAGATCGGGGGTGGTACGACTTTTGGTGCAACTCTGCCCCCATATTCCAGTATACTACAAGACCTACTCTCAAGGTTCACTACCCCAAATATATAGATATCCAGACGTCCAAGACGTCCATGACTCAAACCCAAAATAGGTATGTATATGAAAAGTATAAATAATAGGACTTAAAGTATAATTCAAACCCAACTACCAATTCAACCGGACGACAATAGCGTCCGTACTTGTCGCCCAAGCATTTAATGCTAGATATAGATATAAGTCTTCCCAAGAGTATACCTTTATAGGTTCTCAAGGGTATAGGGTGTAATTCCCTAAAATATAATTTATGAATTCACAAAAGTATATATATATATAAAGTATAATTTCACGTATATATATATATAATATGTATGTATAGATATAAGAATTTAAATGTATCCCCAAGGGTATGGAATATACCCTACGATACCCGATAAGGTCATAAGTGCGAATATTAAATATAAAACTCAAGGGAGAAATCCCAATATTTCCGCCCTATCCCAATCATACAAGAAAACCATCGGACGCTTGCCTCGTCCCATTATTAATATTCAATTAATAAATATAAACAACATATGGCCAACAGGGCCCCACATAGAAATCGGAAACCCAAATCATGCTTAAGCATCATATAGCAACTATAATCGAATAATTCCATTAAAACCAAATTCACAATTTAAAATAATATTTAAATCCCAATAAATGGAGAAGATCCATTTATATGCATGATGATCTAGTTTTTGAAGAATATGTACATTTAAAACAAAAGTCCACTCACAGATAGTCCCACGCTGCTTGACCCGGACCTAATTCAAGAATACGAGGATTAATTAATAACTCGAACCGAAGAAATAACCTTAAAAGTCAACCCTAACCAATCCCGACTCAAGTGTACCATTGCGTTGTAAGAAGAATTCTAAGGTCAACTACGTTCGTTAGAGGATGAACCGACCTCGAGACGCTCGGTCAACCCTGGTCAAACTTGGTCAAACTATCCGGAATAGGTGAAACCGGGCCCCACGGGTCCCACGACGTCCAACCTTAGATCCGAAAGTTCCTACAGGTTCAACACGGCCTAAACAACGTGTCCTGGAAGTTTGGTCTCGATCGGACGGTCGGATTGCTCACGATTGCACGATCGGACGGTTTTCATTAATTCAAACTTTAAGTCAATGATCCGGAGCATCCAGCTCGATCAACAATCTGTCAATTCCTACACGATCCTAAAAATATGGGGAACAACATACTAAGAATTGGGACCGATCCGACGGCCCGAACACATCGAACCCAGATAACGCACAATAGGCGTAAATCCGTTTGACTGTCATTCGAACTCCAAATTGAAATCCGAGCACGCCTACGCGCTCATGACGATGTAAGGATAATTTAGGAATGAAGATTGACAGCTAAAAGTCGGCCCCGAACAGCCACCCACACTGGCAGCGCATCGGGTTCCCAAAGCGATACCGTCGGTTGGAAAATCTTCAAACCAACGGCCATCCTTCCTAGGGTAGCGATCTTTGTCTTTGGTGGTGGTGGCCGAGACTCGATGGGGTAGGACCGCACGACCTGGCCAGTCAGTTTGGCACCGATGCCGGCCCTCGTGGTGGCCGGTGGTGGCGGATGATAGGAGAAGCCGTGAGGGTTGTTTGAACCGGGGCGGGTCTAAGGGAGAGAGAGAGAGAGAGAGAGAGAGTGGGGTGATCGGTGCATAATTACATATCATTTTGTACCCTTCTAACTTATGATTTGGTTATGTTTTTGAGTTAAACTTGTGCTTTTAATCTATTTTGTGTTTGTTTCAGTATAATAAGTTTGGGACTCATTTAATGCATTTTGGAGTCAAGTTAGCTCAAAACGGTGTCTGCAGATCAGTCAACTTCACGGATTGGACTCTAATTGCTCAAGAAGAACCAGATAATGAGCCATACGTCATTGGAAAGATACGGAAGTCTATTTTCTGGATCATTTTACGGTTCATGATTCCGAGTCCTCTAGAGGAAGTTATACAAGTTTTGGCAGCTTAAGGTCAAAATCGGCAGGATCTGCGTTACTGGGCCAAAAATGACTTTTGAAGGCCTTCCCGAATTTTCCTTGAGTTGGGCTGCATATGCTTGGAAAGATAAGACAAAGAGCTTCAAGATCCATATTTTTGCAGATTTGTTAGAGTGAAGGAACAAGCCCAAATCGAGCCCACAAGCTGACTGCAATGCATTGTCATGCATGAGCTAATCATTTTAGTGGTGAATTGAGTGGTGTAAGTTGGTGAAGTGAGTGTGATTAATAAATTCAATTGTATAATCAGATTTATTCTTCCCCTAGGCCTATAAATAGTGAGTTCTCCAAACTTGTAAACACACCCCAAGGGGGGGAGCTCTCAAACATCTCTCTAGAGCTCCTCTCCCTTCTCTCCCTCAAATTCTCTTAGTTTTCTTTTTAGTTCTCAATTGTTGTAACAAAACCATTTTGCTTTTTAGTTGTAATTTATTTTTCATTGTAATGTAATTTCTTTTCTTAAGTTTTCAAGTTTAATTAGTTTTCAAGTTTCAATTATAGTTCTTGTTCTTATTCATTATGCTTATAAGTTAATATGCTTGTTTGAATGATTGATCACCATTAAAACTTGTATGTTAGCTATCTTGGTTTGAATTAAGAGTAGACACCATGCATTAATTCAAATTGAACTATGAATAGAAAGAGTATGTATGGACATTCGACAACATGGATTAGATACATGCTTGGTTGTTTAAAACATTCTTCTATGCTTAATGGATTTCTAATGCTTAATTTAGGTTCGACAAGAAGGATCTAATTAGGGAATTAGGAATACAAGGTTAGGACCAAACACCATGGCTTAATCATATTTTAGCTAGAATCAATCAGTGAATCTAAATTGAACTTGGTAACTAATTTGCTTGAGTTAATTTCTTTTCTTTCTTTCTTGTTTTATTTATTTTCTTTTGGATTTCTGTTTTGTGCAGGGAATCAAATTGAATCAATCTATCATCAATCCTCGTGGGATCGACCTCGTACTTACACAAGCTATACTATCCAATGGCCCGTGCACTTGCGAGTTAACATGGGCCCACTTCGGTTTTATCAGATTTTCCAACAATTTTTGTAATTACCGTCACGTCCTCAATTATCGTTATAATTCCAAATCGATCGTACCGCACGTCCACGAACTCGTTTCGATGTGCCGGACGCAATGGCACAACTCATTTCGCCAAAATCTCGTCCGAAAATTAAATGACCTCAAATACCCCCTTAACTATTAATTTCCAATTAAATTCCAATTTAGTTAAGTTAATTCATTTTAAATTACCAAATTCTATTACTTAATTGTTTTTATTTATTTTCTTTTATAATTTTTGGTTCGGGGCGTCATAGTGGGCAAATATTTCAGCTTCCAATCACAAGGCGTCACGTGGATAAGAAGAATATCACATAGGTCATTAATTGGGCCAATTTATTTGGCCAATTAATTGAGACAAAAAATAGGGATATTATCTTTATTTGGGAATATAATCACCAATTATAGATAATATCATCAATTAGGGATTTGATCATAATCAAAATCCCTAATTGACTCAATCTCTCCATTTAAAGGAAAGAATATCTTCCTTCCAAATAGGAAGATATTCTTTGAAAAACACTAGATGACTAAGTCGAGATGAAATCTCATGCAAACTTTGGACGAAAAGGTCGTGGCAAGTTTGTAATCCATCTGCGAACTCTTTTAATAAAACACTAATCTTAGATGTTTTCGTAATCTCATTCATATATTCTTCCACCATGTGGGTAAGGCCACCAGATGGCCTATCATCCACCTGAAGATTATATTGGTCACCATACCCAATAGGATGATATGCTTGGTGGGAAAAATAATTAGGTTCCTTGTACATATAGGTGGAACCGTTTTGGCAATATGGGTAAGTGTATTGCCCCCATGTCACTTGATTGGTTTGGCCACCAAAGCCATTTTGATCAGTCGAACCATTTTGGTTCATAAGATCATATCCGCCAATATAGTTGTGCGCACCAAATTGACTACTTGGGTCATATTGGTTGTTAGACCCACCTTGATGGGTAAAATTATATTGGCCATAGTGATTGTGGTCACCATGTTGGCCGATGGATTAGCTATTTGAGCCATATGAATCATAGCCGTTATAGCTCGTCGGCTAATGGGAATGATTCCATTGATTTTGATCACTCATATAGTGTGTCCCACTGGGCGTGCCAAATTATATTTCCCTCTTTTTGGCCGAGGTGGCCGATGGAAGGAATTTTTGGTCCTTTTTCTCTTGGATTGCGTAGCGTGTCACCACCAAGCCACTGATTGGCTTGAATGGAAAAGGTCGGATTGTTGTGTTCGCGCTTCTGACTTCTAACCAGCCGATTGATCGGCCAAGCAAGGAACCACTTCTTGGCCTAGGTTCTTTCACTTCCTCGGGGTCGAGGATGGTTAGGTTTCGTATGGATGTTTTCGTGATTTTTAGGTTTTTTCAGTAAGAATGGTGCAATTAACTTAAAAACGAATTTAAACTAATAACAATAATTAAAGTGCAAGAAAATGAATCAAAGCGATAAATAATGTAAAATAAAGTAAGAACGAAATAAGAACGACAAGAACAATAAACTAAATTAAACTTAAATTTAAACTTAATGAAATTCGATAACAATGAAAGTAAATGAATTGAAATAACTTGAATTTAAAATAAAAGGTAATATAAATTGCGAGAAATTAACCTTACACTAACAAAAGCGAAGAACTGATCTAGTCTACTTGCTTGGAAAATAAAACCTAGTCTATGAATAGAAAAGTGAAAGACAAAAAGTAGGTTTTTGTGTCTGATGTCCGGGGTCTCTTGCTCTTCATATGATGGGGTTTATATAGGGTGATCATCCACCCATGGGCTGGCCATGAAATGGGTCGAAGGTCAATTTCACTCAAAATCTTGCCTTGTGTGGCCTCCTAAATCCACGGAATTGATTTGAATGAGATCATCGGATTGAAAATTTGATTGCTTGATCCTCTCCTTCTTTGGAATACTCTCCTTGATTTCCTTCCTTATGAAGCCTCTGTCTCGTGCATGCGATCCTCCGGAAATCTTGGTGTTAACTCGCAAGTGCACGAGGCGTTGGATAGTATAGCTTGTGTAAGTACGAGGTCGATCCCACGAGGATTGATGATAGATTGATTCAATTTGATTCCCTGCACAAAACAGAAATCCAAAAGAAAATAAATAAAACAAGAAAGAAAGAAAAGAAATTAACTCAAGCAAATTAGTTACCAAGTTCAATTTAGATTCACAGATTGATTCTAGCTAAAGTATGATTAAGCCATGGTGTCTGGTCCTAACCTTGTATTCCTAATTCCCTAATTAGATCCTTCTTGTCGAACCTAAATTAAGCATTAGAAATCCATTAAGCATAGAAGAATGTTTTAAACAACCAAGCATGTATCTAATCCATGTTGTCGAATGTCCATACATACTCTTCCTATTCATAGTTCAATTTGAATTAATGCATGGTGTCTACTCTTAATTCAAACCAAGATAGCTAACATACAAGTTTTAATGGTGATCAATCATTCAAACAAGCATATTAACTTATAAGTATAATGAATAAGAACAAGAACTATAATTGAAACTTGAAAACTAATTAAACTTGAAAACTTAAGAAAAGAAATTACATTACAATGAAAAATAAATTACAACTAAAAAGAAAAATGGTTTTGTTACAACAATTGAGAACTAAAAAGAAAACTAAGAGAATTTGAGGGAGAGAAGGGAGAGGAGCTCTAGAGAGATGTTTGAGAGCTCCCCCCCTTGGGGTGTGTTTACATGTTTGGAGAACTCACTATTTATAGGCCTAGGGGAAGTATAAATCTGATTATACAATTGATTTTATTAATCACACTCACTTCACCAACTTACACCACTCAATTCACCACTAAAATGATGAGCTCATGCATGACAATGCATTGCAGTCAGCTTGTGGGCTCGATTTGGGCTTGTTCCTTCACTCTAACAAATCTGCAAAAATATGGATCTTGAAGCTCTTTGTCTTATCTTTCCAAGCATATGCAGCCCAACTCAAGTAAAATTCGGGAAGGCCTTCAAAAGTCATTTTTGGCCCAGTAACGCAGATCCTGCCGATTTTGACCTTAAGCTGCCAAAACTTGTATAACTTCCTCTAGAGGACTCGGAATCACAAACCGTAAAATGATCCAGAAAATAGACTTCCGTATCTTTCCAATGACGTATGGCTCATTATCTGGTTCTTCTTGAGAAAGTAGAGTCCAATCCGTGAAGTTGACTGATCTGCAGACACCGTTTTGAGCTAACTTGACTCCAAAATGCTTTAAATGAGTCCCAAACTTATTACACTGAAACAAACACAAAATAGATTAAAAGCACAAGTTTAACTCAAAAACATAACCAAATCATAAGTTAGAAGGGTACAAAATGATATGTAATTATGCACCGATCAAATACCCCAAACCTATATTTTGCTAGTCCTCGAGCAAAACAAAAGGAAAACAAAGATAAAAATAAATAAATAAATAAATTTATTAGACCACTTTCGCAGGTAACTCGATTGCATTGAGCATATGCAACAAGCCTTTAAACCTCTAGGCATCCCTAGTAGGAGGAGTTGTGTTTCCTGAGGGTTTAACAGATACGATACCCACAAACGTTTCTTGACTCTACAAAACAAATTAGTTAGAAAACAAAAACAAAACAAAAACAAAATTTCCGAACATTTTCTCAAGAGAAATGACTCATGCACATGACTCAAAAGTTTTAACAATAAAAGCTCATTTTTGGACATTATTCACAATGTGGCAAAGTTCAAAACATAACATGCTCAAAGTGTAGTAGTGTGATAGCCAAATGCAACAAATTCTCCAATCTTAGTTTTCACACAATTTCAAAAATCATATAAAGCACAAATTCAACTTCAAATCTCACCAAAGTTGTCCTCTCACAAATGAATCACTCAGAAGAGGGTTACAATGCATCACTCAGTTATAAACATGAGATTAGAGTTAAACCATAAGGGAATTAACTCACAATAGAAAGATGAAGAACTTGCATTATATGATCTCAAGAAGGATGCCAAACACTTAAAAGTAGAAAATGGATGCAATTCAATCACATGACATTTAGGATCAATTTAGGTCTTTATCATAGGTTGTAATGGGGTTAAGGGTGTAAGGTGAGTGAGAAATGAAAGGTATGGATAACACAAAGTCCAAAGAACTCATAATGTAAGAGCATAAAACAATTTTTTCCAAGACTTGAATCATCACAATGAGGATTTTTTTTTTTTTTTTTTTTTTTGAAAACTCCTTATACCTCCATTTATAAGAATTCACACTCCTTTCTTTTAATTGAACAACCACCAATTTATTTTGAGGCCAATAAAGAAACCCAAAAATGAATTTTCAATCAACCACAATCACAACATTCTCTTTTCTTCCACCAATTGGGTGATTTTTTTTTCATTATATAATACCCCTCCCAAACTTAGCATGAAAAACACATCACAATTAAAGCTCATGAGTTCTTTAGAAAAGGTAAATACTTGTTTTTCAGGCTAAGTCGAGGAAATATAATTGGTTAAATGAAAGAAAAGGTTTACATGTAGGCTCAAAATGGTTAACAATGGAAAAATCATGCTTAAGCATGCATAAGGTTAGCTTGAAAGGCACAAACGATCCAAAGAGGGCCTTAATATCATTTCTCAAATGTCATGTAATTAAATTGAATATGAATGAATGACTTTTAAGTGCTCAACCAATTCAATGAATAATGAGATCAAACAACAACTTAGATGACAAGAAAATAAGAGTATGTGTATAACACTCATAAAATGAAGCACAAGGCTCAAAAGCTCACATTATATGGTTATACAAGTTTAATTTATGCTTGATACAATTCTTTGGATCATGCAAATCCTTTAATTGGAAAATTATGAAACAAATGGCAAGTGTAAAGAAGGTTTCAACATATCATGCTAGAACGATGCCAAAAGTTTTAAATTTTTTTAAAATTTTTTTAAAATAAAAAGAAATCCAATTTTCATTTAAATCATGCAAACATTTATCACAATCTCATCATATGTGTTCGGAAAGTGACTCAAAATAAAAACAAAGCAAGACTAAAATAAAACCAAAACAAAAAACAAAATTTTTTTAAAAATTTTATTTTAAGAAAAACCAAATTTTCTTGCTAAACTCTAATACCCCCAAACTTAGAAATGAACATTGTCCTCAATGTTTAAAAATTAGGCACAAGCAATGTCATAACAAAAAATGAAAGGTATTAAAGCAAATAAATATCACAAAATACAATAATTAAAAAAAAAAAATTGCAAAACAACCAAACGAATAAAAATAAAATAAAAAACGAAACAAGAAGCCCTAAACACACCAAACTTACGCAAATTGAAACCCAAAGCCCACAATTTGAAACCCAAACCACGGTGAAACCCGACCCACAATGAATTCAAGCCCACACGTTAAATTTTTTTTTGTTATTATTATTATTTTTTAATTTTTAATTTTTTTTCTTTTATTTATTTATTTTTTTGAAACGTGAATTGGTGGATTCTCAAACGAGGGTCCGTATGTCGTCTCGAACAACGAAGCAAAGAGCCACGTGTCGACACATAGAGGCGCCGCAGAGCTCAAGCGCGAAAATTACGGGGCATGAAAAGTCGTGGACGACTTTGTTGAACGCGTTCGTTCGTAAAGGTTACGCCGCGACAAATTATTTTTGGGGACGGGGAAAGCCGTAGAAGGCTGTGGAGCTCGAGTGGTGCTAGGGTTTGAAGTCTATAAAAGGAAACTAAGGGAGAAAAACAAAAATTACAGCCACACGGAAGAGAGAAAGGAAAGAAGAAGAGAGAAAAGAAAAGAAAAAAAAAAAGAAGAGAGAAGAGAGAAAAAGAAAAAGAAAGCAGAAAGAAAATGTCGTCTCCTTTCCCATTTTCGCTCGATCTTAACCTAGCTCAACCAATTCGGACGTCGAGTCAAGGAGCAAGACACCAACGTGGATGCCTTATTTTGGCTCAAGAAGAGGGCCCGTGATGCTGAATGACACAATACTCATGGACAACGAAGTTGCCCTTGGAGTCGCAAGGAGTTTAGTGACTCCCAGAGATGCACGAGTGCTCGGCGCAAAGTGTGACAATCGAATCGTCGGTGATGCCATGGCACCGCCGCACAAAACACGACCACTATCGCAATGGCTGTGGGTTATCGCCTAATTGCAAAATCCCGTGAGTTGGAGCTAGTAAAGGCTCGATTGGCGGCATCGCAGAATGTGGTTGAGGATTGTCAAGGCATTATAAGGGACTTGAAAAAGGAGAGGACACGGATGGTGGAGTTTAATCGACGTCGCCTAGAAGGTTTGCGGCGGAGAATAAACAGCTATCATCGATGGTAGATTTGTACGCCAAAGACATGCGCACAAAGCTGGAGTCTATTGGGCGACCGGGTAAGCGCAAGCAACCAGAGCACGAGACAAGTGGTGCTCAAGCCAAGAGTGCAGCCATAAGTGCGATCTTTGGGAGCTCAAGTGATGGGCCCCAAGAGGTCATGCGTGAAGACCCAAAAGATGACGTCCAGAGGGCTAAACTTAAGTTTCCAATTTTGGAATCGTGAAGCGTGCCATGATGATGCGATCTTGACGAAGATGAAGATGAAGAAAAAGATGAAGAAGAAGAAGAAGAAGAAGAAGGAATTTTATGTTTTTTTTTGTTTTATGTAATTTGTTTTTGTTTTTGTTTTTGTTTTTTTTTTTTTTAAGTTTTTAGTGATGCAGCCTTATTAAATTTTTTTAAATTTTAAATTTTTAACACTCAAAAACAAACAAACTAACCACACCACATAAAAATAAAAATAAATAAAAATCACAGACTATAAAACAACTAAACAGAAAAGAAAACAAAGAAATTCCAAATTGCAACATTTTTTTATATTTTTATTATAATTTTTAGAATTATTAAGCAAAAATACAATACCCAAACTTAAATTTTTATTTAAGCTAAACCATTATTGTAAAAAAATTTTATTTTAAGAAAACACAATTATACAAGCAACTCTAGGATGACCAGTTAAGGGCCTCGGAAAACACGGCCAGGGGTTCCGGAAGGTTGGAGGGGTCACAATGGTCCCGCTTAAAACCCAAACTTCTTAGACACCGAAGGTGTCGCCTAAAGAACTCCTAGACACTGCATTGACGGAGACGCTCACCGGAGTTACCAAGAGTCGGCTCATATGAAAAATCTTTTTAATTTTTTTTTTTAATTATAAAAGAAACAGAAAATAATAACAATATAAGTAAAGAGAAAGGATTGGATACTCCCCCTTGAAGCGATTAGGTCGAGCAAGGATGCATTTGGAGGTAGCTACTCCTCCCACTACTCCATACTTCCTATTCTTATGATTGAAGTTTCCTTCTCTCCATTTTTATTGAGCTATCTCATATTGCTAAAACAAACATAGAACTTGAAATAGAATTAAAAGGATTAGGAAACAAAAAACTTAAATAAAAGGAAAAACAAAAGTAAAACAAAGTAGGGAAAGAAAATAGAACCAAACTATGCCGTCAATCCCGGCAACGGCGCCAAAATTTTGTTAACTCGCAAGTGCACGAGGCGTTGGATAGTATAGCTTGTGTAAGTACGAGGTCGATCCCACGAGGATTGATGATAGATTGATTCAATTTGATTCCCTGCACAAAACAGAAATCCAAAAGAAAATAAATAAAACAAGAAAGAAAGAAAAGAAATTAACTCAAGCAAATTAGTTACCAAGTTCAATTTAGATTCACAGATTGATTCTAGCTAAAGTATGATTAAGCCATGGTGTCTGGTCCTAACCTTGTATTCCTAATTCCCTAATTAGATCCTTCTTGTCGAACCTAAATTAAGCATTAGAAATCCATTAAGCATAGAAGAATGTTTTAAACAACCAAGCATGTATCTAATCCATGTTGTCGAATGTCCATACATACTCTTCCTATTCATAGTTCAATTTGAATTAATGCATGGTGTTTACTCTTAATTCAAACCAAGATAGCTAACATACAAGTTTTAATGGTGATCAATCATTCAAACAAGCATATTAACTTATAAGCATAATGAATAAGAACAAGAACTATAATTGAAACTTGAAAACTAATTAAACTTGAAAACTTAAGAAAAGAAATTACATTACAATGAAAAATAAATTACAACTAAAAAGAAAAATGGTTTTGTTACAACAATTGAGAACTAAAAAGAAAACTAAGAGAATTTGAGGGAGAGAAGGGAGAGGAGCTCTAGAGAGATGTTTGAGAGCTCCCCCCCTTGGGGTGTGTTTACATGTTTGGAGAACTCACTATTTATAGGCCTAGGGGAAGTATAAATCTGATTATACAATTGATTTTATTAATCACACTCACTTCACCAACTTACACCACTCAATTCACCACTAAAATGATGAGCTCATGCATGACAATGCATTGCAGTCAGCTTGTGGGCTCGATTTGGGCTTGTTCCTTCACTCTAACAAATCTGAAAAATATGGATCTTGAAGCTCTTTGTCTTATCTTTCCAAGCATATGCAGCCCAACTCAAGTAAAATTCGGGAAGGCCTTCAAAAGTCATTTTTGGCCCAGTAACGCAGATCCTGCCGATTTTGACCTTAAGCTGCCAAAACTTGTATAACTTCCTCTAGAGGACTCGGAATCATGAACCGTAAAATGATCCAGAACATAGACTTCCGTATCTTTCCAATGACGTATGGCTCATTATCTGGTTCTTCTTGAGCAAGTAGAGTCCAATCCGTGAAGTTGACTGATCTGCAGACACCGTTTTGAGCTAACTTGACTCCAAAATGCTTTAAATGAGTCCCAAACTTATTACACTGAAACAAACACAAAATAGATTAAAAGCACAAGTTTAACTCAAAAACATAACCAAATCATAAGTTAGAAGGGTACAAAATGATATGTAATTATGCACCGATCACTTGGGTTCGAATTTGTGGTGTGGGCTTGGACCTCCGAGACTTTAGCTTGACATCTAGTGAGACATTGTAACTTCTGAAGTTTTGATATTGGTTGAAAATACCCACTGATGTTGGTGACTTGGAATTGCTCGACCCCGACTTGGAGTTGGGTTTGATCCAGCTGATTGGAGGACTTGATCTTGGCTGGTCATAAGCCTCGATGTCGGCTGATCTAGGGCCTCGATGTGGGCTAATCGATGGACTCGATGTCGGCTGATCGAGGGATTCGATGTGGCTGATCGAGGGACTCGATGTGGCTGATCGAGGGACTCGATGTGGGCTGATCGATGGACTCGTTGTCGGCTGATCGATGGACTCGATGTCGGCTGATCGAGGGACTCGATCTTGGTCGAATTTTAGACCACAACTAAACACCCACTTCAGAAGTTCCAGATGTTCCGACTTTGGAAGTCAGATGTTTTCAACCCGTTGTTGGAAGTTGGGTTTGGAGTTCTTGGTCTGAATTATGGTGGAACATTGTGTATCTAAAGCTATAGACTTTATTGAAGATTAAACGACGTGGGGTGCATGATGACCACTAAGTCCGCCCTTCTTATTTTGATTTGACCGTTAGGCACCTTGAGCCGCCAATTTGCATTTTGGCCTATTGGTTTTCCAAGACACATGGTCGAATTTCGACCTGGCTCAAACAATATCTAATTAGTACTTTTTGATAACAAAGCTGGAAAAAGCAAGAGAAGCAAAATGCTCAAGAATTTGAATCTGTTTTTGTTTAGAAAGGCTCCTTTTGTCTAGTAAACCACCCCACCTACGTCTTCTAATCTTCAATTGGCCTGAGCTATACTCAGTAAACCAATATGTAAGTGACCAAATGTGACAGTTCTATGGTCAACACTTAGTTTCATACCTGGCAAAAGCACATCCTTCGGATAATTGAAACTTTGCCACAATACCCTCTTCACCGTTGATCCGTTTTGATCGACTCAAGGTTGAAGGACAAAACTGCCAGAATCCAAGGGTGTAGCCACAACATTACTAGTGTTGATATTGGTATAGGCTTGTGGAGCAGTGTAAAGCTGGATAGGGTTCCCAGTATCATTGCGTGTAATTTTGAGGGTTGAATTCATTTCTTCCAAAGTAAGAACTCCCGTAAAAGGGTATGGAATAGGTTTGTCTCCGTTCGTAACCCATGCTAATTCATGTAATTTGGCTTGCTCCAGATAGCTAGGTAGCTGGAGTACTTGGAATTGTTATGAGCGGTTAGGTAGAAACCCAAAGTGAACTTCCCATTTGCAGAGTAATCTAGAGTTTCACATCTGGTTTGAGTGTGTCCATGCCGCTTGCACCACGAGTTAAGGTGATACTGCAGCTAGCCATGAATGACTACCGCAACCACAACGTGTACTAGTTCTGATCCAAATAATGAATTTTTCTGCTGTTTGAAAACTTAAATTGGCTTGTGTTTGTGTTTACTGCAAATTATTCTGACCAGGGTACCTGTGTACGTACGTAGGTCAGGTTTCTATTCAAAATGGAGCTTGTTGATACATATTCACATGATATGTATTGCATCTGATAAGTTTAAACACACAATAAAAAATCATGCAATCATTTAGTACTAACAAGTCTTTCTTTTCTTTTTTTCTTTTTTTGAAATATGATACGTAAAATTTTCTTCGCCATAAGCCATTTGTCAGAGATAGAGAATAAATACATAGATAAAAGCACAGATGAAGAAGGGTGTTGGGAGGTATGAGAAAATGAATGAAACATGAAAACAACTTAACATTGTTTTTTTCCACCTCCCTTCCTCTGTTCTTATTTTCCCAAAAATTTCATCTATATCTCTAACAAATTATATATATACTAAAACTGAATCCAAAAGAACTGTTCCTAAGCTGTTCATCATGAATAGTGAAGTTACGTTTTTGCCCCCATTTTCTGCTCTTGGTTTCTGATGTTATTAATTGCAAGTGGACAATATCGCTCAAATTAATATAGTGATAAGTAGAGTGTCGTTCCAACGGGGATCAAGTTAACCTATTAAATACTAGAATGATTTATTCCTAATTATAATTGAATTAAACAAATTATAAGAATTATGGTGATTAAAATGTAATTAAGCAAGTAAATACAAAATAAGTAAATAATATAATAGATGAAAACAAAGATGATAAAGTACTAGGGCACCGATTTCAACTAGCTAATCCCACCAAAATCCTTCTAGCTTGTTAATCCTAATTACCTAACATGTTGATAATCGTTTTCCCTTACCTCACCAATACTCTCTTCCGAGTTATATTAGTTGTGTTCCTCACAGTCAACCCACTCTATTCCTAGTTATGGATTTAGATAGCTAAGAACTCATTAAGATTTGTGGAAAACATTTAAAGATTACACAAACCATAACCTAATCTTCCGAGTCGTCTATGTAATTTATGGTACTTGTTACAAGAAGCTATTTATTTGGCATCTCCTTCCGGTCTCAACCCAATTCTTCCAATCATACAATTAGTGGCCAATTAATTGAAAGCATTAAGAACGGTAACAAGCACTCAACATGTATAGATAAATAAAATGAACAATATCAAAGAATTTGAGTATTCATAGCTAGGCTACATCGTAGCCCTAATAAAAGAAATTAGTTCATGAAGGACTTATTGAGAATCATGACGGTTGATGAAGACATGAGCGGCACCGAATTCTCCAAGTTGAACGCCAAGGTTGCGCAAGCTTTCTTCTTGTTCTTCTTAAGGCTTTCGGCTATGAGTATGAATATGTAGGAATTTGATGGCTTGAAAGTGTAGAGAGGGGTGTTGGTGGATTTTTGATCAATGACCTAAAGTCTCTATTTATAATACTCTTAGAAATCCTACCTATCTAAGGTACAATTACAATTATTATAAAAATAGGATTCCTACTAATTTAGGGTCTTCTTTATTTCTCCTTGTTGACTTGGTAAGACTTGAACTATCTTGAACTAGGAAATTTGATAACACTCCTTGTGATGAAAGGAATAACTTGGCTTCTTTCCAATTAATCTCCAATCTTCATCTTCTTGCCTTTTAAGCTCAATTTCTCATATTCCACAAATCTTTCACAAATCTCACAAAACATATTAAAACAACCAATTTAAATAAATAATAATAATAATTAAATAGGTAAATGGGTTACAAAATATATATAAAATATAGACTTATCAGTTTCCTGGTTACCCCCTCAAATCTTGACGATCTCTTCTCCATTGAGAGCTTATCACCCCGGTACTTTGATCAATCATTGCAGTCAGGTGTTCTCTCCAACTCACAAATCAGCTGTTCTTAATCAATTTCAGCAGCAGCACAGCGTGCTTTCACCAATCCATACAAACTTTTCCCCCAAGAGTGTTGATCACCCTCTATTGCAGGCTCTCTTACGGGGTCCCATCCTCTGGGAGGATGTCTCCACACAATGTGGAACCTATCTCACCGATGGGCTCTCGGGTTTCCATGCTAACTCAACGAGAGAAGCAACAACAGTTTTGTAGCCTTAGTTCACGGCAACTCGGCTCCGACTATGCTTCCAATGTTGGTTCCCCTGTAAATTGTTGGTCAAAATAGGGATCCTCCAATGGAAAACCAGATTGGCAAGTTACTACAGATGAATTGGGTAAGCTCCGCAGATCATCTTCTTTTGAGCTTCTGCGCAATTCCTCTTCAAACTCTCTGATCAAAGGTACGATCTTAACTGTCAAGTACTTTTATCTTTCGTTTGCTTTTTCAAATATCGGAGGTTAGAATCTCGATTTCTCCTTCTCGGAATCTACATTCTGGTTGTGCATGTTGGTTTCCTAGGGTTTCTTTCTGCGATTTCTTCTTTTTTATTTTGATAATTTTTTTAACGCTTTTTGCTGAATTTGTACGCATGATATCTTTCTTTTTTCGTGCTGTTTGGGGCTTAGGAAAATTTGATTTTGATGGAATCCGATAATTTTCGAGACGAGATCCGCTGTCCCCATTTTCCATGTCCCTCTGTGTCCCTTGTACAATTTTTTGACACGTGTCCAACAACTTAACCCTAATATAACACTGTTAACTTTTAAATAAAAATAAAAATAAAAAAATTAACGAAAACCCTCAACATTCCCACGCACCCAACCTTGAGGCCCTCTTCCGACCAAAAAAAAATTGAGCCCTTCCAGCACTGGTGACGAAGGCAATCCCCTCCCCCTCTCCCCTCTCTCTCCTCTCTCCTCTCTCTCCCAGTCCTGGGAAGCGCTCCCGTTTCTCACTCTCCCTTTCTCCCTCCCTCCCACTCTCTTTCTCCATTCCAATTCTCAATCTGAAGAAAAATATTGAAAAGCTCTCTGCAGATCTTTTGCTTCTTTGCTTTTCATACTGGTATTTATTCTTGATTTCACTAAAAAAAAATTAGTTATCGATGATAATATATTCTAAGAAATGATTATTTTAGTGGCTTTATCCAAGGGAGGGGTTCAAAACAACAGACAAAGGACAAAATGGAACACCTATATGAGAGATGTGGAAGTGCTGATTTGGGTTTTTGTAGTTGTTGTTTTAACTTCTAAAAGAATTGGAAGGGGTTGATCGATGGTCTGCTGGCTGCAACATTTTGGAAGACAAAGGAAGAAGAAGATTAAGGATCAAGGCTGTTCTTTTTATTTATTTATAAATTTAATTTTATTTAGGAGTTAACGGTGTTTTCACTCTGTTATATAAGAAGACATGTGGCAGAATATTAACAAAGGGACATGAGGGGACATGAAAAATGGGGACAGCAGATCCGGACTCATAATTTTCACCCTGTTTTGCGGATTTATTGAGCCATTAGATTTTTGGAAATTGGGACTTTTTCGAGGAAATTGAATGCTTGAGTTGAAAAATAATAATTTTACTGCTGAGGTTTGAATGTGCTTGCAACGTTTTCAACAAATCGATTTTAATTTATTTTGATTTGATTTATTATTAGGCAGTCCTTCGTTGTGAAGATATGATCACATTTTGGTCATAGAGCTAGATTCAACAGAAATAGGCCATGTTTGGTTGGACATACTTGGACGAAATGCGTAATTGCAGTGAACTGCGTTTTTATGGAATTCATTTAGGTGGACTCAATTTTAATATGCTCAGTGACCAGTCTGTGGGTTGTGACTGTGGTTTCCATTTCTAGATTTTACGCCCGAGTTTCGTAGAATTGAATACAATTTGGCGGAGTTTGGTTAATCATAGTGATCTGAGGCATGGAATGGGTGCACTAGCTTGGGTTAAACATGATCATGAGTGTGTTTGTTTATTATGAGTAAGCATGGCACTGCGTAGTTTACTGTGCACATATGTGATACGAAAGTTGTAGACTGAGGTATGCTTGCTAAAAATCAGTTTCTGTGTTTTTTCGTTTTCATTTGTTTGCACTGAGGTATTGTAGGATTATCTCAGCCTGTGATTGTTGCTTTTGATTCGACTGGTTGATGATTTTGTTTTGGATTTGGATTGTTTGGTGGTTTTTCATATTGGGTTTTGTGTTTGGAATTTTGTGAGTGAATGACTTGGGCATGTGTGTTTGTTGCTTGCATTCAATTTTGTATTTTGGGGTTTAACTGGATCTATATGATAAAATGGTTTTGTTGTTGCTCTAGGCTATGCAGTTGCTGAAGGAAGACCAGTAACAGAGCGCCGCCTTCCGTGCTGTGGTATTGGCTGTGGCTGGTTCCTGTAAGTTATACTGTTTTGTATTTGAAATAGCTTTTCACAAGTTGATAGATATGAGTCATATGAGTCATATGACATTGTTGTGTAGTTATTTCCAGTGTGTTTGGTTCTTATGTCCTTAAATATGAAATTTCTGAATAGAATGGAAAAAAAGGAAAAAAAATGAAGGTTCCAAACTAACTTCCAATCTTGATGTATTAGTTAAGGGCCACATAAAAAGGGAGGCCTTTGCCAAAATTTTCATTGCTAATTACCTATGAATGGTTTTCTCAAAATTTGAGTGGTAATCTAATTATTACTATGACTCGGTTGTGGGTTGTTGAGGTTCTTATGAACTTTAGTAACTTTCTTCACTTCAGAGAGTTTATGTGATTCATTGGGTGAGGCTAGATCGGTACTCCTCAGTTGAGAAAGCTTATACAGATGGAGTAAGACGTTTGGAGAAATTAGTGGCTAGAGTACACGACATTGACGTGTGAGTAACTGTTATACTTATTTTATCTATGATTACATTTTCCTTTTGTAGTTTCATTTATACCATATTGATCCGATTTCCAATTGTTAGCCACATACATCAAAAAGGAAAAATCCCCTTCCACGACCCAATAGCATTTAGATAAACAGTTGTACAAGCTATTTTGAACAATGCACAGCTCAAAACTTCTCATATTTTGATGTTTTTATAGCTGTTTAATCTATTAAAATATTCCCAACATTTTAAGATATCAAACAACATATAAAATGTGGAACCGCAAAACTCTAGGTCAAGTAATTTCCCTATTTTTGGGAGTTATTTAACCTAGGGACTCTTGCTACAAAATATGGGTTTATCCTAATCCCTAAATTCCTTATTTATCCTAACCCATAATTCTTTATTTATCCTATCAGATTTATTCAAACTCCTTTAATTATCTAAACCCTATCAATTATCTGAACTCCAGTAATTATCCTATTTATTGTGGAAGGATAATTCCTATCTCTACAAGGGTTTATCTCTCCAGAAACCCTAGCCCCCGAGGCTCTATAAATAGGAGGCTACACAAGGCATGAGGTAATCCATTCTAAACTCTCAGAACACATTCTAAGCTCTGAAAATACTGCAGAAATTCCCTCTCCTTGCCACGCCTCTCTCCCTCTTTCTCACAAGGCTCCGGCCTTCACACACGGCTCCGGCCACCCGGTTCTCCCCGAGAGAAAACTCCGTACCCTTTTTAGCTATTGCTGTCTCTTTACGAAGATCCAATTGAACTAACTTAGGCATCGGAGGGCCTTTGGCCAACACCCCCCGGGTGTGGTCCTTTTACTCCGATTGGTTTTGCAGGGAGAAAGAGTTCGAGGAAGGAGAAAGAGGAATCTATCGATCGAATATTCTTTGGGGACGAAAATCACTCCCACATAAAACATGGTATTAGTTAATCTTTGTAACTAAAACTTAGAAAATTAACTGCAATGACACTATTTACAATTTCATGTATATATAAACAGAGCGATGTTTCCTGCATATTTTCATCGCTTTATACACATTTCACACAATTTAAAAACCCGCAGCATCGCGCGTGCACCTTTTGCTAGTGGAAACTAAAAACAGAAAAGAAAACAGAAACTATAAGGTCACGCAAGGTCCTCTAGTTTAAAATGTAGAACAAAAAGAAAAAGATAACACCAAATAAAATCCAAAGGTATTATAAGAAATTTATTAATCTTTATGTTCCGCTTGTTTGTATCTACTTTGTATAAACTCCTAAAATAAAATGAACGTCAAGAGGCTGTTTATTGATGTGTTCATCAAACAACTCTCTACTTTTGTGTATATATATGCTCAGTTTTCTATTGTTTTAATTGACTATATGTGATTTCATGCAAATATATGAAGAAATGAAGACAAGAAATTGGATTACATCATGGGCAGGGACGGACCCACAGTGGGGTCAATGGGGTCAAACGACCCTATGGACTCCATGAAAACAAGCTTGAAGGTCCTATTGACCTCACTCTGTGACCCCATGGCTGAAGGGTTGCTCTGGTTCTGGTGTGCGATGAGGAAGAAGAAGAACAGAGCTTCTTTTCTTTTTTTCAAAACCCGCTGGCCAAAACGGCGTCGTTTTGGCCCAGCGTTAATTTTTTTTTAAAACGCGCTAGCCAAAACGACGTCGTTTTGGCTTAGTAGTATTTTTTTTAAAAAAATGACCTGGCCAAAACGACGTCGTTTTGGTCCAGGTCTTTAAAAAAACAATTTCAAACCCCTTTAGCCCGACCCCAGCATCTCTAAAGCCCCCATTCTCTTCTCTTCAACCCTAAATCCCCAATCTCCACCCTCCCAAACCCTTCAACCCTAAATCCCCAATTTACACTATGACCCTATGACATAAGAATCCTGGGTCCGTCCCGATCATGGGATTAGCATCGTCTGATAACAAACAATTGGCAAGATCATGTTAGGCTTAATGAGAAACAAATTTCATGTAGGCGAAACTTCCATCGCGGCTGCTTTATTCTAGTTTCTCAGGTTAGGCGACAAAACCAGGCGTTGACTCAGTTTGGGTCATGCATGGGGGTCTCCTCCGAGCCGGCTTGGCTTAATTTCCAAGTTATGTTGCTGTATAGAACAATAAAAGTTGACTTTGTAAAATATATATTATTTATATTTTATTAACCATTAATGCCAAAACATAGACGAACACGAAGACTTCAATGTTTTATCATGTTTATAAATTGCGATTTTGTTTAGCCCCACCCAAGCCTAACTTGAAAGTTTCAACCTTTCACATTAAATTTCCAGGTCTCCAACCCTTTTCTTCTCTCTGTTTTTCACAGCCTTTTGTGATCAAGTGAGATATAGAGGTACGTATTTTTCTCAGCCGACTTCTTAGCGATGTGTGAATTAAACAAAGTACTCATTGTGAGTTGCAGTACTTTTTTAAATGTGTTATAACTTATACCAAAGTTTAGCCGGGAAAACAGAAACAAAAGTATATATGTTATACAAAGAGGAAGAGAGGAAAATTCTATTCACCACATGATTATCACGTGTGGAAATTTTGGTTTTTGTGGGGGAAAAAGAAACACTAAAAGCAAGTGGCACTAAAAGAGATAAAATGAGAACAACATAATTTGCCGCAATCCCGCCCAACTTTTGTCGGAAAGATCAAAATTCACCAGGTATTTCCGGCGAAACTTTGTTGGAAAGGTCTATCCCGACGAAATTTCCTGGAAAAGATAAAATTCGCCAAAGGTCTGTCCTTGCGACATTTGCAGGAAAGGTCTCCCGGTGTCACTTTGTCGGGAAAGATCAGATTCACCGTGAAAGGTCTGTCTTGGCAAATTTTGTTGGAAGAGATAAAATTCGCGGCGAAAGGTTTGTCCCGGCGAAATTCTAATTGGTAAAGATCAAAATTCGCCGTAAGGGTCTATCTCTTTGCAGGAAAGAAACTTGAGGAATTAAGAGTGACCTGGTTTCAGTGTGTCGCTTGCATCCTGATGTATCTACAAGCAAGAAAATTAAGTCTGGATTGCTGGCACACAAGCCATGAATGAGCACAGGGTACAAGTTACAACTTCAAATTAATGATGAAAATTTTGCTGTAAATTATTAGTGGGTTAATTAAACATCTCTTTCAAATTAATAAAAAAGGTCTTCAAAAAAAAAATAATAATAACAAAAGGTGAAGTGGCAGACAAAACTTTACAAAATTGTTGATACTTTCCCTTTAATAATTAAGGTTGCACTTTGCAGTGACCATACGGGAAAAAGTTGAACCCTTTCCCTTTAGATAACGTTTGCATGCTAGTTTTGGGTGAAGTGGCAGACAAAACTTTACAAAATTGTTGATATCAAGTTCACCTTTCCCTTTAATAATTAAGGTTGCACTTGCAGTGACCATACGGGAAAAAGTTGAACCCTTTCCCTTTAGATAACGTTTGCATGCTAGTTTTGGGGTCTAAAACATGAAAATAATTAAGGGTCTTCTTTTTTCCCATATTCCAATCTTTCCATATAATTTTGGGAGTCCAATATTGACATATATAGGATCACTCGTCAAATCACTCAGCACACCCACAATCATTGTGGTTGTGCTGAGTGGTTAATTGAGCAGTTTGATAAGTTCCAGCTATAAATGATAAAAACTCAATTAAACGTCAAATAACAAATACCTAGTGAATCTATACGCAATATTGCCAATTAAAAAACTATAATCCATAAGAAAACCTACTTTCACAGGGAATACGACATATACAAAAGCAAAGCAATGTTCCAAAATGAAGGTACCATTGTAATTATGGCCCAAAGATATCGTTTGTTAATAGACGAATCCTCTATCGTCCAGCAACTGTGGTATTAGACAAGCCATTTACTGATATAATTTGCAACTCTCTTCTACTTATATCAGACTCATTAACATTTCTCCTTGTGACGAATGCTGGCCTTGTAGGTAATGGCAATGAAATTGTTTCAGTGGTCAAAATAGATACGACGTCAGACATGGAGGGCCGATCAGCTGCATTTTCTTCCACGCATAACAGACCAACATGGAAGCATCTTAACAATTGATCTTCAGTACATGAATCCTTTAGTGTTGGATCCATTAGCTCTGGCCCCCTGCCTTCTTTCCATAACTCCCATGCCTGAAAAAATATTGCACTCATTTAATTAAGTTGTTGAAAGATTCATGGTTTATATATTCACAACTCAAAAAAGAAAATGTTAATCGTAAATTTGATTTGTAAGACGTACATATCCTACTATATTGAGCACGCGATCAGCATTGTAGAAGCTACTATTTTTCCTACCACTAATGATTTCAAGCATTAACACCCCGAAACTATAGACGTCAGATTTTATCGAAAAAATCCCCTCCATAGCGTACTCAGGAGACATGTAACCACTGTATCATATAAAAATCAAATATATTTAGTATATGTTTGTAAGTACAGGTTTAGCAATGTCAAAGTGGTGAAAGGCATACTAATTTATAATGTATGATTTACTTACTATGTTCCAACAACCCTATTAGTATTTGCTTCAAGGTCATTATGTGTAAAAATTCTTGCCATACCAAAATCAGAAATTTTTGGGTTCATAGATTCATCAAGTAGTATGTTACTAGCTTTTAAATCTCTGTGAATTACTCTCATTCTTGAGTATTTATGCAAGTAAAGCAGTCCTTGAGCGATTCCTTCAATTATGCTGAACCGCTTCATCCAATCTAGTAGCATCGCTCTGGTTGAATCTGTCCAAATATATCCATGAAAATAGCTTGAAATGTCAGATTATTCGAATAGAAGAAATCAAGTAACTAAGATTAAAGTGATCGAGAATCTTAATTGCCGACCGAATAAAAAGTAGTCCAAACTTTTGTTTGGCATGTAGGCATAGATTAACACCCTCTCTTCCCCATGAATGCAGAAGCCATAAAGCTGAACGAGGTTTGTATGTTGGAGTTCAGATATGAGTATCAATTCATTCTTAAACTCCAAAGTTCCTTGCCCTGAACATCTTGAAAGTCTCTTCACAGCGATTTCTCGTCCCGTCACAAGTTTTCCCTTCATTAATAATACATAATATAGCACCAAGTAATCAGGTTTTTATTTTTCAGTTATTAAAACAAAGACACTCATTTTCATTTAAAACCTTAATTACCTTATAAACAGGTCCAAAGCCCCCCTGTCCGAGCTTGTTTTCTTCCGAGAAGTTAGTTGTGGCAGCCAAGACAGATGCGTAGCTAAATACTGTCAAATTATTTCCCATCTTTCCATCATTTTGAAGCCCGTTGACATCGCCAGTGGATCTATCAGATTCCATCCATTTAAGCAATTCATTCTCAACCATCGGGTTGGTCTCCCCTGTTTAGATTAATGTTGTAAGAAAATTAAAATTTACAATTTCCAAAGCCTTCATAGATGTTTAAAGAGTCTACCTGAAAATAGTTTCCTCCTCGAGATGCAAAGCACCATTACCAATAGAGCAGCGCCAATAGCCGTGCCAATCCATATCCACTTATGTGCTGCACATAGTAACACAAATGTGAAGACATAATTCTTCAATATTCATTGTAGACATGTATATATATGCTTATGTACATGTGCGTGAAATTTATTCTCGTTACACTTTGCCTTACACGGATGAAGAGCACATCCGCAAGTGAGCCGTTGCTCATGTACTCATACACCAAAAGCTTTTTAGCTCCGTCAAGGCAATACCCAAGTAACGGACTAGATTCTTGTGATGGGTTTTCCCAATAACTCTGATCTCAGTCTGAAATTCTGTTTCCCCTTCGGCTGCAACTTTCTCTAATCTTTTGCAATGTTTTGAAATGCGAGACATTTTAGTCACGCTACGTGAGGCTTAAGCCTTTCAAATATTAATTTATTTTAATATGAAAATTTTATAAATAATACAACACCATTAAATTGTACTACTAATTCTTAACAATCTTTTAAATATATAATCAAATATAAGTACTAATTGTCATTTAGGCATAATAATCAATCCCAAAACATAAAATATTTATTTATACCAAAAATAAAGAATTCTTGAAATTGATGGGGATTATTGGATAAGGGTAGAAATTAGGGTTGTACTATACAATATATATATATATATATATAGGTCCATGTGTTAAAATATTAATTTAGAAAGAAAAAAAAAGGGTAAGTAGAATCGAATGCAATTGATATATACAATGCACAGCATGTATTATTAACTTAATATATTAATTTCATTAGAAAAAAAGGAAAGAAACAACAATGAACATGCGTTTCATTTAAGTAACCTCAGTTTTTTTCTTTTTATTTTAAAAAAAAAATTTTAAGTAACCTCAGTTTTAAAAAGGCTGAAAGTGAACCGGCGTCGTTTTACAACCCTAATAAAAAATTTCACGCGGACTCTTCTTCTTCTTCCTCGCGCCGCCTCGTCCGTCTGGCCAGGCCTTGCAGCGCTTCATCACGCCTCACCGCTCTAAACGTGCAGCTTGCGGAGCAGCCGACCGCCTCAGGCGATCTCTTGCTGCCTCGCTCTGACGCGCGTGCCGACGCCCGGGAAGGCATGCCTTTGAAAACACTGGTCTTTTGACAGCAACTGGCTTTTGGCTACCCAAAATCAGCCCTTTATAAAATTGTTTCCACAACACAATCACGGAAATCACCAACAAAATGGATCCAAAAGCAGTAAATGAAAGAACAATTATCAGGATGTCAGTTCTACCTTTTTCTTGCTTCCTGGTTGAACAATTCTAGGATCTGTATCTGGTTTTGTAGGTACACCTACCTTGATGAGAGCTGTGTTTGAAGTTCCAATGTCTCTTCTACCATATCTCAAAGGAAGCCTCTGCTTTCCGCAGTTTGTACCGTCAAAAAGTGCAACTTCACAGTTACAATCCTCCAGACAGCCTTGTATGCAAGCGTCTTTGTCGAATAATATCAAACTCGTATACGAAACATCTTCCCATGTTATGCTTTCCAGCTCTTCCATGGTGTAATTGAAATTCTCATTCCTGTTTTTGCATGCATCCGCAACAAAATTCCTCTCGCACCCAGATGTCTGATTTCCCTGGTTGACAGATTCGAATCCCGGAAGACATCTACAGTCAGCCTGTAGATCAATTGAGACACAATAGCTATTCAATCCGCATAGGCCTTTAGGAACACACTTATCCTTGGAAGATTCCCACTCAACTGACCAAATTGCATTCTTTTTCGAATCATGTGAATACAGACGAAATATCCCATCTGCATCAATTCTCATAAGATAAAGTTTTCCTTCATTAGTAGGAAGACCTCCATCTGTTATATTCTGAATATTCGAACCAGTCATGCTGAGCAAGTAGAGATGGCCATCAGCACCAAAATTAAGTGTCACATTCTCTCCCTTGCCATCAGTGAAATATGCATAATAAGCATAAGGATTGGTGTCTGGAGTATCTACAGGGTACTGAACAAGGCTTCCATCATTTTGCATTTTCAGACGGAAAATCCCCGTTGAGTGATCAGCTTCTGATTTCGCAGAGAGAAGTTCCTCTGCTGATAAAAGGCGTTGACCGGGCAAAAGGGTGTCGGTTGGATAATCAAAGCTCTGCCATACTATTTCCCTATCAGAATTGTACAGCACGAAATTACCCGAATCGAGCATGGAAGCATAAGAAGCATAGTAGGAAATTGCAAAGTAATTTTGGCCTTCTGCTGTTAGCAAGGCAAGGCCGTCACTTGTGAAGTGCAAGTTGGCATTGTTGGAGACTGGTGGATAATCTCGATTCGCAGTCCACACAACTGTCTTTTGGGGAATTCCAGCAAGAAATATCCCAACAGCGTAGCCATTGCCTTGCCTGTAAAATCCAAATGCATATAGACCAGAACGTGACAGCCATGTGGGGTTGGTGGTTGGTGTTAAAGAAGAGCCCCGGCTTATATTCGACTGCATCTGTTGTGCTTCAGCAGCAACAAATGCCAAGGCAAGAAGAAGGCATGCCATGCAAGCCATCCAAAAATGATCCCAGTGTAACTCTGTCTTCCTCTTTCTTTGTTTTGTTTTGTTTTTTTCTTCTGCAACACTCCAGAAAATTGGTTCCAAGTTCTAATTCTGAATTTCTGTTTAATTTAAGGTGGATTGTGTAAATGAATTCGTACGTGTTTCTTCTCTCTCTGTGGAATAGTTCACCACCCATATTTAATTTACTTTACCACAAGAAGATTCAAAGGAGAGATTAAAAAAATATACATAATATCCCGATATTTTCATTGAAATTTCCTTATTTTTATACTACAGATATTTCCGATATCATCCATACTTTAGATTTTTATGGACCAAAATATCGATAATATTGACGACATTGACCGAAATATCGATAATATCCCAATATTTTCATCAAAATTTCCGTATATTTGGACTACCGATATTTCCGATATCATCGATATTTTACTCCTTGGATACAACAAGTACCAGTCTGGTCGAAAGTGATGGAAAACTTGTCATGCGTTGACGGAGACTTTTGAGTCCATGTAATTAATTAGACACAGACTGAGATTTCGTTGTCAACATGAATTTTCAGAACTGATATTATAATCTGAAGAATTAATTTTATAATTAAGCACCGGTGTCCGTGTCCAAAAGATGCACCAAATTTTCCATTAAATTTTTTGTTCAAATTGTTTATTAACTTTATCGTCAGATTGTTAACTTTCTCCTAAATTTGTCCCGAATGATAGTTCCCAGAATTTGTGAACTTGACTCTGTAGACTTTCCAATAAGATGTAAGGTCACCTCCAGCGCTCCAGCCTGGCCCGGGCAAGGGCTGGGTCCCACGAGCCCAGGCAAGCTCACCGGCAAATTCAGCCCGAGCTGCTGCCAAGGCAAATGACACAATGCTGATGTCATAATGACGTCAATAACCAAAAAAAAAATTGAAAAAAATTACGAAAAATTTCAAATTTTTTTTAAATAAATTCATAGTCATATTCTTTACTTCCCACACCAAAAATTCTATACAAATCTATCTCTCATATCTCATGTTAGTAGTAATTTTGCCCTTGCCCATAGGAGTGAAACGTGAATACTGGCAGCCCTTGCCTTGACATTGCCTTGTCCTTGCCCATAGGGGTGGAGGTGCAAGCATTATCTGAATGATTAGGCTTAAAGCATTGTAGGTGGCTAGTATAGTCCACTTGCTACTAAAGGTATTTGCAAATTGACACATTATCTACCAAATGATGTGGTATACTCCTCTAGTCTTTCTGTAATGAATTTTAACGCCCACACACACTTTCCCCCAACCAAAAAAGGAGCCATTCATTGGTATTTAGGTCTTCCTCTAGTCTTCATTGATTGATTGGTATAAGTCTTATAAACACCCACCTTTGTCCCACTCCTTAGAACAAAGGAGGAGGACATGTATTTTCCTTTTTCATTTATGAGCGTGTATATCCTTTTCTGATAAGTCTTCCTCTAGAATTTTCTTCGTCATTTAATATGAAAATTACAAGAAGAAAGAACGGAAATTCCATACCTTATTTCATTGACTAATCTGTCTTCCTTTTTGTTTGTTCCCCCAATACACGATATGAACTCATACACATCAATAACTTCAGACATAATAGAAAATTGACAGACCAGTTAAGGAAAGGCAATGTGCATATGAAGAAGTGAGAAATGTAAAAATTTCCACATGAGAAAGAACTAACTGTTAGCGTTTGTTTCATTGAATGAAATAGGATCCTTCACTAGAATACACACCTAAGAACTCCACATATGAGTACCCGATAAATCATGTCCCGGAGGAGCCATAAGTTCAGCTGCTCAGTTAGTTTCATGATAAAAATGATTTAGGTGAAACTCTTCTCTGTTAACCAGATTTGGTCGTTTGATAGATTGCTTTGACCTTCATGAGTAAATGTTTCAATATACTTTTTATCTAAAATGACTTTAGAAGGTATTGACCAAAGTTCACACACTAGATTTGGGTATAAGAATCTGAAGTATGTATTGAACACACTTAAATGGTACACTAGTTTTCCAATTGCAAAGTTTTGGAATTATCTTACCATATAGATTCACTTAATTGGTTTTTTTTTCTTCCTCCTAGCATGATTCTATCCTCTTTCAAAACTGTCACAGGGTTCCCTTTGCGCTGTAAGGCGTGCTGCTGCTTTTGTGCGTGGGGATGATGTAATGCACAAGCTGTTACAGAATTAGCTTATCGATACAAGTGAATCTCGAACCTCTTTGTTTTCTGAGTGTTGTATCTTTGTTTTTGTTACATTGGTTTTATTTAATAGGGCTTGTCTAATATAGGTCCCCACATTTTCTATTTTCTAGACATATACCCATCATTTACAGAATTAGCTTATCGATACAAGTGAATCTCGAACCTCTTTGTTTTCTCGAGTGTTGTATCTTTGTTTTTGTTACATTGGTTTTATTTTATAGGGCTTGTCCAATATAGGTCCCTACATTTTCTATTTTCTAGACATATACCCATCATTCTATAAATCTATGTGTAAAACCCAATTTCAAACTTAAATGACCAGCATGATATAAGAGGTCATAGTATTCATATGTTTTTACATCATTGCCATCAAACTTTATATTTTATTTCAAGCATTTCATTAACTGTCATAATTGTAATTACTACTCCCTATTACTAGCATATCAATCACCCCATTTCTTTTGGTTGTCATTCCCTCTAACATATCGCCCAATTATACAACGTACCTATGAAAAATATAAATATAAATATATACGTATAAAAATATAGGTATATTATTTACCAAAAACTTTTTTAAAAAAACTAGGTCAGTTACTTTGTAATTGAAATTTCCGTACATTTTTCATAAATTAAAAATAGGTATGTTGTATAATTGAAATTTTTATAAATTAAAAATAGGTACATTATGTAGAAGAAAAAATAGGTTCATTATCCTAGGTAAATTGTTGTACTAGGTACATTATTTAGAGAGAAAAATAGGTTCATTTAAAAATTCATAAAACAAACAATAAATAGATTATCAAATTATTTTTCATAAAATAGGTAATAGGTACATTATTTAAAGAAAAAAATATACAAAATTTAGCAAAAAAATAGGTTTATTATACTAGGTAAATTGTTTTATTAGGTACATTATTAAAGAAAAAATATGTACATTATTTGGATAGAAAAATAGGTTCATTTACAAAAAAAATTGTTTTTCATAAAACAAACAATAAAAAGATGATCAAATTACTTTTCATAAAACAAGTAATATGTGCTTTATTTAGAGAAAAAAGGTACAATATTTAGAGAAAAAAAAGGTACATTATTTAGAGAAAAATAGGTTCATATTGCCAATATCTTTTTTGGACAGTAATTTACCTATTATTATCTACCTATTGTCAATATTAATATCCATATATTGATATGGATATTAAGAAAATATAATAAGTAGATAGTATTAGTGACAATAATAATCTACTTATTATCAATAGGTAGATAATATATTGATAATATTTTATCAAGAGTTTATTAATATATCCATATTAATATTGATGATATTTTATGGATAATAAGAGTTTATTTACCTATTGACAATATTGAATAATCTACCTCAGATTATTATCTTTTAATAATCTGAGGTAGATTATTAATATGGAGTCGATTTACCTAAGCTTAATAAACTAATCAATATCAATATCAATATCAATTTTGATATCAATATATTGATATTGATATCATTATCAATATCAATATATTGATCTTTTAACATCTTTTTTTCCTTTTTGGAGTAATAGGTAATTTATTTACTCCATCAACCGATCAATAGGTAGATAATACTGAATATATTAATAAAATCTTCATCAATATATCAATATTGATATTGATATCAATATCAATACTGATATTATCAACATATTGATATTGAAAATATCAATATAAAATTGTCAATATTGATATTGACAGCTTTTGACCTATCTTTTTATAATAATGTACCTATTTTTCATGGACAATAATCGACCTATTTTTTTAATAATAATAATGTCCACTTCAATATTGATATTGATATTTTTAACATCTTTTTTTTCAATATCAATATCAATTTTGATATTTTTAACATCCTTTTTTTCCTTTTTGGAGTAATAGGTAATTTACTGTCAATAATAAGTATATAATATTATTGAAAGTAATTTACCTATTATTATCTACCTATTGTCAATATTATTATCCATATATTGATATGGATAAGAAAAGATAATAAGTAGATAATATTATTGACAAATAATCTACTTATTATCAATAGGTAGATAATATTGAATATATTAATAAACTCTACATCAATATCAATACTGATATTATCAACATATGGATATTGATAATATCAATATAAAAATGTCAATATTGATATTGACAGTTTTTGACCTATTATCCTTTTTATAATAATCTACCTATTTTTTATGGACAATAATCAACCTATTTTGTTATAATAATAATGTCCACTTCAATTTTGATATTGTCAATATCAATATCAATATTGATATTGATAATGATATTGATATTGATATTGATATTATCAATATTGATAATATTGATAATCTTAGAGAGCTTCGTAGATGCTCCTGCATCAAACTCCCCATGTTGGAAGAGACTCGTCCGCGAGTCTAAACTATTATCAACGAAGACTCCATGAGAAACTTGAAACTGAATTCTTCATTTCCACACAAAGAGGTATTTTGAATATACTCCATGAGAAGCTTGAAACTGAATTCTTCCTTTCCAAACAAAGAGATATTTTGAATATCGAACCATTCTTGAACACTTATGATCATTCTCTTGCATCAATTCCACCAGGTTGAGAAGAATACGTCCTCGAATTCCAATGTTGTGATGAAAACTGTCCAAATAGAACCTCCACTTGCATAAACTGTCTATAGAAGTTTGGCCTTGAAATTGAACCTTCCCACTCCAAAGAAATAGATACTTAGAATATTTAATCCTTCTTGAACAATACCAGTTATCTTTTGCAGCTAATCTCTCAGCCCAAAAACTCTTCAATCCAAAAGCCAGTAGGTTGACAAGGTCAACGTAGTTCTTGTTACCTGGTAAAGTAAAAGAATCTACCCCAAGAAAATCAACATACTCATATGTACCAGTTTCTAAAGCATCCATTGGGTCTATGAAATTTGGGGGTATTTGCTCATCTTCAAAAATTCCTTCAAGAATTCCTTGTATCACCTTTCCTTCAAAGGTGAATGTATTGTGTCATTTCAAAAGTTCAAACCCAACTTCCTCATGAACCACTGCCTTTAAGATTACACTAGATACATCTTGCGTACTCTCACCAAAAACTTTGTCAAAAGTTTTCTCAAATCCAAAAAAAAATTCACAATCCTCGTCTGAACAACGATCAAATATTGGAGGGATATCTAAATTTATAAAACTAACTAAAGAATTAGAGCGAACCGCTCCTTCCAATCCACCTCGATCACCATCACCAAGGTTTCCAGCTTCATGAAAGGAGTTTACCTCTTCTTCAAAGTCATCCTTACGACCACCTTCCGGTATGTCTAAGGGTTTGCAGCTACGTTCCGGAATCTCCATATAGGCATCCGAGCGTTCCTGTCGTTGGAGGCTTGCACCGCTCTCAACAACTCTTCCATCATACGCCACATCTCAGCCATTGATCGGTGCATAATTACATATCATTTTGTACCCTTCTAACTTATGATTTGGTTATGTTTTTGAGTTAAACTTGTGCTTTTAATCTATTTTGTGTTTGTTTCAGTGTAATAAGTTTGGGACTCATTTAATGCATTTTGGAGTCAAGTTAGCTCAAAACGGTGTCTGCAGATCAGTCAACTTCACGGATTGGACTCTACTTGCTCAAGAAGAACCAGATAATGAGCCATACGTCATTGGAAAGATACGGAAGTCTATTTTCTGGATCATTTTACGGTTCATGATTCCGAGTCCTCTGGAGGAAGTTATACAAGTTTTGGCAGCTTAAGGTCAAAATCGGCAGGATCTGCGTTACTGGGCCAAAAATGACTTTTGAAGGCCTTCCCGAATTTTCCTTGAGTTGGGCTGCATATGCTTGGAAAGATAAGACAAAGAGCTTCAAGATCCATATTTTTGCAGATTTTTTAGAGTGAAGGAACAAGCCCAAATCGAGCCCACAAGCTGACTGCAATGCATTGTCATGCATGAGCTAATCATTTTAGTGGTGAATTGAGTGGTGTAAGTTGGTGAAGTGAGTGTGATTAATAAATTCAATTGTATAATCAGATTTATACTTCCCCTAGGCCTATAAATAGTGAGTTCTCCAAACATGTAAATACACCCCAAGGGGGGGGGAGCTCTCAAACATCTCTCTAGAGCTCCTCTCCCTTCTCTCCCTCAAATTCTCTTAGTTTTCTTTTTAGTTCTCAATTGTTGTAACAAAATCCTTTTGCTAAATTTTCCTTTAAGTTTCTCTTAGTTGTAATTTATTTTTCATTGTAATGTAAAGTCCTTTCTTAAGTTTTCAAGTTTAATTAGTTTCCAAGTTTCAATTATAGTTCTTGTTCTTATTCATTATGCTTATAAGTTAATATGCTTGTTTGAATGAGTGATCACCATTAAAACTTGTATGTTAGCTATCTTGGTTTGAATTAAGAGTAGACACCATGCATTAATTCAAATTGAACTATGAATAGGAAGAGTATGTATGGACATTCGACAACATGGATTAGATACATGCTTGGTTGTTTAAAACATTCTTCTATGCTTAATGGATTTCTAATGCTTAATTTAGGTTCGAAAACAAGGATCTAATTAGGGAATTAGAAATACAAGGTTAGGACCAGACACCATGGCTTAATCATACTTTAGCTAGAATCAATCTAAGAATATGAATTGAACTTGGTAACTAATTTGCTTGAGTTAATTTCTTTTCTTTCTTTCTTGTTTTATTTATTTTCTTTTGGATTTCTGTTTTGTGCAGGGAATCAAATTGAATCAATCTATCATCAATCCTCGTGGGATCGACCTCGTACTTACACAAGCTATACTATCCAACGCCTCGTGCACTTGCGAGTTAACAGCCATCTCTGTGTGTTCGGCTTGGTTTCCTCGTCCACGACCTCGAGCACGTCCAACCATGGTGTGGAGCAAGGATTAACCTAGGCTCTAATACCAATTTGATGCAGGGCAGCGGCTATAAGCTGCTATCCAGCTACCCAAACATACCCAAAATACAGAGAATAGAGGGATAAAGTCGTAGAATTGAAGTTGGAACGAAGATAATTGAGTTCTAGGGCAAAATCCCAATAGAAACTCTATAGACTAAAGTCTGAAAATCTATTCATCAACAAAAACTTAATACAAGAGTCTCTTAATAACCTATTTATATTAGAATATAGAAAACCTAATTGACATAGGAAATTAAAAACCTGAACAGGAAATTAAACCAAATCCTAATAATTTAAAGTAAATAGAACCCTAGCCCAATTGAGTGATGGGCCTAAGTAATCTTAGAGAGCTTCGTAGATGCTCCTGCATCACTTTGGAAGCTAGGAATAAGTTACTTTTTTAGAATGAGCAACCTAATATTAATGATTTCATTTTTCAAATTAATAATGTGTTGTGTGATTTTTTGGAATTTTTATAATTGTAGTAGGCAAAAAGTCATTTTTGGTCCCTGTAGTTTGCCTTTTACCACTTTGGTTCCAGTCGTTTCAATTTGGTCAATTTGTCCGTGTGGTTTCAATTTAAAGTAATTCAAGGACAATCCTCAATTTCTGTTAATTTCTTTTAACTTCTGTTAGTTGTGGAGGGGTAATTCGGTCCACAAATTATTTTAAAAATGCATTCCTTTAAAAAATAAATAATACAAATATAAATTTAAAAACTTAATTTAAAAATAAAATAAAACCTATCTCCCCTTCTCCTCCCAACCCCAACGCCCAGTCACAGGACGACGTCGTACTCCACCTCCACGCCCACACCCCCTTCATTTGATTTCTAGGTCCCATTCGAGGTCAAGATCAAGGCCTCCAAGTGAAGTTGTCTCTGGTGAGGGCTTCAAGGACTCTTCTCAAAAGTCCCAGGCGCTAAGAAAGCCCAAAAATCGGTTAAGAAGAGAAATAAGGATGCTGGGCGTGGAGAGGCAGATTCTCACTTTAAAACCAAAGCACTTGTTCTCTGGAAAATGATCAATTGGAAAAACCCTAAGGCGCTGAGATATTTCAGGTACCCCTTGCATCAATTTTGATTAGCCTTGTCTTTGTGTTTGAGCAACCCTTTAGTGAAAAGAAAAAAAACAGAAAATCCTAGAGTAACTTTCTAATTCTTCTTTGACAGTTCACCTTAGTGTTGGGTGTCTGCACTAAACTGCAATTGCTTAATTTTTAATTTTTAATTTTTTGTTGGGTTTGTAGGTACACAGAGTTGAAGTTTTTGGTCCAAGAGATTGAGATTTTAGGGTTACACGTAGAAAACCTGGGGATTGAGAGTTTTTTCAATTTTAAGATTTTGCTTTTTTAAAAAAATTTGTCTTTAACATTTATTTTTAAAATGAATGACTTTTTAATCATTTGTTGATTGAATTGCCCCTCCACAACTAACAGAAGTTAAAAGAAGTTAAAAGAAAATTGACATAAATTGAGGATTGTCTTTGAATTGCTTCAAATTGAAACCAGAAGGACAAAATTGATCAAATTGAAACGACATGGACTAAAGTGATAAAGTGGCAAACTACAAGGACCAAAAGTGAGTTTTGGCCATTGTAGTATAAGGAAGAATACTATTAAATTTTGAGTTTCGGTTCTCATGGGATCTCAATATTTTAAGAGTGCTGTTATTTCTACCCCCTTGTCTTATTTTCTCACCCATCTTATCTTCCCAACCACCATGTAAATTTGAAAAAACTTAATTGTATTTTTCCACCCACCATTATTCCTAAAATACCCTTTAATTATTAATTCAAGAGAAATTCCCTTTGCTAATCCTTAACACCAATGTAACACTATTAACTTTTAAATAAAAATAAAAACAAAATATTGACAACAAAAAAACCCAACATTCCCACTGTGGGAGCAAATATTCTGGCTTCCAATCACTAGGCGTCACGTCGACAAGAAGAATATCACGTAGGTCATTAATTGGGCCAATTTATTTGGCCAATTAATTGAGACAAAAAATAGGGATATTATCTTTATTTGGGAATATAATCACCAATTTGGGATATTATCATCAATTAGGGATTTACTCATAATCAAAATCAATAATTGACTCAATCTCTCCATTTAAAGGAAAGAATATCTTCCTTCCAAATAGGAAGATATTCTTTGAAAAACACTAGATGGCTAGAGCCCTATAAATACATAGCCACATTCAACACATAGGGTAATTCCAAAACCCTACGAAAAATCCTTCTCTCTCTCCCTAGCCGTCGGCCACCTCCATTGCTGCCGGCCACTCCCTCTCATCTCTCCCACACAGCTAAGTGCCACCACACACAGCTCCGGCCACCCGGATCTTCCCGTGACAGAAAACTCCATGCAATTTAGCTATTGCCGCATCTTTCCTCAAAGATCCAATTGAACTAACTTAGGCATCGAGAGGACCTTTTGCGAACACCCTGTGTGTGGTCTTTGTGACATCTCTCTCTCTCTCTCTCTCTCTCTCTCTCTCTCTCTCTCTCTCTCTCTCTCTCCTCCCTTCTCTATCCTCGCGCGATCTCTCTCCGATTCTCTCTCTCTCTCCGATCGGTCTCTCTCACGTTGCCGGCGACACAGTCACGGCCGGACCGAGACCGGCCGCAAAAGGACCGGCTTGACCTCGCCGACAAGACCCACTAGCTTTCCCGGCCGGAAAGCTCGAATCCAGCCGCTACTGCCGACTGGTTTTTCTCCGATTGTTCACGGCGTTGCGCCGTCATCTCGGTGAGCTCCTCCGTCGTGCAAGGTTAGTTTCCGAACCCTCTCAACCTCCTCTTGCTGCTTCCGGGGTGCGTGTGTAACGTTTGTGGCTTTGGGTAATCGGATCTGAAATCCTAGGGTTTGGCCGAATTTCGATCGGGGTTTTGAGGTGGTTGTCGGCCGGTTCTGTGGCGGCTTCCACCGGTTCTGAGCTCTACTCTTGGTGGTGGTTCATTTGGTATAGGCGGTGTTGTCCAATTTGAGGTTTGGTGGTTGGCCGGAATCTCTCAACACACCCAAACCCACGGTGGCACGTGGGCTGGGGTGTGGTGGCGGTTTTGTGTTCCAATGCCCTCATCTTGTCGTTGTGAATGCGTACGTGTGCGCGGGTTCCGATTCGGACGTCGTTTGGACCTCGAACCAACGTACGCATATTGCGCATTGTGCAGGTTCAATGGGTTCGGACCGTTGGATCGAATCCGAATTCACGTATGTTGTTCCTCATATTTCTAGGAGTCTATAGGATTTGATGAATCGTGATTCGGAGTCCCGGATACTCTGGATCAATGACTTGAAGCTTGAATTAAATCTTAACCGTCCGATCGTGCGATCGTGAGCGATCCAACCGTCCGATCGAGACCAAACTTTCAGGACACGTTGTTTAGGTCGTGTTCAACCTGTAGGAACTTTTGGATCTAAGTTTGGAGGTCATAGGACCTACAGGCCCGGTTTGACCTATTCGGGTCGATTTGACCAAGTTTGACCAGGGTTGACCGAGCGTCTCCCGAGGTAGCCTTGCCACGTAGTTGACTTTGTTGGACTTCTAGGAATGTCCTGATCCTTTTGGGAGGTCGTGGGCTCCGCGGGGCCGTGTTGACCAAAATGGGGTGTTTGACCGCCGGTTGACCGTGAGTCTTCCGGGGCGGTCCCACTAGTTAAAAGAGGTAGTTTGACCTTTAAATCCTTCGCACGACGTACGTGCACGTTAAGACGGGTTTTGTTAGGGTTTGAGTTTAGGGTTCTCGTACGGTTCACGATACTAATCCAATCCTCGTATTTAACGCTTTAGGTACCTTGACTCTGCGTGCTCTGTAAGCGGGACCCTTTGAGGTTGTGCGGCATAGGACCAACGGTGAGGGGACTTTGTTTTCAAATGAGCATGATTTGAATGAATTGCATGAAATGCATGAAATGAGATTTAATAATAGTTTTAAATCTTGAATGTTTAAGTCTTGTTTCACTTTGGTTGAAAAGTACTAAAAGAACTAGCATTTGAGTTTAATGCTTGATTTGGGTTGCCTGTTTGTTTGTGGGGCCCTGATGGCTATATTTTATTATTATTTATACCTTTGGGTATTGAACGGGATGTAGTGACGTCTGGTGGGTTTTGGCATCGGATTTCGGATTATTTATTGGGCTATTTTGACCTTGGGGTCATTATACTATTTATATATATATGTATATATTTTTGGGTATGAGATACGGACGTTTGGGGTTGTCTGGATATTATATTTAAAAGGGTTGCTATATTATATTTTAATTATATAATTGAATATTTGGACGTTAGTGTAGTCCGTTTGATTACGTATTCGGTTTTGGCGTTTAAACCTTATGAAGTATAATCACTTATACTTTGATTATATATATGTATATATTTATACATATATATATATATATTTACTTTGAATAAATACTTTGGAATAATGGGAATTGATTATACGTATATTTATATATATTTATATAGAGATATGTCTATGGGATTGGGCTTGTGTTATTGTATTTTAAAGGATCATTATGTTTTATGTATATATATATATACATATGTATATTTTGGATTATGCGTTTGCCTTAACGGCATGTGTTTTCAAATGAGTTCTTTATACTTTAATTACATACCTTTGGGTTGGCATGGCCTCGTGTCGGGACGTGAGGTCCCTTATATAACTATTTTGATATATTTATATATATTGGGCTTCTCATACCATTAGACGTTTCTTTATTTGAGACTTTAATACGTTTTGACGTTGATTGAATGTATGTTTGATTATGTTTTTAATATAAATCTATGATTTCAATGCTTATGACTACTTTGAATATATATGTTAGTCATTGGGTTTTGGATGCTTGCGTCCCGATGTTGGTGTTTTGGGTTGGGTACATAGTGATTGATTGTGTATATATATATATATGTATATATATCGTTATCGCGTGGCGATTGATTTGAGTGCCGTTAGCACCTTGTATTGTACCTCCCCTGCTCGACATCGATGATCGCATAGCGATTGATATGATACGATTACTTGTTTTGGTATGGTTCGATCTGGTGCATAACTTAACGGGGTGTAGCTATAGACCCTTGATTGGGTAGTCTGAGCGCGTAGGACAAATTTCGGAGTTATGGTTGGTAAGTTTTTACCATATAGTCCTGTGAGTTTAGTCCCACTTTGGACGGCTCAACCCTGGGCACGGTGTCTCGATGAGACTGTACCGATGTCCAGTCAAATGATCCCCTGGTACTTGTGTTCAGTGTTATGGTTATACTATACCTATACGCATGTGTTAGTATCTTCGTATTCATATTTCTTTTAGTGAGGATCGTTCCTCGCTTGTCGTGCTTGTGAGCACGTAATTGTGAGAGTGGGGAAGTTCGGGAAACTGTTTACCTGTTTCGGTTACAGTATGCTTGATTTGACTACGGTATTTATTAGGTTATGTTTGGATTTTGAATCCTGAAACTGATTTCTTATATATATATGTGTGTGTGTTTTTATATATATAAATGATTTGAACTGCAATTAATGTCTTTATTGCTGTCAAGTTGGTTTGCTTGATGTAAACGAGTTTTCAGCATTTTAAGGTTTGTTTTACCTTATGTGAATTTTATTCCATCTTTATGTTTTATAAACCTGCATGGGTTGATTTGAGAGGTTATGCCTCGAGAAAGGGAAAATGGTGTTTTGTTCGGAAAAAGGTTTTGAGCTAAATTGCTCTCACATACTTTGAGGTAGTATGGTTTTTAAATCAACTAAGTATATAAATGATTTCATATGCATGTTTAGCATGGTTTTAAACGGTGGGGTTAGTACTTTGATTTAAGTATGTAAAACCTTGTTTTTGTCCACTCACACTCTTTCTGTTTTGAGCCCCCCATACCGTAGTCGTCGCTTCGTTACTGTTCGGCTGTACGCTTCTCTTCTCGAGCTTCGTTGGAAGGTAAGGATTGTCATCCTTGAACCCTAAACTTGTATTTTGTTATTTCTATTCCGCTGTTGAATTCATATACTCTTAGTTTGCACTGTATCACCTTTAGGGTTGAATTGTATGGCCGGAGGCCTGTTATGTATTTGTATATGCATGCTGGCGCTTGGGTTGTTTTATATGTTGCTTGTCTGACAGGTTGTAAATTTTGGGATAGTCCTTATTGTAAGGGAGACTCTGCCCTTTTTTCGGCAGAAGTCTTGGCCCCTTTCTTTGTAAATTTCGGGAAGAGGGTAACTGTTTAGTTTGTGGGCCCGACATGGGTTGATGTTGGGCATGTCAACAGGCTTCGGTGCGAGTTCCGGGGTGTAATTCGGGGCGGGTCCTGTCACTTTTACTCATATTTGTTTCGTAAGAACCGAGGAAGAGAGATAAGCAAGCTCAAAGGATGAGGAATCTACACGTGAATATTCTCTCGTGAGAAATTTGCACAAACAGTTTGGTGCTTTCATTGAGAGCACAAGTTATACTCAGCGCGTGCTCTTGAATCAAAGGAATCTGTTTACACATTTTCATCGCTCAACGAAGCCTTCCAAGCAACCATGGTTAGAAGCAAGCGCACAAGAAGAAAGATCGTCACGACGACCCAATCCGCGACGGATCCAAGCCTTCACGACGCCTCGGCATCACAACAGCCGTCGCTTTCCGCCGCGACCCAATACCCTAGCAACACCGTGACTTCCTTCACAATTCTAGCCACCATCCTCCCTCTCAGCCCCGCAGTCGAGAGCGTCGTTCTAGTCCCCGCTGCCATTCCAACCCCCGCAGCCGGTGTCACCTTGCAGCGGCACAGCTCCAGCAGCCACCACCCTCACGACACCGCAACTGGATCCACCTCGCAGCCACACGACCCCGTGCTCAAGACGACCATGCTGCCGCAAGCCTTCGTTGCCGGATCCGACGCGTTTCACCACAATAACACCACGGCACATGGCTCAACTGCCATACCTGGCCATCTAATCGCCACCGCCACCTATGGCCCAATCTTGGAACAAGTACTTCTATTCCATCCTTTGCCTCCACGCTCGACGTCCTAAGAGAGATGTAGGCAATCTGCCAAAACGCCTTAAGGGAGACATAGACAACCGTTCAAAACGTCCTAAGGGAGACGTAGGACACCTGCCAAAACGTCCTAAGGGATACATAGGCAATCGACCAAAACGTCCTAAGGGATACGTAGGCAATCGACCAAAACGTCCTCAGGGAGATATAGGCAACCGTCCAAAACGTCCTCAGGGAGACATAAGATATCTGCCAAAACATCATAAGGGAGACGTAGGCAACTGCCAAAGCGTCCTAAGGGAGACGCAGGCCACATCCGAAGCGTCCTAAGAGAAAAGCATAAGAGCACCCTTTAAGTAAGCGGTGGGTAAACATTCAAGCATCCTAAGAGATATGTACAACCAAGGAAACAGCAGGTCACTCAACCAGTTCACAAGTCTCAACAAAATTTTGGTTTAAATAACTAAAATTTTCATAGCAAAGTGACCAACTAACCAGAGTTCAACGAAAGCAAAATTGTCAAACAAGACCAATTATTGCAAACAGAAAAATGGATTACAAAGCTTGGAAAAATAAAGGAGTCTCCATCTACTGGTCAACGACCTCCTCAGCTCCCGCATGATCAACTACGCCCTCCATGGCTCCACCTAGCTCATCTACTCACTCATCAAATACAACCATCTGCCCAACAGCCCCAGCTATCTACTCAGCCAAGTCTACTGACACCTCATCAGCTGCGCCCTCCTTGGTATCATCCTCCTCAGCTGCAACCTCGTCAGCCACCTGCTCATTGGCTCCCTCCATATCCACAGCATTGATGTGCACACTTTAAGCATGAGGCATGTTAGGGCAGAACATCTCAACATCTTCATCTTCAATGGGATGACAAGGAGCGACCCCACTTTTGCAATCCAAGTAGCCCAACTTGTATGCGTCGATGACAGCCTCATACTTGGCCAGAAGTTTTTCATAACTCTGGGATATGTCAGCATTCTTGCGCTCAAGATGGAACTAGGCCTCTTTTCGACTATCCAAGGTAGAAGCAGAAGAGTTGTGTTCAACATATTTTTTAGCAAGGGATTAAAATCTTTAGCGTCAACATGCTCTCCTTCATTTTAGACATCTTTGTTTCATGACGAATCTGCTTGATCGAGAGCTTGCCAGTCAGATCAACATTCTTCTTCTCCAACTCACTGAGTTGAGCAGAAGAGAGAGCAACAACAGACGAGTTTTTGATGGCGTCAACAGCAAAAACTACTCATTTTTGAAGCAAGTGGACAACTACTTCCTTTTGCTTCTCCAAGGAAAGACTTGAGAAGGTGCCAAGGTCACCAGCCTGATGGATATGATCAACCAGCTTGACGCAAGCAGACGGGCTTGACAGAAAGTTCGTCTTTAGCAGATTAGACACACATGCATCCTCTGCAGAGTTGGACTTATCAACCTTTAGACCAGTTATTTCTGAAGAACCTTCTCCTGCCGCCAGGGCATATTGCAATATTTGAGCTGGTTAGTGGGAGACTTGAGCAGAATGTCTCGAACATTCAGCATGTCGCCAACCTTCTTGTTATTCGCCGACGAGATACTTAACCCTGGCATACGACGAAGGAGCAGCTCCCATTTGAGCCTTCCTAGCAAACGAGACCTCTTTTGAAGAAAACTTAATCACATCATATGGAAGTTTCGGCTTCTTCCTTAGCAGAGACACATCCCATGCCAGTGAAGTTGCATCCTTGGTGGACTTGGCGAGGAATCCTCCTATTCGGTGAGCAGATCATCCGAGTCTGGACCATACTGCTTCCATCTCTCAACATCTTGGCATGAGACAGACCACCGACTTTCTACCAATACTTGCTCAACAGCCAGCGCCATTCGCGAAACCTCACATGGATGTTCAGAGCTCGGCGGACCTTAACCATGTCCGGCCTAAGATTCAGTCTCTTGCAGATGTCATTCTCTACAAGCAGAAGACAGAAGTCAGTTAGTCATACATCAAAGAATTCAAACAAAAAGGAAGTAGATAAGTAGAATTATGACATACCATCGTAGTAAGTGATGAGAACAAGTGGACCATTGCCCACCTCGTCTTCCCACTGCTGTAACATCCTTTACCCAAATTAATCAATTTAATTCAATTAATCCAATTTGTGAAATTACAATTTTGCCCTTGGGGATAGGGTCATTTTAGTCACTTTTTAATTCGGAAAGAATTTGGAGAAATGAGTTGCACCGTTGCGTCGGGCTCGTCGATACGAGTCCGTTGACAAGCAGCACGCTCAATTCCGAGTGGTAATGAGCCCGTAAAACTCTGAAAACCTAAAGGACGTAACGGTCATTTTAAAATTTGTTAAAAACCCTAAATACCCCTAGCCAATCAGATTGGCGCTTCACTTCCCATAGGTGTTTCTCTCTCTCCTCCCCCGACGCCCCCTCTCTCCTCGCTGCGTCATCGGCCATTTCAGACGGCGTCGGAAATGCCGTCCGGCCACGGATTCAGACAAAATCAGTTGCAAAATCTTCCTCTCCTCCTCCTCTACACAACCCACCCAATTTCCCTGATCGATTTCGCGCCGTGAAGAAACTAGAACGATGAGAAAAATTGGGATTTTTCCTACGCCGGCCATGGCGTTTCTAGCAACCATTTTCGTCTAACCAGGTGTGCTTTTTCATCCTCTCAGTGTGTTCTAGCTGTTTTTATAAGTAGTTAGGATCGATTTTGAGTTTTTGAAACTCGATTTGAAACCTAGAATTCCCGATTTTTGAAGTAGTTTTTCGGCCACTTCCCGACCAAATTGGAGGTTGGCTCAGTTGTAAAAGTTGATCCCTTAGTTGCCCTTGACGTTTTGGTATAGATATTGTATGGTGTTTCGAGAAATTTCCGTAGTCGAAAATTTCTCAAGACATCCATGCTCTCGGCGCGTGTGGCGGTGTGTGCGCCATGGTGTGGTGGCTCATTATGTTCTGAATTGATCCCTTGTAGTCCCGAGTGCGACGGTATACTCGGATTCGAATTTGGTTATCATATGACAGTCGAACGGATATTACGTCTAATAGGCGATATCCGGGTTCGATATGTTCGGACCGTTGGATAAGTTCCAATTTCAAATATGTTATTCTCTGTACCTCTAGGATCATGTAGGAATTCACGGATCGAGAATCGGAGGCTCGAATACTCCGAATCAATGAGTTTAGGGTTAAGAAAATCGGTTACCGTCCGATTGTGCCATCGAGAGCAATTCGACCACTCGATCGAGACCAATGATTAAAATATCGACCGTGCAGATAATATCGGGCCTCCGATTTACGGATATTTCGGAGGATATATCGTTATTGTTTTAGGTATCGGGAAAAAATCAACAAAAATGACAGATATAGGCATTGAAACACATAATTTTGGAGTAAAACTTTCACAGATGTTATGTACATTATCAGTGAATGTATTGAACAAATAAAACTCAATATTTACTAAGAATAAGATATACATATGATGAAATATAAGTGGTATGTAATGCGCGTTAATGAAAAGTTTGAAAATAAAATGTTGATTAGAATGAATAAACCATGCATAAATCCATAGTTTGTTTAAACATTGGATTACAATTTAGATAAGTGTCCATCTATATAAACGAAGAGCTCCTATGAGGTTCAAACAATGAGGAACAACCATCTAGATTCATACAATAGTTATACCAAGTCATGTAACCCGTGCAGTTTATAAGCCATGTTTGAACATGGTGCACATATGTCTCTCTTGAGCTCCCTACTGTCCTCCCATATATGAGATAGTTAGGATTGACCCAACTAGTAGGTCCATAATCTGTTTCATCATCGTGAGCTCCATAACTAGTTCCACTATAATCATACAGGACATAACCACAGCCATCATAAGATTCATTTGAGTTAGTACTAGGTCTAGTTCCTATGCTCATAAATTATAGGGTTCTGGGCAAGGAGTAGAGATTTTTGGGTTTCAATTTGCATCAATTGCCTTCAAAACTAAAGACAAATTTCTGGGTTATTTGTTTGGTATTGGGAAATATCGGAAATATCGGTAAATATCGAGGATATCGGGGTTATCGGGGTTATATCGCCGATAAGGGGGAAGAAATAGGCTTACCCCCCTCTATCTCAGACGACACCTAATAAACAGATATATCGGGATATCGGCCGATATTTTCATCCTTGATCGAGACCAAACTCTCGGGACATATTTAGTAAAATCTGTTAGATCTATAGGAGTGCTCGGATTAGAAATCAGAGGTTGTGGGCCTTGTGGGCCTGGATGACCAAAAATGGGAGGTTTGACCAACGATTGACCACGGGAGATCCGGTATGTGGATGGATACAGAGGTTACCCACACGTGCGATGTGTCGCCGAAGTGTGGGAGGATGATCTGAGGCACCCACACGTGCGATGTGTTGCCAGCGTGTGAGCTAGGAGCAACAAATCCCCGTTTGGACCGCTCAACCTTAGTCACGAGATGATGTGATGCCGTCCCGTAGTCTAGCCAAACAATCCCCAGTTGGATTGGTTTCCCGGTACAAGTCTTGATGTATTGGTCTTATATATATATATTGAGACTATACACTTTTATTCTAATTTACTTGTGAGGATCCTTCCTAGCTTGCTATGACTAAGGGCATGGGTTTTGGCAGAGAGTGGTCCGGGAAAGGGAAAAATGTCCAGTTTGAGTTTTGTTATCTGCTATATTATGTATTTGGGGTATCTTGGTTTTATAGTCGAGTATGTTGAATGTGTGGAGTTACTTCCCAGGTTTTGAGATTTCTGGAGCATGTGCATTGATACCGCTCTGCACAGGTTTGGATATTTGAACAAGGATGGGGTTTGAGTTGTGTTTTCCAAGAAATGAAGAATGAATCTAAATTTAATTGTTGTTATTACTTTAAATAATTGTGTATTATCTAAAACGTGATCATTACTAAAAGAGCTATGTGTGGCTTGATCCCTCACGGAGGGTACGTAGGCAGCCGCAGGATAAACGGTTTGAATTTCGTTAAATTATTCTGGTACGTTTTATTTAAGGATCGAGTTTGAGGCCGGAGGCCATTCTGAAATCTTGTGTGTGCTGATATTGGGATGTGTTATTAATTGTGGTTTTTAGCATGTGAAAATTTGGTAAAGTCCGTTTTTCAGGGGAGACTCTGCCGAAATTTCGGCAGAAGTCTCGGCTCTCTTTTCCGTTGTTTTCAGGGAAGAGGATGTTTGTAATTAGTAAGTGGGCCCGCATCAGTTGGATGTCGAAAAAACCACAGGATTCATCACGGATTGCGAGGAATTCGAGGCGGGTCCTGTCAACCTTCCCTTGACCTCCAACACATCGGCATGCCATACATGATTACCTTGGCTGAGACTGTCAAACAACTTGGCTTTGCATACAAGGACCTGGGCATACTTCTCATAACGCCTCACTTCTAAGAAGTAGAAGACATCGAGTCCTTCGATCAGCCGACATTGAGTCCTTCGATCAGCCGAGATCGAGGTCTTGGATCAGCCGAGATCGAGGCCTTCGATCAACTGACATCGAGTCCGTCGATTAGCCGAGATCGAGACCTTCGATCAGCCGAGATCGAGTCCTTTGATCAGCCAAGATCAAGGCCTTCGATCAGCCAAGATCAATGCCTATGACCAGCCAAGGTTAAGTCCTCCAATCAGCCGGATCAAAACCAACTCCAAGTTCGTAGGCTGACGGATGCCCCTATATAAACCTCATCAGATGAAGGGAAAACAGACATCATCAGACACACAAACCTATTTTTTTGTCTCACACTTTTCTTTTCTTAGACTTAGGATTTTACTTTTCAAGCACCTAGTGTAGCAAGTTCTTCCTTTCTTTAGTGTAAGTTTAAATTCTTGCAATTTACATTACCTTGTCATTTAAATTCAAGTTTATTTCAATCGCTTCATTTTTCATTGTTATTGAATTTTCATTAAGTTTAAATTCAAGTTTAATTTAGTTTATCGTTCTTATCGTTCTTATTTTGTTCTTGTTTATTTATCGCTTTGATCTATTTTATCACACTTTAATTCTCGTTTTTACATTATTTATTTTACGCACTTTACTTTACGCATTTACCTTTAAATTATATTTAAATTCAAGCACCTTTACTTTACGCACTTGTTCTTCGTTTCATTACGTTTCACCTTCAATCTTCATCTCCAGCCACTCCACATCATTTGGATGCTCACATAAAGCCTTGACCTCGAGGTAGTGAAAGAACCTAGGCCGTGAGGAGGTTTCTTGCTCGGCCGAACAATCGTTTGATTAAAGTCAGATCTCGGACGCAACATCCGCTCACATTCCATTCAAGTCAAATTCGTGGTTTGGTGGTGGCACTCCCGCACTCAAAAAGAAGAAGGACCAAAAGTTCCTTCCATCGGCCACCTTGGCGAAAAGAGGGAAACAAAGTTCAATTCGACATAATTTCCACAAAAATTTAATAAAATATGAAATATATAAAGAAGAGAGAAGAAGTAAGAAGAAGCATATTAGCGAGAGTATGAAAAAAAAAGAGTGAGAGATGGATACCTGGAGAAGAGTGAAGAGAATAACCTGTAGAGAAGAACCCTAGGAGAAGAAGATGACAAGAGCATCTGATTTTTCTTGTAGAATGCGTGTTCTTTTTCCCAAGCCATATAATTATGCGTGTATTATCTAAACCGGGGTGTGTGGGTTGTATTAGTTAGTCAAATAAAAAGAGTATTAAAAGCCCAACCTATTTAAAATAATCAGGTAATTAAATAATACAAGTTACCACCAAACAACTGACATAAACTATTTACTCATATACAGAGTCTAATACGGTATACCAAACGTGCCCTTAAAGTTATGTTACATACATATAGAGTACTGACAAGTTTAACTCTTTTTGTTTGTGCTAAATGAAAAAGGATTGAAAAACATTCATAATAAAAAAGTTCAACAAATGACTACGAAAAATTTGGCCTCACATTCATTGAGGAGGAAAAAAATTAATGAAAAGTTATTGCACCTTAAGTAGCCGATGAGTTCCTTGTTTAAACAACAAGGGTGGAGATGGTAACAACTATCCGACTCCAACCAGTGCAGTTGCCAACCCTAGGTTGATCAGCCGATTGACGTCTGTAAATGTTAGAACCCAGTTCTACCTTAACTCATATACCAAGAGAGATAGAGAGAACAATCTTTATTTCTAACAACAGTACAATACAAATTGTATAGGGCTAACACAACAAACTCTCAACTAACCCTAGCCTAACGGATGTTTAACAGCTAACCATAGTGCCAGCTCAAATTCAAATTATAAAAATAAAAAAAAATAAAAAACCATATCAATTTGACTTCGTCAACTTAGATATGGATTCCTATCAGTAAACTGGGCCAGCTTGTCCCTTTTCGCATAATGTGGGTCGGTTTGTCTTGTTGGGCTTTCGAACCGACTTATGTTCATTTTTCAATAACCCAAAGAATGGCTCCTTTAAGTGGGCCCACAGGAAAAATCATCAGGGCAAAACTCAGTATAAGCGAAAGATCGATTTGTCTGTAGACTCTGTAGCATTATAGAGTGGGTTGATTGGCATAAAAATCTCTCATTCTCTCCCTCGTCTCTGTTCCTGTTCCCGCACTCTCTCACTCTCTCTCTGTCGCTTTCGACACACTCTCTTTGGGGAAAGGGTAAATTCAGATATGGCAAAGTCACACAGACGGAGGTCGTCTCTCAACGCACTCTAGGTTTTCTCTAATTATCCGTAAGTACTCTCATCCTACCCCATTCTTCTTCTTCTTCTTCTCACAATAGTCACCGTACAAATCTATGTCAATTCTTTACTTAGGGTTTCTTGTTTATTTATGTTCTTGCTTATGTTTCTGTATTTTTCTTGAACTCGATGCGTTTCTTGAACTCAAGTGAATAGGGCCTTTCTAGGTTTACTAGAGCTCAAGAGTTAGATTCGTACTTTGCTTTATGGCTGCTTTAAGCTCGCTTTTCCTTGTTAGATTACTTGAGAATTGTAATCTTTGAATTGGGTTTATTGTATCATAGAGAAATTTTAGATTTGATACCCTAGAGTAAAGCTTCTAACTTTGTGTGTATGACTTTAAGCTCTAGTAATCGCTCAATTATTTTCAAGTAATTGGTGTAGGTCAATGGGTTCGTTTGAAAAGTTAAGTTGACTCGGGCTTTTCATAAATACTTTTTAGTTGTATGCAATTTTGTTGAGAGGTACGATGAGTTTAATTGTATTGATTCTGTTTTTTTTTATGTGGTTAAATTTTGTTGTTTTTCTGTTAGTGTTCTAGTCTTGTATAATACCATTGATAAGTTAGTTTCTACTAGTTGGAACAAACTCATATGAGTGTATTATGTTCTTAGCCAAATAATATTTTTAAAAAGGATATATAACAGAGGAGAAGAGATCTCTGTATGCTTTTTTAAAAATTTTTAAATTGTAATTTGTTTGAATTGATATATGTTTTCTTAGAAAATGTGAAGGAGAGAAGTGGAGGGGTTTTTTAATAGGAGCTGATAGGAGTTAGGGGAGGCTTATTTATTATGACCACTTTTTGGTATCTGGCTATTACCCTTGATTTTATTCCTTGCTCTTTCATTCTTTTCTGCATTTATTCTCTCTCGCTCTCTTTCCAGTAGGCTAGTTAACTTGATAGATAACGCTAGTGTGTGGTGTAGATCTATGTAACTCAATAAGAGTACGTTGACCTGAGTGCTAATATCTAGTATAATTTTCTGCAGTACTTTCATGAGGTCACTGCATGGAGGGATTGCCAATTTAATGCAAAAGTAACTGGTCGCAATAGCATCCTTCCACAAGAGCCACATTGGATATTAGTACAAATTATTGGATAAATTCTTAGACTGGAAGTTGCTCTGAAAGGGTTTGAAAATAGCAAAATAGAATTACTTCGTAGTGCAAGAAGTTAGAACAGAATGCATCAACCTTCAACTTTGATGTCCTTGATGCTAAATTTTGCTCAGTGGTATGATGAAGTGAGGCAGGAACCTGAAAAAGCATAATTATTGAAAGATTACAGCCTTCATATGTTGAATCTAAGGATAGGAATAATTGTTAATTGAAGAAGTTTCTGCATATTTGGTTGATCAAAATATCAAGAGCACAAGTGATGTTATATCTGGATTCAGGCTTCAAAAGCTATGAAAAGTTGAGAGCTTTTGTCTTCGAAGTTGAGCATGTGGCTGGTCGGTGAAATCTCTTGACATAGTTGTCTTGTATATCTAGATATTACAACCCATGGTGACTGGAGTTGATGAGAGATATTGGCATTTTTTGGAAATACATTTTGTGTCAATACTTGAAATTCAGGTGTTTTCATATGAAGTCTCAAAGATATTTAGGTCATTGTTGTGGCTGTTGGTATCATTCTAACAACATGGAGTTTTCCTTCCTGTACAAGATCCTATATGTAGAATAATCTTCAGTAGTGGTGTCTTGTGGGCCATTTTTTCAAGGCGGACTTGTGAAATGCTTATGTCAATAATTTTGTGTACTTTTCAATGGCTACTAGAAGATGTATCTTCCCCCAATTTAGATTCAATGATGATTCAGTTGGGCTCTTTTCCTTTTTGTTTGATCTTTTGACCTTTATCTTGTTAAATGCCTTTTCAAGACAATTTAATTTATTAGTTTGCTAGTCCAAATGATCCTCTTCTATACTGAGGATTGTCTGTCAATGTTGTTCTTTATGTCATGTTGATGTTTTTTAGAAGGTATTAACATATTCTTGATTATCCTATATTTGATCAATTGGTGAAAAGTCGTCAATCTTGATCCAATAGATGGAACTGTAATTGGAAACCACGACATCTCATGTTAGTTTCATGCCACTAACTCATTTAAGTTGGATCTCTTTCCCTTGATTAAAAAAAATATATTTGAAAGGTCCTGGATTAAGCATAGATGCACCTGAAGGATCTTTAAATAAATAGTCGCTCCTATTGAGTTTTTGTGAGACCATCAGGGTTGGATAAGGCTATGTCCAAATTGAAAAGCTCCAAAAGTTGATGGCATGTACTGCCAGCATTTGGTAATCTATTAGCATAATGTTTGTCTGACTTCTCTGTTGGAATTGACTGCATGCAATTGGCATCACCCCCAATATAAGACATAAAAGTCCTATTGCATTTAGACAACTCTAGCTTGATTCATCTTCCCGTGCACTAATTACATTCAACGTGTGCAAATATGTAAGCTACCACTCATGTTTGCTTCTATTCTATGGTTTTAGATCTCAAAGCATCTTTATGAGCTGCTAAGGTATGATAAACTATGAAAGCTTCTTTGAGAGGAAGAATTGCTATACCACATATGAACCCAAAAAAATTTCCTCAATCCCCTATTGTCAAAATCAGTGTTTTGGAAACTGCTCGGGTGGCGTATACTTCAGGTGCGAGGTGTACAATCTGCAACTGAAGCAGCGCTAATGGTGGCTGAATAGTATGCCTTGCAAATAGGACGACTCCTACATGCCCTAATTTTGTCTTCCGGATGTTTTCAAAATTAAACCACACTATTTTGTAAAGTTGTATGCGTTCCTTTAAATGAAACAAAACGTTTCATTAAAGGCTGATATTTTAAAAGGCGCTATACCATTTTGTTCTCGAAGGCTGATTTTCTAAAGCAAAATGCAGTCGTTTTTTTTATGCTGCGCAACCCCACAAACTCCTTCTTCCCCTTCCACCGGATACAATCCAGCCCCAAGTTAGATTTCCTAGACCCTAATTCTCCTCCCAAAACACGCAAGCTAGTGTCCCCAAGCCCCTCTTCATATCTCATTCTCTTTTTGTCATGCCACCTTCATACCTCATTCTCTATCTCTTCTCTTTGGCACGACAACAAAGAGTAGCTCATGTTGTAATACGTGTAATTTTTATATCTTTTAATTAAAACAATTAAACCCGTAAGGTTTACACCTTAACGCCTCAAGGCTTAGGCTCAGCCTTGTCGGACCAAAAAGCTTTAGAAAACATTGGTGAAAATAATTAAGCTTGGGTTACTTGGATTCTACCCCCTTGGAAACTTTAAATAAAATTATTTCTTTTAAAGGAAAGAAGTTTGGGAAATTAACTTAAACATCAACAAGTACTTGTGCTTGACATAAAGAATGAGCAAGTACGTGTGACTATCTCCTGCTAACTCTGTTGTCTAGCCACTGTAATCATCTTCGTATTTATTCTTCACCATGGTCCTGTGCAGAGCATTCACTCTCCCTTGTATTGTACCACAACCCCGCTTTTCTTGAAAGTATGTAGCTTCCTGATACCCAACCCAACATTTTGGTGGAGGGAGTGTATAGATCAAACCCACCAGATTGTAGTTTACTTAATCTTCTAGTCCAGTTCTAGTTTTTTTTCCCTAACCACATAACTCGAAATGATAAAGGGAAAGCTAGACAATATACTACTGTTTTGGACAAATTGTATTTTATGTACGAGTCTTTCCTCGTACCTGTCAACAATGTGAATTCGAATAAATACAACCTTGGAGGAATAACTGCAAGTATTATGGTGCGTAGCCATACGGAATGGTGATAATATTTTGAAGTTTTTAATGTGTCTTCAAACATTTGAGAATAAACTTCATATCGTATTATGTGTCCTTTGGATATTTGAATACAACAATTTAAGCATAGAAAACAAGATAATTATGAACAAAAACATAAGGAGGGGTATGGCCTATGGTTTGCCTGTTCTTATAAAGGGGAATGTGAGTAATTAAATTAATGGAAGTTACCACTTTAGATCTTAGATAACCATAATTTATATATTTTAACATACAAGGCCCTTTATTTTTGGGTGCTAACTAAACTACACTAAGCTTCACATATGTGACACAAATGCATGACATATCTCAATATGGCTGCCCAGCTGTATAGTTGAGGGATCCCATGTGGTAAGTTGATCAGTATATGTATGTCATCATCATCATCATCATCATCATCATCATCCTTGTCTTTGTCTCATTCTTAAGAGCTGGCCACATTTATTCGAGAAAAACTTGTGTACAGACTTCCCATCACATGCTTAGTGGCCGGCACTATCCAGTTAAAACATAACATGTGTTTTTATAAATAAAGGGTGTATAAAGGTATAGTAGAAGAACTTGTTACAAATGTTATGTTTGACTTGATAATGCATGCCACTCAGCCTGCCACGTGACAAGGAAGTCCCCACTCAAGTTTTTGTCCATTTGTTTGTGTTTTACATTCTTTTCTACTATAAACTGTACACATATCTCCTATTGACACAGACGTGTATAGATCTGTCATAAATGGTATATCTTCTGCATCCTTATTCCATTGGATTTTCAATCTAATTGAAGTGTGGTTTTATTTCAAGTGTTATTTAAATTGAACTGAAAGAAGCTGATCATCTATCTTGTTAGTCCTGCTCATAGTTAATGGTGTAGAATGTTGTGTTTTCTTTTTCATTTTATTGTTTCGCATTTATTTTTATCTTGCTTGGTAACACAAAGAAAATTTCACTATATTTTTAAACAGACTTTAAAAGATACTAAGAAAGCAAAGAAGCAAAGAGTGATCAGCAAATTTTATTGAGATTGATTGAGTTTTTTATTTCTCAGATTCTATTGATCCTCAATAAGTGAAGGGTGTTGCTTTAAGGAGAAATGAGTAGAAGCAGCAGAAAACGCTCTTCTAAATGGGATTTGGCAGAAGAGCCTCAATTTGAAGATGCGAATGTACAAGACAATGGTTGGATGGGAAAGCCAGGTAGGCCATTTCATCATAAAGAATCTGGACGAGAGTGGCTTTCTTCAGAGCTTGCTGGTAGTAATGGTTCAAAATGGTCTGGTTTAGAGACAAATGACATGCAGAGATCTAAGCATGATTTGGGACTTGCATCCAGGGAACCTTTGCCTGGAAGCAGATCTTCACATAAGATTGAGAGCATCAATAAGGGCAGCAACAGATACATGGATGACTCTATGGTGTGGGATGGAGATGGAAATTGCAGCACGAGGATGTCTCCTGGTCTTGATGAGTGGAGACAACATCGTAGTCGGTCCCCAAAAAGTGGTTGGAGCAGGTCATTGAGGTAGATCTTTTTGCTCATATTGTCAATTCTGACTTGCATGTTTCCTTATGTTAGTATGTAACCTAGATAGCAATTATTAATGTATGTAACTGCTTCCGTATATGGACTTGTACTCTGTCCTAAAGTAGAGTGACATACACAACCCTTTCTCCCCTTTGCAGAGCATGCAGTTATGTGCCTTACACATGAATATATATATATATATATATGTGTGTGTGTGTGTGTGTGTGTGTGTGTATGTATTTTTTTCCTGCCCAACTTATATACAGTATTGTTTGAATAACTCGTGTAGCACAAATTCATGATTTATGAGATTTGCTGCTAGAGATTCCCCACAATTATTTATTCACTTGAATCTTCTGTTTTTGGAGTTATAACAGTATCAATGTGTTATCTGAAGAACAATATGCCTTCTTTCTCCTAGCAGGGTGCAGAATTTGGTTAACTTGTCTTTCTGTTGGTGAATGTTATGTGCAGGGGTAGGAGTAAAAGCTGGAGCAGGAGCAGGAGTAGGAGCCAGAGCTGGAGCAGGAGCCCTGATCGTGGCTATAGGCGGGAATCAGTTTTCCTTGACAGAAATAGAAGCAGGTCAGGAGTTTCAGCTCAATTGTGCAAAGATTTTACGGCTGGGAGATGCAGGAGAGCTAGTGATTGTCAATTTCTTCATGAGGGTAGTTCCAATTATGATGATAGCTGGGAAAGTAGACACAGGAAAGGTGGTGCTTCAAAATACTCCCCTGATACCGCGGACTACCCATTGAAGAGCGGAAGATCGTCTGTGTACTGTACTGATTTTGCAAAAGGGAAGTGCCGGAGAGGGTCATCTTGCAAGTTTGATCACCACCGTGCTTCTGATGGATACAGTAAAGGTTCTATGAATGAAAGGGAAAATGAAAGAAGGAAAAGAGATGCTTCTACAGAGCGAGGTGCTGACCGTGTACCGCACAGGAGCGGTGATATTCCTTGTAAATTTTTTGCTGTGGGAAATTGTCGTAATAAAAAGTATTGTCGGTTTTCTCATCATATCCAAGCACGTGCTAGTCCTGAAAGAAAGTCTCGGGATGGTCGGTGGGGTCTGTCAGATGCAGGCCCAGCATGGGATGGTCCAAAATGGAGTGATACTGTGGCTGTGTCAGATGCCTCAAAGTTGACTGCAGATAATAACGGAAATATTAGCGTGCCAGAGCTAAGGCCTAGTGCTTGGTCTATGGATGATAATAGATGGGGGCATGGTCTGAACAATGATAACCAAAAATGTGCCAACCCAAGTGTTATTCATGAAGCAGCCCAGAGGAATGAGAAGGATACACATCTGTGGAAGGAAGATAATGTGGGTGCTCATGTGGGCCTTCCCAAATCAAGAGATACTGAAAAATGGCTTGGTGACATGTCTCCTGATTGGAATTATACGGTACAATCTTCCAACCATGTTGGAAAAGAAGAGCATAGTGGCAATGCTCTAGGTTCAGAACCTTCAAGTCAGGTGCATGGTGCTGCTTCAATTATGCAACCAATGATAGCTGAAAGATCTAATTTTCTGCAGAACAAGAATATGAGGGAAGATGATGCTATTCCCTTGCCATATGATGATAGAAATCCAATTGAAAAAAATGCTAGTTCCCGCAATGACCTGAATGTTTCTGCAAATATCATGCCCCGCCAAAGCTTTGACAATAGTGGCCAGAGTTCAAGTGCTTTTCCTTTTTCAGGATTAACCACAGTTGGGCAAAGTCAAACTCCGATCCCAACTCATCCTCAAGGAGGAGGAATTGTAAAAAGTCCACAAGATACACTTTCCTCAGAGAGTAAATCTGTCATCAAGTTAGATATAGGGGATGCAAAAACATCACTAGTTACTGGAATTCCTCAAGTTCCAAATGTTGTAGGTGGTAAAGAGCTTGTGCAACTTACCAATCTTTCAGCATCTCTGGCTCAGTTTCTTGGAAATCCCCAGCAGCTTCCACAGCTTTATGCTGTGTTAAATTCTCATAATGCTCCACCTCCCTTTGCCAAATCTGAAGGATCTTCTGAGCAGCTTTCAGCAGCAGCTATTCAGCTGGATCCAGTCATATCTGAGAAGCCGTATGATCCTATACATGATAGTAGAGAACTTAGAAACAGTAACAATCCTGTGTTTCTTCTGCCAAATAATGCTGAAAACACAAGTGTTGATGGAAAAGTAGACAAACCATCAAATGTTGTATCTCCGTCATCTTTTCCTAGTGGAGCAAATGGTAACGATTATCTTCAGGCTCATAATTCAGTAGAACCTAAACATAAGAACTGCCAGTTAAGTCAGCTGGAGCCTCTTGCAAAATCTGAGATTGTCAAGGGAAATAGTGAATTTGGGGCTCAGGAAATCCAGAATGTAAAAGAAGAAAGCAAGTCCCCAGATATTGGCCCCTTGGAGGGCACAGAAAAAGATGGGGCTGAAGAAGGCAAGAAATCAAAGGAAGTGAAGGGGAGCCGTGCATTTAAATTTGCTCTTGTGGAGTTTGTTAAGGACCTTTTAAAACCGACATGGAAAGAAGGTCAAATCAACAAAGATGCTTACAAAACTATTGTGAAGAAAGTGGTTGATAAAGTGACCAGTACCATGCAGGGGGCTAATATTCCCCAGACACAAGAGAAGATTGATCATTACCTGTCATTTTCAAAACCGAAGCTTACTAAACTTATACAGGTGAGTGCTGATATGCTCAGATGTTTTCAACTTTAGTGGATGATATATTTGGCATCAATTCTCATAATAATTAATTAATTATCCATCCTTTTCTTCAAGATTTTCATGTACCCTTAATTCCCTTTTTCCCCCTACAAGTGAGATAGAAAATAAAAATAAAGTACTAATGTTGGCATGCTCATCATCATCGTTATTATCATCATCATTATTATTATTATTATTATTATTCTTATTATTATTATTATTATTATTATTATTATTATTATTATTATTATTATTGTTACTGTTATTATCATATTTCAACTATTATAAATAATACTTTATTCATTTACAGTGCTTCTACAATGTAAATAAAGTACGTATAGGAATAGATTCAAAAAATAATAAGAATGGATAATAACAATGAGGGTTATCCCAGCTGAGTGTGTGGATTTATTTGGTGGGAGGCATAAGTTTTTGTGTGGGAGGAAGATGGGTATGGATGGTTCTGGGAAGATGTGTGCTAATGTCTACTTGTTGCTCAAATCAACTAAAGAGAAAGGAGGAATATGATTAATGCATCGGAAGTGGGGAATGGAAGGGTGGTGGGTGATGAAAACTTAATAAAAGTTGAAGTAATATGAATCTTCAAGAACTGTATACGATACAGGGTACAGAAAGTTGGCTATAAAATTTCCTTTTGAGGAAGAGAGGATGAGGATAGTGGTTTTTTAGTGCAGCAATAATAAGCCACCATGTGTAGCTGGTTTTTACATGGCTTTTCTTTAGTCTTGCTGGGAGTTTATGTACCGGATTTTTCGAAGGCGTGTGAGGAATTCTTTAATAAAGGAGTGACCAATGAAGGTGACTGATGCAACGTGCATTTGTTTAATTTCAAGAAAAAGTTTGTTTCAGTGAAGATTTAGTGATTTCTGGCTGATTATATTGGTTCCAAGTCTTTTTAAGATTTTAGCCAAGTTATAGACTAATCCAGGTACATAAACTACATTTGTGAAGGGGAGACAGATTTTTATGCTGTTCTTGGGGCAAGTGAGGTGGTGGTTGTGGGGAGGGAGGGGGTGGAGCATGATAAGTAAGAGGGGTCGATTTTCAAAATTGAATTTGAGAAAGCGTATTATCATGCCTAGTGGGGGTTTTTAGATTCTGTGTTAGAGGTGAAAGGCTTTGTAGCGAGGTGGAGAAAGTGGATGAGAGTGTTTGAGATCTGTTCACTTATCGGTGATGATTAATGGGAGAGAGCAAGGGAAGGTTGAGTGAGGTTCTCTGTTTTTCCTTTTATTTTTACTCTGAAAGAATTGTTCGAAAAAAAAGGGGTGGTTCTAAGTTCTGTCCTAGGAAAACTGTTGTGTGCTAGTTATTCTATTATTACAATGAGCATTATCTTCTGCATAAAGGGGTGTTTTAAAATTTTCAAGCTCATAAGATGAGAGGTGTTGAGAAAATAGGCAGCAAGTGACGTCCAACTCAGAAATTTCGCATGTAGTAGTGTACATTTGAAGTTAATTTCTCCATTATGCCATTATGGTCCAATAAGTTTACAGAATTACATTTTTCATTACCGGGAAACCTCAAATAGTTATAATTTCTAATCCATAGATATCCATATGTAGGTCCACTTTAATTTGCGAAACTAGCTGTTTTGTCATGTGTTACTTACACTCTTCGTTATATCTTGTTGATAGACTTAGAGTAGTTAGTAGTTTCTGTAGTGATGTTTCCAATGGGAGTCCCATAAGTTTTCAGCTTTGTATTGTCAACCAAGTAGGGTGGTCTCGTTTTGTTATCTTGCTTACTGCATATCAATTCACTTTTGTTGCAGGCATATGTGGAAAAAATGCAGAAGGGCTAAAAGAGACAGAACTTAGAGTTTGTTTATTTCTGTTCTGTCGTCAACAGGCCGTCTTAACATTCCGGGTGTATTTATGCTCCTGCAGCCTCTAGACATTGTAGTTTTTTATCCTTCTTTTGATGTATACTGATTGGTGCAAGGATAGTTGAAACTCTAGGCTAGATATAGAGGATGTTAGAGTTTAATTTCTTCTTCGTTTTTTCTCCTGTGTAATGCTGGTGCTTCTTTTGTTTCCTTTATCTTTCCTTTTGTTTTAAGTAGCAAATTCAAAGAACATATCGGTGCAGCTTTGAATAATTGTGGTTATGTTCTTTCTTTTTCACCATAATACTGTTAATTGACTTTTTCTGGTAAATGAATTTTGTTTTACTTCAAATCTCATATATTTCTAACATTTGAAAAAGTGAAATGTGTTTTAAGACGCATCGTTTGGCGATGGATGAACAAATAATTTGATTAACAACTCTCATCTGCTGGCATTATATATTTGTATACTTGGTACTTTTGTTGCATTGATTACGCGTGTAGTATTGCAACAAAAGATCTGGTTATTTTTATTTACCCAAAAGAAAAAAAAAAATTATGTCAATAGAAAACTGGATTTTACATCATACTAATTGACAAATGAGAATACATAAAACAACTCATAATCATAAATAAATGCCCAATACTGTTTAAAAAGTCCAGAAGATTCTTTCTTTGTCTCATTTCGATGTTATTATTTTATAGTTTCAGCCACAACTTCAGTTGGACTCACTTTTGTTTTTTTGGTCAAGATAAGTTTCATTAATAAGAAACAAATCATTACAAACGGGTCAATACATAACAGCTCAAGTCCAATATCTTATAAGTTACAACTAAGGGTGGGCATAAAAACCGCCGAACCGAAAACCGAACCAAGCCGAATCGAAAAAAACCGAAAAAAGCCGGTTGACTAAAAAAGTCAACAAATTGGAACCGAACCGGACCGGACCGGTTCCAACGGATTCATTGCCCGGATTCACACCTTATCAAATCGAATCGACTGAACCGAATCAGTTGTGTATTATTTCATTTTTTTTTTTACAAAATTATTTAAATCCAATGCTATATTTTTCATCTCATAACTAATATTTTCTCAAGCCCAACTTCAAAACATCACTCTTTTTTAGGCACAATATCTCTCTTTGCATAAAATAGAATTATTTGTTAATTTTCAAGCCCAAAAAATAAAATTTTAGTTGTAATTTGTATAAAAATAATAATCCTATTCAAAATCGGAAAAACCGAAAACCGGACTAGAATCGTACAAACCGAACCGGCCGGATTCAAAAAAATTCCTAAAACCGCATCAACCGAACCGATTAAATAAGTAGGTTCAAGTTCCGATTTGAGATAAAAACCGGACCGCGCCCACCCCTAGTTACAACATAACAAAATAAAATAAATCTGAACTAAGCCCAAAACCAAAAGTCCAATATTACCACAAACCCTAACAACCTTATCAAGAAGGTTATAACACACCGATCGTCATTGCCGCCGCCGCCGCCGTCGCTGTCGCCAAGTCTACCACCACTGCAACTATAAGAACATGGGTTCTTGAAGACACCCGAAAGAACTGACCGGCGAGAATGGGAGCGAAACCGTCTCATACTCATATGGTCAAGCAGTAGATCCACAAGGATCAAAAACTTCCAAAACCCAATAGCCACATCACCCATGGAATGATGGAGGACAAAGAAGAGGAAGGTGAAGATAGTGGAGGTCTCCGCAATAGCAACGGGAGGGACAAAAGTAAGGATATGACGGAGGGTTTGCCAATTTAGGCTCCAAGAGAAAACACCCATGAATAATGGGAAGGAGCCACCCACAAAAACTCTCACAAGGGAGAGAGATATAACTCTCACAGAGGAGAGAGAAAATTCCCACATAGAGAGAAACCTCTCACAAAAGGAGAAGGAAGAGCAAAGTAATGACAGGAGGAGAGGGGAGGAGGAGAAAAGATATCCTCCCCCTCAAAGGGGTGTGCGGCCCTGGAGGGATTTTTGGAGAGAGCTAGGGTTAGACGCGAGAGAGAAAGAGTTGGGGAGAGTTGGACTCACTCCAAAACTTCATTTCCAAGCTTCCATCGGCCATTACCTCCCATCAACAACCTTGTTGAGAACCAGTAAACTCACTCGAATACTTTGTAGTACCAATTTGCTTTTCACATAGTGGTATTTGCCTCAACATAGTTATAGAGTAGGTTTCATGTCCGATTCGCATAAATGACAAAGATAATATATATTAGTGATAAATTCGATACTTAAATGTGTTTAACATCATTTTATTTGTATAACTTTGTTGCAAGTATATATATTTATATATACATAAATGTTCCTATGCAGATATTCATATGTTATTTTCTACTACTTTCTCTGTTTACAATGATATTCGCACGATAATAACTTGATGACATTCGGATGAGAGAATAACTATACATATATATATATATATATATATACACATTCTTCTATTAAGGGATCCCTCAAATAATTTTATTTGAGGGACATCCTTTAGGGTCCCCTACAAATATTTTTTCAACAATCCAAATTATCTATTTTTTAAGTCTACATTCATAGATCATCCTTTCAAAAAATTAGACAAATCGAAAACCGTTTTGATATCCAATTGTGTCCTACAAAATCAATGAATACGATATTTCAAGAAAGTACTAAAATTTCAATAATTCAATTGAGTGGTCAAATGATATTGAATTCAAGTGATTTTTTGTAGACATGATCTTTCAATGAGTATCTATAAAATAGACGGTTTGGATTAGTAAAATACAATACGGAGTGGGCCTATACAAAGGTGTCCCTCAAATAAGCATATTTGAGTGATCTCTCAATCAAGCTCTTTGTATATATATATATATATATATATACACACACACACACACACACACACACACACACACACACATTGTAAACAGGAGGAAAGTAGAGAGGGATAATAGAAAATACATGACGCCTACACAATAATGACGTATGGACGTCCGCATATAAGAATTTGTGTATATATACCGTCCCCTTCTATTGAAGGATCCCTCAAATAAAATTATTTGAGGAACGCCCTTTAGGATATTATACGATTTTTATTTTCAACAATCCAAACCATCTATTTTTTAGGTCTTCATTCATAGATCATCCTTACAAAAATTAGACAAATTGGAAACCATTTAGACATCTAATTGTGTCCTACAAAATTAATAAACACGGTACCTTAAGAAAGTACTAAAATTTCAATAATTTAATTTGGTGGTCAAATGATATCGGATTCAAGTGATTTTTTGTAAAGATGATCTTTGAATGAATATCTACAAAATAGACTGTTTGGATTAGTGAAATACAATGCGGAGTAGGCTCTACAAGGATGTCCTCAAATAAGTTATTTGAGGGATTTCTCAATGGAAACTTCCTCTATATATACACACACACACACACACACACACATAGTCTCCTTCTATTGAGGAACACCCTTTAGGGTCCCCACGAATTGTTTTTCAACACTCCAAACCATCTATTTTTTTTACGTCTATATTCATTGATCATCCTTGCAAAAAATTAGACAAATCGGAAAACGTTTCGACATCCAATTGTATCCTACAAAATCAATGAACAAGGTGATTCAAGAAAGTACTAAAATTTCAATAACTCAATTGAGTGGTCAAATGATATCAGATTCAAGTGATTTTTTGTAGAGATGATCTTTGAATAATTATCTAAAAAATAAACGGTTTGAATTAGTGAAATACAATATGGAGTGGGTCTTATAAGGGTGTCTCTCAAATAAGCTTATTTGAAGGATCTCTTAATGGAAGCTCTCTGTATATTTATATGAATATAAGTATTCAATTTTTTTTTTCAAAAGGGTTAATTACTATAGGCGTTTGAATTATGGTAGAGTTGCAATTGAGTCTGTGAACTTTTTTGAGGCAATTACATCCTTTAACTTTTTAAAAGTTCCAATTATGTCACCATCACTCTGTCAATTTGTCCGTCAAAATGTGGGGTAAAAACATCATTCGAGTCTCAAGAGTTCTGTCTTATTTTGACGGACAAATTGAATTAGATCCCGTTAGCTAAATATACAACTTTTTAGTAAACATAAGAAAAGTGAAGATAAACGTTTGTATTCGTAGAGTTTGGTAGCTGTCATGGGTATTTAATGCATCACTTGGACTTTCACTAGAAACAGATGATGGATGTGCTGGAAAACACTGGACTCACGTGCACCAAGAGACTAGAGAGAGAGAGAGAGATGGGTCCACATAAATGCTTTTAGGACTATATATTGCAGCGCACGTGTAAGGTTAGGCTATAGCTTGCTGTTGCAGTTATGAATTTCGCATGTACTTTTTTTGTGTTTTGGATGTCTTATGTTTGTCTGCTATATATCGCACGTTATCACAACCTTGTGACATTGGTTTGTTTGAATTTTCCAGTATGATTTGAATTTTCAAGTAATGAAATTGAATAACCAAAGGAAAGAGGAAACCAACAACAGATTTTTTTAACTTTTTTTTCAAAAAAAAAAATTAGTGAACATGAAATTTTGCTAACTATATATGCAGTCGGTAGAATACATTACTAAGGCATGCGCTCTAGGGTTCTATTTTTGACGCCTCCTATAATGGTCTTATTTGCCTTTACAAAATATATCACGTGTATGACATGTGATCAATTTTAACCAAAAAAAAATATCAAAAGAGTTGACAGAGAAAAGTTAAAATGCACCGCAAGACAGTTTAAAATGAAAACAACTATTATTGAAATTCACGAATGAAAAATCAAAATGAGAGTAATATATTTTTTTGCTCTATTTCTCATCATTCCATTATTATATTGACTTATTCTTATAACTATGATATGACTAACATCTTCAAGAAGATAATAGCAAGTTAGCAACTATACTAGCTGCTAGTTTGCTTATCATTTCCCGGGAGCTAGAAACTAACTACATGCAATTCCAATGAGGTTGGTTTTTAATTGTGAGGGCTCAAAGCTGTACAATTAAAGACCCAGCAAGCTTGAAACCACTTTTGCCACCTTTTTCCCAAAATGGAAGCTTGAAATTCCTCACACTCTAAAGCAAGTCGCTATAACCTTGCGGACTCTGAGGAGCCCAATTAAGGAGCTTGAATTTCAAGACACCCTTTTCTAGCTTGTCTCTAGCTTTGCTTGCTTTTCTCTTTTGCATATGCTGGTGCCAAAATAAATGCATGGCTAGCTTCTGTCAGAGCAGAGCAGATCAGATCTCATCCATCCATATCCAACGCTTCAATATTATTCTTCGTCCTTACATTTTAGCTACTTTTTACTTTTTACACTATTGATAAAAGTGCCCTAACAGGCTACCCCACTTACCCCACCCCCTTCAAAGTCCCTACATACACAACCAGATTATTGTTTTTGTTCTTTTCAATATAATTTATACTGCTTGTTTGAATCGAACTAGTTAACAAAAAAAATATATCCCCATTTTGGATGACCTGTTTTCCAAAAAGAAGATTCAACCCATTTCTTTGTAGCTTTCTTTGCCTAGATATTCCTTTTACAGAAGACAAAATGCTCACATGGATAATGTAGTTGATGTTTTTATCTAACAAGGGCTTATAAGGGATGAGTTGCTCTATGAATTGCCAATTTATTTTGAGGTGGAACTTTAACTTCTTTCATATTAGACTAAGCTCGTGTATGAATATTGGATCATATTTAATTAACTAGGTAGATTTACTCAAATCTTGCATTGTTGGGGCCTTGCACAATGTGGCTCAATAATTTGAACCGTCTAAATTAAGATTCCCTTTTAGAATTGTGACTGCAAAAAAAATAATTAAAATAAATGTTTGACCATTTGATTATCACTGTGTGAATTTCAATAGTGGTTGGAATTAGTATGATCATATATATATAGGGAATGAGATTAAAAATACAAGACTTGTTTTACCAATTGATTTTGTGCTTCAAAATCTTACAAACTTAACTTTGACTAGAGGATCAACGTCGATACATGAACGATGAATTCGCATGAAAAAAATCCACAGTGAATTTAATTCTAATTTCTTGTATGGGGAATGCTAGCAACCTTCTCTCTAACCTCCTCTTTTGGACATTCTCCCTTTTCCCTTTGACATGTGTTACTCTCCTTACATTTAAAACAATGTCATGTATCATACAAACTATCTTTTGTTTTCCAAGTTTACCCTTATTATATGTATTGACTTTCATGTTTCCTTCAATTTATCCAAATTTGTTTTTTTCCATAACTTCCTTACCACCTTATTAAAAAATTAAATAAGAAAAAACATCATTTTTTTTGCTGTTTACGTGGTTGTGGTCTTGAAGTGACGTTTTTCTTTCAAAATTGTTATGTGCAACAAAATTATGGGCTTTATTACTCAGATTTTTTTTTCTGAAAGAAAAAACAGATATTTTCTTTCAAGTTTTCTTTTTATTAAATGAGGTGATAAGAAAGTTATTAAATTTTTGTGGATAAATTGAAGAAAACATAAAATTCAATACATTTAATAAGGTTAAATTTGGAAAACAAAAGAAAGTTTGTAAGATTCATTAATGACATTGTTTTAAGCGTAAAGAGAGTGATACATGTCATAAGAAAAATGGAAAAGGTCCAAAATAGAAGGTTGCTAACATTCCCTCTTTCTTGTATATCCATACATATTGAATGTAAAACCATAGAAAATTGTAATGTTACATCATAGGTTTCTGGTAACACAAATTAAAACCCTAGAATGATTGCGTTGTGCATGCGCATTTATATATAGAGCAGCAAGAATTATAGCATATATTGATGCAACGAAAGCGACCTGGTGTATATTGCACTTGAAAACAAACGGATGACATAAGAGACTTGTCCCACCGTCTGATCCACGTTAGAGGCTGATGCAATACCTGCATGGTGTTTCAACTCTATTCACTCTCCGTATTCGCTGTAAGTTTTTAATTTTTTGAATTTTTTTTTCATTATCAAATTTGGTCAATGTTCTGGTTCTATATGTGCAATCTCTCTCTCAAGAGAGAAAGAAAATGTACGCATTATTGGAGAAATTTGTGAATGAGAGTCACACTGACACGTGGTGTTATTAATTTACGTGTCATGAATTTAGTATATAGTGTTAATAAATAGATATATGTGTTATAAGTTATAACAAGACTCCAGTGCTATCTCCAAGTGATGTGACCATCACACTGAAAAATTACATGTATCCACTTCCCCTATTGCTTGCAAAGAAGGAATTATTATGTGATACTAGAACACCATCACGGGGTATATTCCATTTATGTTTTTTTTTAAAAAAAATTTTGTTAAATTTTAAGAAATAAACTGAACCCAAAAGATTGCAGTAGTAAGGTTCGGAAAAATTCAAAAATCGTTTCTTCGTGGATATCAATTAAAAATTGTGGAAGACATGGGATTTCCACAAAATATCCACGGTCACCCCGAAATTAGTTTTAAATAGATTTAATGCTGACAATGGTTAAAGCACTTAAATAAAATAAAAAAGGAAAAAGCTTAGCTCCTTAAAATTGAGAAGGAGCTCCTTCTTACAATCAATGTGGTTTTGACACATGTCAAAAAAATTTAATAATTTTTTTGTTGTTGAAACTTTGTCAATGTTGCTGGAATTTGACAAATGTCAAAACCCCATTGGTTTTAAGGAGGAACTTCTCCTTAATTTTAAGGAGCCAAGCCATGCTCAATAAAAAAAAGGGTGATTTTATTAACACCCCATTATTTGCTCTTTACACTCCATTTTAATTTTAAACAAAAATAACCTATTTTATCCTTGTACATAATTACCGTTAAGGACAAAAATATTTAAAATATAAAAAATTGCTCACTACACCCTACATATGTTCCTCGCAACCCTAGTTAGACTTTTATCTCAAACCATCATGTTCATACAACCCTAACAAGGTTTATACGCTTATATTGGTGAAACAATATCTTGTTTTTATTCATGAAGGGTGAGACTAAAGTTAGAGAGGCTTCAGATGAGGTATGAGTTTATTTTTGGCGTTTTTTAAGTTTAGGGTTTGATGTGTCAGCCGTTACTGTCAAAGACACCATTGCCGAACGCGTCAAGAAATTTCTGAGGATTGCCACCGAAATATTGAATCTTATTCGGTGGAGGAACATATAATAATTACAAATTTCGGAGAATTGAGCTCGCAACCATGACAAACTCACATACTCATTACAAAGATTGCTGCAATTGTTCAAGAGTCTTCATCACTACTCCTAAGTAATTGACTAACAACTCATAATTTGTCTCGTTATCATCTTCGTGTGGAGCGATGGCTCGCACTAGACATAAGAATGCCTAAAATAGATGACACATCATCCAATGTGATGGTCATCTCACCAAAAGGCATGTGAAAGGTGTTCGCTTCGGATGCCACCTCTCTCAACGAAGGTAGACACAACAATCTTATCCGCATTCCGATAAGAACACCTAATAAGTTGCTCTAATCCGCACTCCTAATGTACCTCCTTAAATATACCATTATTTGGATTTACCCACCAATTCCACTCACGATGGGTAGATGTCTTCACATGCATCTAAGGGGCTCACGCTCCTAGTCAAATACAAAAGAAAAAAGGTTAATTACCATGAACCAGACTTATATTATGCTAATATTGTTACAAGAAACGACTTACCTTGTTATTCCAAATTGCAATCGCTATGTGGGTTTCAAAACTCGCAAGTAAAGATGGATCAATGGGACCTACCTCGAGATGACTCAGAGGCTCCCGCATCTACCTCAACATTACTATGAGCCGCTATATCTTCAACCTCCAGTATCCTCAAAGTGGTCGTGGGACCATCTTGGGCTGGTCCTCAGAGGGGCTAACCTCGTCGCTCTATTTCTCCTTGTTGAGGTTATGGGACGCCTCGATCAGTGTCGAGATGATGAAGCTCGAGTAGTACCTCTCCGCTTAGTCCTCTTCATATCCTAAAAATAATATTAAGTACAAATTGATTATCACCGAAGATTAAACAAATTCGTGGACATCGAAACAATTATTGAAAATCATAACCAAATTCGTGGAAAGCCACCTAAAACCAGATAAAAATTCGTGGATAGCCACCGGAAAGCAGTAGGAATTTCGTGGTAACCCACCTAACATTATAAAACAATTCGATGGTAGGCCACCAAGACAATATGAAAATTCGTGGTTACCCACCGAACCCCATATCCAATTTCATGGGAAACCCACCGAACCCCATATCCACTTCTTTGGTAACCCACCGAAAGTCGAATCCACTTTCGAGATAGTGACCCACCTAATCCCATATCCACTTTCGATGGTGACCCACCGAAACACAACTTCCAATTCGCCAACCAGGGTCGAACTTAAAACCCCACGACCAACCTCAAAGAACATCAACATCCAAATTGAAAGCATACCTTCGATTTCTCGGCAGATTTTGAGGTCGATGTTTGAGTTACCTGGGCTTGAAACTTTGGCCCCTAAACTCCTGGTGAGTTCGGGATCTTGAGGTCGATGCTTGGGTTTCAAACGATGGGGTGCAAACGGCCTTCGGTGAGTTCGGGATCTTCAATGTATGGGGTGAGCGCTCAGCCAATCGATGCACTGGGTGCATGGATGGGCTTGGTAGAGATCCACCGAAAATTTTAGATGTAGGTGGGTGTGGTCATATATATTTCCACCGAATACTTGGGAAGATTAGTCGCAGTTTGGGGTCCTATGATGGGTTATCGTTGAAAATGAAATGGAGTATCTGGGGTGCCTCAAAATGAATGGGGTTTTCATGGGGTGTGTTTGAAATGGGATAGGATTTAGTTAGGAATGGGTGTGGTGAGGGCAATTTAGGAACCAAAATGGGGGTGTATTGAGTATTTATAAAATTGACTAAAATTTATAGGGGTGTAAAAAGAATATGGGGTGTAAAGAGCAAATAATGGGGGTGTAAATAGAATCACCCTAAAAAAAGTTACAAGTGTTTAATATAACGAAAAGCAAAATACTTCCCTCCTTACCATGTAAGTAGGAGCTCATACATTCCTCGCAATAGCAATGTGACATATGTGCGTAAGTTTTTATTTTTTTATTTTTGATGAATTATTTTTGTATATGTGTCAAACTGTGATTTGCGGGAAGAAGGAGTATCTCCTTGCACGTAAAGAGGCAAACCGTATCCTAATATAAAATACTAAACTGCTAAATACACACACTTTATGTAGCAGTTGTTGATAAACTATATATATATATATATATATATATATACATTATTAATCTAATGAATGACTTATTTTGATTGACGTTGGTCACTTAAGAGGTTAGCCCCATGGGGAGAAAAATCCTAGCCGCTAAGAGAGAGAGAAAAAGAAAAAGAGAGAAAGCTTTAGAATTCAAGGGTTTTCCCCTAAATTTTGTCGGATCTTCAGTGTTTTTCGGCTTTTGGTGGACCTATGTCAATTTATGCTAGATCCACTGCTCATTGGTGCGTTGAGGTCCTAGAGTAACTAGGTGACACTCTCTATGTCATGTCCCAAAGAAGGATTAGAGGCGGTTGATTTTCCCTTTGACAGCGTTGCTTTAGCTTTTTTTATTTTGGTTTAGTTTGTTCAATAAAGTCCAGAAACTCTATGATTTTCTGTGTTTTTTCTCTCTCATGATTCCAGAAACTTAGTTGAGTTTGCTGGGTGTTCTTAGGCTTTTTAGCAAAGTCATGCCGGTTAGCAACTAGTTTTTGTCATTGTATTACACTAGATTCGGAGAAATTATAGTGGTTGAAAGGGGTTATAGAGAAATCATTTGAAGAATGATTCTCTCCGAATCGTTTCAGCTTATCGGTTAGCTCAGGGTACTGGGCTCTATAACTAGGGAAGTTTTACCTATATCTACCATATTGTTATTGGGATCATGGGCAGAGCCACAAAGAGACCAGTGTGGTCCCGACCCCCCTTCATTTTTATATTTAAAAACTTATATGTTAATATCTTTTATGGTACTTCTAATATTTCTAGAGTTTTCTCTTCAAGTTTACATCTTTTTTCATGTTTTAGATCATTTTTCTAAAAATTTATTATACATATTATTATTTTTTACACAAGTCCTTCAAATCTAAGAGTCATTTTCATCCATTTATCTAGAGTTGTGACTATTTATTCTCTTAATCTCCATATAATATTTTGTCAAGTTTTAAATATTTTTTTGGCCAAATTATCAAGTTTCAATTGGGTTGACTCACTTGATTAAGATTGTTAATCTTTCTCTTATTTTTTATTTATTGTTTTATCTTTGCCTATGGTTTGTTTGGGTTTGGGAAAATTTGAATTATTCTCTATTGAGTTCAATGAATCTTTCAACTAATTTGTTGATTACCAAAAGAAAAAGAAAGTGTAAATATTTTATTACATATGTATTATGTATATGATGCTTTGGTATTTTTGGTTACTTTGAAATGTATTGTGAGTTCGAATTTTTTTTATAAATATTTTGTAAGAGGCCCCTTTACACATGAAATCCTAACTCCACCATTAATTGGGATGACTTTTTATATATATAAAAAAAAAAAAAGGTTAGCCCAAAGGGGAATTAACTCAAAGCTAGGATTTAAAATCACTAATAAATCTCTAGGTTATTTCCCTTTTAAAAGCTAGCTATATAGCTAATTAATAAAGATAACTCGATTTATTATTAAAACCTGCATTAATTCATATAAATGGTTTGATGTTCCTTTTTGGGAGATGTTGTGGTCTAAAGATAGAATAATTAACCTTTTTAAATACACTAAATAGACTAAACTACAAGAGGTAGAGGAATTTCTCATACACATTACCAAGGAGTTATGAAAGTTCAAACTTGAAACTACAGGTTTTCAAGTCAACATCATTTTCTACCTTTTGACAACAATGAAGCTTTTTAATTGCGTACGTGGGTTGTGTGTGTGGGGAGACTAAAAATCAACCAAACCAAACATCACTCTCCCACACGAAAAGCAAAAGAAGTCCAAAATTGACTGATAAAGAGCAGTGAAAGTAATTTTATCTCAACAAGAGAGAATGATGAAGCATAAAGAAGCAGCAGCGCCAGGATTTCAGTGCTTGTACTGGTCAGCGGCCAGCCCAGCCATATATATGTAAAAATATAAATAAATATATTGGTAGAAAACCCTATCAATGTGGCAAAAGCTTGCAAGCTCTCAGTAAGTGCAATCCTTGACCCTAGACAAGTTTGCCAGAAAAAAGATAAATAAGATTTCAACCCTTTGATCTCCCATCGTGGGCCCCCACCTCACACCCAATATCTTCTCCTTTTATTTCATCAACTCATCTTTTTAGTGTACTTTGTAATTGCATCATGCATGCTCTCCCTCAGCTCAGCTCCCTTCACTAAATTTCTGCTCCAATTCTCTCTCTCTCATTCATTCATAAACCTTTTTTTTTTGTGAGTCTTGGATCAGTCTTTCTAAAACTACAAGCTAAAGAAGCTAGAGCTAGAGGGTTTTTAGTTTTTTTTGTTCTTCATTCTTTGTTTTTACCAAACTCATACTAATCTGATCGATGTGCTTTTGGGTGATCTTTGGTGTGATATTGATCATACAGTCCACTTGATCAATCGATAGATCGAATTCGTCTTCCCAGTTTTTAAATGTTCTAAATCAGAAGATCATCACTTGGAAAAAGCCCACAGAAAAACATGGAGATCAATATTGATTACACAAGTAAGCTGGCAACAAACTCCTCTGGAGTAGATCTGGATGATGATCATGCTAGTATGGAAGACCCCATCCTCCATCAGATTTCCTCCTACGAATACTCTTCTCTTTGGTCAAACTTGCCTCTCCCTCATCATCTACTACATCAAATACCATCTTCATCCACTGCTCCTCCTCCTCCTCCTCCTCCTCATCATCATCAATCAATCGCTGATCATCATCATCATCATCATCAAGTGCAGCTACTAGCTGGCGGGAATAATAACAACATTTTTGTGGAATTAAATGAGCATGAAGAAGATGAAGAGGCAGGTGATGGTGGTGGTGGTGAGGAGGAGCTTGGAGCTATGAAGGAAATGATGTACAAGATCGCAGCTATGCAACCGGTGGACATCGATCCGGCCACAATCCGGAGGCCCAAACGGCGAAATGTGAGAATCAGCGACGACCCGCAAAGCGTGGCGGCTCGTCACCGGCGGGAGAGGATAAGCGAGAAAATCCGCATCCTCCAAAGACTTGTTCCGGGGGGAACTAAAATGGACACGGCTTCCATGTTAGACGAAGCCATTCGCTACGTCAAGTTCTTGAAGAGGCAAATCCGGCTACTTCAATCATCTTCATCCTCATCGAGGTCGTCAAATAATAATCATCAGCTGCATGATCAGGATCCTCAATCAGCAGCAGCTCATGATGATCCTGATCATGGTCAATGCAATATTAATATTATTAATAATATTAATGGATCATCATCAGTTGGTGCTAGAGGCGCAGGGTTGGCTTTGGATTGGCCGCCGCATAATATTAATGTTAATCATATTAACACAGCACAAAAACCCAACAATCATCATGCCGCTGCCGCAGCTGCCACCACCACCACCACCACCTCCTCTGCTAGAAACCCTCGTCACTAGACAACGGGGTGGATCGTCACTAGACAACGGGGCGGGTCGATCCACGCCGCTACCTACAATTAATTGCTACTACGTAATCCTGCTGCTGCTGTTGTGAGCTGAGTGATGATTAGATATATATATTAGACGTGTGTGGCTAATTAATTTTATATATAATTGTGATTGTGTGCTAATAAGTAGATGTGGAAGGGAAGATGTCAGAGTCTCTCTCTCTCTAGGGTCATGTATTATGTATATGATTGTTATTTGTGTGGGAGGTCGCTATAGCTTGATAGCTTGATAGCTAGATAGCTTGCTGGCTAGCAAAAGGTTTGTTAGGATTTTGTTGACTAAGGGGCTGAAGAATAATCATAACGGTTTGCTTGCCTTACGTACCAGTACTACCATACCATACCATACCATATATAAAATATAAAATATATAAAACATATATTATTTATATATAAATAATCTCTCCCAGGAATAAAACAGTGACGCATTTAGTACCTATTGAATATCAATATTATATGTATATACTGCATATGTATCAATATTCCCTCGAGCCCTCTTATTTTGTTAATAATCTTCCCCATTTTTCTCAGTACCTCTCCTTCGTTTCCTATTTACGTTCACTACTAGAAAAAACGACTAAGGCCACGGCTTGCCTAGCCATGACAAACCAACAGTGGCCATTGGTGTGTAATGGCCACAGTTACTGTGCATTAAACGTTTTTGACACCTTCATTCAACACAACGCTTAATCCCAATTTAACAGTGTTAAATATTAACTCTGTTAGCTCCAAATAAATAATAATAAACGTCTAGCCACCTACATCATCGGTTCTTCATCAAAATCAAAGAAAACATTAGAACACAGCTATGGCTTCCAGTCATCTACTATTTCATGGAAGTTATAAGGGATAACGAAGTCATGGGTTGCTTTCGAATCCTCTATGATATATGTTTTCTTTCTTTCTTTGTTGCATCTTCTTCTACGTTCGTTCTCTTCGTCGTCATTATTCTTCTAAGAAAAATTCATTGGTTGCAAAGTAATTAGTCTAGCCTTTCATTAATTCTCCCTCTCAATAGACAGAATAAACGATATAAGGTAATAAATTGTTGCTACATAGGAACTTTGTTAGATGTATGTTGTTGTAATTTGAATGTTTGAATCAACTTTATGTGCCAAAAATGTAGGATGGTCCTGACATTGCCAAGGCCAATGCGGGGAACTAACATTCTTGGGGCTGTGGGGGATTTAGTAAGGAAGTATGTAGAAGAGCATGTCATAGTTAGCCTTTAGGTTTGAAGAGGTAGAAGGGTTTTTGTCACTCTTGTAATGTTGCATCCCTTAGATTGTATTGCTATATATCCAAATGTTGGGTTGTAAACTAATACGTAGATAAGGATGTTGAATTTGAACTTTAAACTTGGTTTGATGGTACGTTGAAGTTAATGATCTTTGGTTTGTTACTATATTAGTTATTGAGCTTTTAAGCTTGATGGCATGTTGAGTTCAATTTTAGTATATTTGATGTGCTGGAAAATGAGAAAGATTAGTAGGTTATGGAATTTTGTTGTTATAACTCAACTTTGAAGTTTGATGGCATGTTAAATTCAATTCGAGGATTCGAACCGAACCAAACTGTCCATTATTTGGTTACTTTAGTAACTTTTGTTAAAACTGAACCCAACCAAATGTGGGAAGGAGAAAAAATGAGTCGGACATTCTGAATATTTTTTCTTTTAGTGGTAGATAGATATATAGAAGTCAGTTGACATTATCAAAAAAAAATTATTAAGGGGCATTTTGGTTGATGAGGAAGTTCACAGCGCTGGGAAGCAGTTGCAGCCTGCTTGGATGGACCTACTGATGAATGATTATGCGTTTAGTTAGCTTTAGCTCAATTTGTTTCTTGAAATATCCAGTGGCGTGGGATATTTCTTGAGTTTTTCTGACTTTTAAAAAAAATCTTCTGTAACAAAAAGGAAAACTATTATTATTAAATTCATTGGAACACATTTATTTCTTCAAGTTCTCTTGGGGCATTTTGGATTCTTCTTGTTATTGGAACTACCTAATTTACTAATTAAATTAAACTAGTGATTAAAAACCAGCATGACTAAACTCTAACCGCCATTACACCTTGATCACCAAACCAGCATGACTAAACTCTAAAAGCTCACAAAACAGCAGGGTCCCTAAAACTGTGACAAAAGATGACAAACGCCTATTAAACCAATGTAATGTGAGGCTCCCCAACAATGTAAATCAACTCCTTAATCCCTCCAAACTAAGGAAAAAAAAAACCTATGATGATAGACGCGTCGAATTTTAGTATCTCTACAAAATAAATTGAACACAACCAAAATTCTTACATCATTCAAACTCAGATTCTGGATCTACATCCACAATATCAGGAAATGAACCCGCATCTGAATCATTGCCCGTTTCAAATGCAACTCCCATGCTCTTCTCAGAATTTTAAGTAGAAGCATAATTGTCTCTGCCAAGAGATTCGTCACCTTTAGCCACCAGAACATCCACCGCATTGCTATCTGCTTGATCTGATGGGCCACTTTCCAAATCAACCCTCCCAAACACTTCTTCAGTAATAGTAGTTCCAGCAACTGAAACAACCTTTGGAGACACGATATCCTGATATTGAACTATCGACTCTTGCAATTGGTGGGATTCAACCATATATTCATCCCCATTGCCTCTCATCTCCACATCCTCAATGGTTGCTGTGAGCTCCCGTGCACTTCCTGCTAAGAATGCGTTTTATCCCGATGAACTGTTGTAGTTTTTGATGGCTCTCCAGCCTGCATAGTCTTTCCTAGGTCACTCACTTGTGCTTCCATTTCTTTACTATTTGCACGCCAGCTATCATATAGGTCATCATGATCAGATTCATAAACAAAAAGGTCTCTGTGCACGCATTCATGTCAGTTGAAAATGGGGTTTGGTGCCTTAGAATATCAGAGTATATATTTTCTGGGAGTTTGTGGCAAACTCCATCAGAGAGGCTAGGTGCATTAGCGAAATCTGCCAGCAGAAGGACCCTGGGATGCATAAGCACCTCTAAGGCCAAAAGAGCATGAGCACAAAATTCAGCAAGTTTGGTTCCAGTTTCTTGTTTGCCTGCAGAAACCACTTTTCATGTGAATTAAAATAGATGAGGAATACAAGTACAGGAAAAATAAAGACTTGATTCTAATCGAAGAAAAAACTATTTGAGATAGTTAATTTTATTTCAGAGAAATGTCCATCTCTTTTTCAGAATGATGTCCTGTGCCTGTCTTTGAATTTTCATTTGTAGATTCAGACCAAAATCAGTCTCTTACTCCTTGGTAGTTTTCCCTTAGGAGTAGTCAAGTTGTTATTAAAGAGGTAATTCCTTCCTGCACATCAGTAATTAGGTTCTAATACGGGTGAAGAGTCCACCATCAGTTCTAGCACATCAGGACATGTAATCATCCCATACATGTTTATTTGTTGCTTTTGATACGTTGACAAGATAATCAAAATGAAAAGAGAAAGATTCCTCATATTCATGAAGGAATTACCTCTACGGAAAATATATAAACCCTCAGCTAAATAAGGGGGGCGGACACAAGATGAAGAAAGGAAATATGCCAAAAGTGCACGTAGTGCAGCAAGCTATATTACCCCAAATATCAGCTGGTAAATGTTTCTGTTCTCACCAGCCCATCCCCCTTTCAGAGAATTTGTAGCTATGTTTATCAGAAGAAGATGAACATCTGATCACCATCCTTCAGATTTCAACGCATCACCCTGTGAAAAAAAAAAGTATTATATATGTAACATCTTGTCACTCATTACTAATGCTTTGATGTCGGAAAAAATTATCCACAAAGATTTTAAGTTCTACCTACATAAGTAGATTGTAGCTTTAAAAAGTTGGAAATTTTCAGGTACAATTTCACCTTCTAAAGCAACAAAACCTTAAAAATATATTCTTATTTCTTACTTATATCCAGAAAAATATTAATGACATTGTGCATACTTGGATGTTAAAGAAGTTCAAGCAACTGAAGGGCAGAACCCATAGCCTATAAAGACCAGGTTTCACAAATAAAATATCTTCTGTGATCAAAGTATTGGCTGTTCTCATTATCAGGCTTAAGAATTTCCTTTAGAAATCTTAGGATACTACAATTAGTCTTCTATTACTGTGCAAGAGCCACTTCACTGTTCCATATTTATATTCATAAATTACACCAACCTCATCGAAGACTATGAGGGTAAACATTATATGATGCCCAAAAATGCACTGAAGGAGTGCACATACCACAGCGATTTTCACAGCAATTCGAGATGTATGGTTGCTGGGCGTTCCCCCTTCCAAACTACTAGCGTTGTGCCACTCAAGAGATCCGCTCAAAGCTCCATGCTTCCTCTTTCTATGGCTAGGTTGTGGTGTTTGAAGCATTGCTTCAGCAGAAGGCTTTGAGTTTCCACTAGAAGATGCACCGCCACTCTCATTGGCAATGGGATTTAGATCAATAAAAGCATTGTTAACAACTTCCTGTGCAAGGCCTACTGCCATACCTGATAAGCATATGGTTCCCGATTAATAAAACTACAAAACATCTTCTAGGAGAAAGATACTAAATGATGGTAATACAAAAGGGATTAGGCTTTCTGTTTCGTGCAGGGCATCAAGAACAAAAGGGATTAGTGATGCAGGATGTGTATGACCTAATTGATTAGTTTCCTAGGTTCTCTAGTTTTCCAAAATCTAGTAGGATTTCTTTTTCCTAGTAGGATTTCTTTTCCAGATTTCTAAGATTTCTAAGGCCCTGTTCGGTATTGTTTTCACCAAGCGTTTTCTGTTTTCAAACACAGAAAACACACTGAAAATGCGTTCGGTGAACTATTTCCCAAAACACAGAAAATGACTTTTGAAAACAAATCCAACGTTTTGCCTTAGAGATTGAAAACGCCCAAAAGTCGTTTTCTATGTTTTCAGTATTTGCGTTTTCAAGAGAGCAACCATCGCCCACCTTATTCTAATAATGTCACGACTCGACTCCCCTAGCACGATATTGTCCGCTTTGGGCCTCGCCCTCACGGTTTTGTTTACGGGAACTCACGAGCAACTTCCCTGGGTCACCCATCCCTGGAATTGCTCTGCCAAACTCGCTTAACCGGGTTCATGAATTGTAGTGAGCTCCCAAAGCGCCTCTTCAGATGGAGGTGGCGTATGTACATATAAGCGACATCACCCACTATCCGTTGGTCGATGTGGGATGTTACAATATCACCATGACCCAATCAACAACAACAACACCACCCCCATACCGAATTAAACAACCATCACCACCCAATCAGAACCATAATTACCACCACCACAAACCCAGTTAAACCACCATCACTACCCAATTGAACCACCACCAACCATTAACTAATGGAACCAAAGAGCGGATGGGGGTGGGTTGATGGGGTTACTTCCATGGAAAGGGGTGGGTGTGTGGCGGCATGAAGAGAGATTGAAAAAGAGGGGAGGTGGGGTTGGGCTCGTTAAGTTTGCATGATGTTGAAAAGGATGATTGAAAGATGTGGTTGATGGGGTGGGGTGGAATTTGCAGACACCAAATAATGAAAGAGATTTTAGGGTCTGACCAGAAAAATAGAAAAAGGAAGAGAAGTTGGGGATCTGATAAATTCAGCAAAAAACAAATACAGAGAGAGAGGTACGATATATTTTTTTCTTTTATGAATTTTGTTTTCTTTTGCTAAGTGGGAGTTGAGGTTGTTTTATTTTAATTTTTTATAAAGATAATTCTAGTTTTTACATTAGAATTGTATTATTTTTTTTTTTTGGATGAGACATTAATAAAAATAATAATTCACATATTATTATTTTTGTCTCACTCACATATTAATTATATAATGCATTTTTATTAAAATTATACTTTATTATTATTTATTTTTTTTCAAATTGTACTACCAGACACGTTTTCATTCTTTTTGTTTTCTGAAGATGTTTTCTAATTAATCTACCAGACGCATTTTCATTTCCTGAAAATGCAAATTCGTTTTCTTGTTTTCATTCTCTGAAAATATTATAAGAAAACATTCTCTGAAAACGTTACCGAACGGGCCCTAAGTTTCCTATTTTATTTGGGTTAGGATTTCTGTTTTAGCAAGGGATTTTTATCCTATTGTCTCTAGGTTTTAGTTTGCTATAGTTCTTTAAAATTCAGATTTGAATGTTGATTACCTTTTCCTAGAACTCTCTGATTTCTACCCTTTCTTTCGTCCCTTCGATCTATATTTTCTTCTTCTCGATCTCCGATATTTTTCTTTGTTCTACTGTTTCTGCCCTTTCTTTCGTCTTTTCAATCTATAATTTCTTCTCCTCGATCTCTTATAATCTTCTCTGTTCTATTGTTTAAGTGCTTAATCTAATTCTAATACCTAGGGGCTGTGCTACATCAATTAGGCTTTCTGGTCTGGTCAACATATCCATCCCTGTCTTTGCAATCTAACAGGAAGGTTTCTTTTCAGCAGGATCAAAATTAGATAAAAATATATTTTCTGAAATTACTGCATACCGACACCCATGGAAATCAGCAAACTCCTTGTGATTGAGTAGACCTTTATACTCAATTCTGGCAATGCACATCTCTTTAAGTACACTGAAAGCAGACGCACTAAATATGCAGCATGTGGTAAAAGTTGACTGCAAGGGAGATAATAAGATGGTAAGAAAGCTAGCATTCTAAGAAGTCAAGAACCGGAAAACAAAATTGAGAAGGAAATATCTCTAAATATATACTAGGTATGAAAATTAGAGCCTAAAAAGAACATCTCTGGCACTCCTAAGTTCGAAAGAACTAGGCCTATTAAACTCATATTCTAGTGGATACTCATATCAAGTAAGCATCCCAAAATATTACAAGTTAAAGCATTAAGTATCACCAATTAACCAAATGTTCTATTAAACAACACATCATTTGGTTCTAGGGCAGGATATACCTTGACACTGTTTTGGTTAAATGAACTATCCAATTCTTGGATGCAGCTCAAAGCAGAAACAGTTTGTTATTTCATTATTTAACTTCTTTTTTTTCATATTAGACAAAATCCACACTGGCAAAAGCCAAAAATGGCAGGTCCCTGTTAATAAAATTTCGAGGTAAACATTCAACTCTGTCGAAGTTAAAACCCATACAGAAAAATAACAAGTAAAACAATTGTAAAAAAATTATTAAGAGAAAAAGTTTAGAAGAAAGAGTAGGAAAAGGTATAAGGTGTTGAGGTGTAAAAAATTCTTGAATGCCCACACATCAGAAACAACTCTATAATGAAAGAAAGAGAGCACACTTGAAGAGTAAGGCCAGCCTTCCAAGCAAACAGGACTTTACCTTCAGCATATTAACAGTGCATTTTCCTGACAAATTTTTTGAAGCAATAACATCCTCAGCCTGCATAAAACATACAATTAGAATCCATTAGCAAGCGAGGTCTAAAGTTTTTGTAAGGAAGTTGTCCTTAATGCTTGTTAAACGACCATGGGAGCCTGATAGGAGAGATTTAATGTTCTTGATATGAACATTAACTCCAGTACAAAGAAAATTTTCTAGGATTTTCATGTAAAGGGGATCAAATGAGGTTTACCTCGTTTGTAACATTAATTAGGCTTAACATGTCTATGGTATGGCATTATACATAACTCTAGAACAATTCAAGAGAACATATGTCGAGCCAATCATTATTAGGTTTACCTACAACGAGATAGTATGACCCTACAATGAGGCACTAAAGCAGCATAACATCATTTCCAGCTTCTACCATACCAAAATCTTATACAGAGAAGTTGTCTTTAACATATAGTTGAGAATATTGTATCTAAATTTTGTATGACTAAATAATACATATTAAGCATAGAAGGTGGGAATAAATGGATGACAGGTTACAGTTGACAATGGTATATTATGTATCCACAGTCAGGAATTAGAGAGGTTGTCTGATCCAATTTGGTACAATTGGCATTTGATTGTTTTAAGAAAGGGGCAGGTAAATCTCAAATAATGGAATAACAAAGTTATGAACGTATTTGATAATGTATACAATTTGTCATCTTCAAGTCAAAATATATTACATCATGTACATATTTACGGTCATCCCCATAAAACGTGTTTGATAATATATATTGCACTTCACTATGTACAAACCCAGTAATGGAAGGGCAAGGAACTTACACTGTCATAATGGCGATTGATGCTAAATGGAAAGAAAGACATAATTGTGCACAACAATCGAACTGCTCCTTCCTGCATGTATCATAAAAACCACCTGATACATGAATAACTAACATCAATAAATAAAAAATAACAAAAGCAGTGCCCTCACTCAACTGTATATTCTACTGAAGTAAAATATAATATATTCACAAGGCAGTATGGTAGACCAGCATACCACGGACCATATTCAAGAAATATAAGTCTACGTTAATCATGATAAATTTATTTTTGAAAGGCATTTGCCGTAATCAAACTTTAACACCTGTAGATGATACTCCCTGGATTCATCAAGCTACTTTAGCCCACACTTACTATACACAATAAACTAAGATGCACCAATGGTAACTGGATATAAACTAAGAACATACAAATTCGCAAAAGATGACTAAAGAGGTTTCCTTACAACAACCTTAACTAATGGACTCATGTTGGTACCAAAATTTGCACTTTTTGGCCAAATTCTTTATTCTAGCCAAAATACATGGTTTAGAGGCCAAATCATGAAATATACAGTTTTGCCCAACATTATACAGAGGTTGGAGATCAATTGTAGCACGGAAAATTGGTGTGAGACAAAGGCATCATGGTGTGCATGGAAATTATTTAATATTCTTTGTGAGAAAGAATACTAAAATGAAGAAAAGATGATGGTTTTGGAGAAAGCACGTGAAGTGCCACACCAAAGGAGGAGGTGAAGTAGAAAACTGGATGATAAAAGAATGATTAAACAAAAGGAAAAGAAGGAAAGAGATGGAAATAAGAAAATATATAATGTGACAATTTATGTCATCATTGTATATTAACAAATGAAATAAAGCATGCAAGTGGTTACAAGGTCAAAAGTTTGGCCAAATTATGGCCAAAACATTCTCTCCATTCACAACGTTTTGACTAAATTCAGTAACATTCATGGCTATGACCTCGAGAGATACAAAGCCATGAAGACTGAAGTCAAGAGAAATTGGATCAATGCCCAATCTATGAGAGATAACCTCAAGAGAAATGCTAGGCATGTCGTTGTAGAACCAAGCGAAGACGTTAGAATTTTGACAGAGGAAGGCGATGAGGTCCTTTCGGAGGTCAGGGAGAAGGGAGGGCCTATCTTCACCTACCGATCAGGGAATTCGTCATGTAGGCACACAAGTTCAAGGTTTTCCACAGGCTATGCCTAAGGTGTATTGGATTCCTCCCGAGCATCCTCAGGTCATTCGGTAATGGCAGGAGGATGAGGTAGAGCCGTAGCTACCGAAGGAGCTTCACGCAGCGAGGTCAATAGGTGGATTTGACTATCGAAGCGTAACAACTTCGGGCACCAAGTTGGTCACCTCGGACAGTGCCCGTGCCATGGAGGGTAGGAAACTTCAGCATGAGCATATGCATAGAAATAAATACCCTTATTTGGGCCAAGGCTGGACATCCCAGGTTAACATTGTATGCCATAGGGTAGTCTACGATCAAAAATGGAGTGGTGAGTGTAGCCCTCTGGGGTGCTGAACCAACGGCAATCGACAGGTGGATGCTCCCAATGGGTTGGACAACATCTCCAGATGTGTGATGCTTTGATTGAGCAGGTTGTCAAGGACATGAAGGTTGTTGAAGGCTTCGGCAAACATGACACCGACCGAGCTACCAATGTCAATAAGGATACGGCTAACATCAAAGTTGGAGATATTTGCGCGAATGATCAACGGGTCATCGTAGGGAAAAATGACACCCCGCTCCTCTTCTGTGAAGGTAATAGGCTCCTAACTAACCTTGGTCATCTTCGGCGTACATCCATGTTCAGCACTGAAAATCGAATGTGCATAAGAAGACCAAACATAGTGATTCAGCGAGTTATTGGATGTGCCAACCACAGTAGGACCACCGTTGATGGTAGAGATCATATTGATCTGGCATTGGTAAGGGTTTGGTGGATTTGGAGCATTGTGCACATACTTATCTAACTTGCCTTCGCGAATAAGGGATTTAATGATATTGCGCAAGGCGATACAAGATTCGGTATCGTGGTCGTTGAACTAACGTAGAAGGCAATGCAGAAGCCTATGGCGGGTGGCCGAAGGTAGTCTTTGGATGGCCAATAGAGCTATGTTTGGAGCTGAAGTATTCAACCTTGGCATGGATGGCAACTTGCTTCATGAGTTCGGCATAAGTGTTCCATGGGTTGTTGTGAACCCAAGTAACGGAAATTGGATTCACGAAGGCCACTTTTAAAGGCGCCGAAGGCTGCACGATTGTCTGCCTCTGGGCAACAAGAATACTCATGACTGAAGCGAGCAGCGTACTCCCGAAGGGGTTCTTCTTCACCATGCCGAATTATGTAGAAATCCTCCGCCGAGTATAAGCGATCAGTCTAGATCATGAAATGATCCAAGAAAATTTTCTTAAGACAGTCGAAGGAATCGGCAGTGCCGGTAGAACAAATTCAAAGCAGCTTGTGTAAGAGTGGAAGGAAAGAGGAGACACATGCCCTCATCACTAAGGCCCTTGCATCCTAAGGCGGACTGAAATGAGTGGATGTGGGTCGGGGGTCTTCAATACCAGTGTAAAAGGCAATGCATAGGGGCTGGATGTCCTTCTCCTAACGGTAAGAGGATGTGCTCGATAAAGCGGCTAGGGTGTGGCTTCGAGGGGCTAATGGCTACGCTCATCTTCGGCGAACCTTCTCAAATAAAATTCGTATGAGGAAGGGTGTCGAGTGCCGAAGATAGGTGTTGGTGGATAAGTTTCTCATTCCTCAAAGGCTTCAAAATGGTAAGGCTCCCAATCCTCATGGTTATAAGGTTCCCAATCTTCATAATCACCAACCTCCTCCAGAGCAGGGAGACGTATGGGCTTTGATAGAGGGCCAAGGTGAGCGACACGTGGGTCGTCAAGATCTACGGGAATCTGAATGGGTTTTGGCTGAAGCTTAGATATGCGATCCCTACAATCCTTGTATACCTTGGTTGGGGCATGAGGCTGGTCCTTGGGTGGGGAAATTTGAAGAGGTCATGACTTGGTTGCTTCAAGATGAAGGTGGCCTTTACCTTTGTTAGGCCGAGGCTGCGTTGGGGCGCTGTGAAGGGAGATGGTTGGCTGATTCGGAAGGGTATGCTCGACACCTTAGGTAACATCGTGTTGGGCTAATTGGTGGCAAATGTTCTCTCAATTACACTTCAAGGTTTGGCAATCATGTTCCAACTCGATATTTTTGGTGCAGAAATGGTCGTAGTTCTCCGTCATTTTGGCAACATCGACACGAAGTCACTCCTCTTCGGCTTGATGATGCGCATCGATTGAAGGTTTCCTTCTAGAGGATTCCACATGGGGGTGTGATGCTAAGTGCCAAGGCTCACTTCACTCAGAATGACGAAGTTTGATCATCATAAATTTCATCACCATAATCTGATAAATAATCATAATGATCAAAACCATATTCATAGCCATTATTTTGGTTGTAGCCGTAGTCAACATAATTAATGTTGTAATCATACTACTTAAATAAGTATCTTGAACATATGAAGGTTGTTCTTTAGAGCCATGTGGGCTATTATTCTTCTCAGCATAGGTTTGGCTATCTGAGTAAGAGTCGTAGCCAAGAAGGCTATTATTCTTTTCCGAAGAATAATTTCTAATGTCCTTGCCATTTGAGCAAGCTAACTTGTAGCCATCATGGCTATTATTCTGAAAGAATAATAGCTTGTGCTATTCTGGCTATCTAAACAAGTGGACTTGTAGTCATTTTGGCTATTATTCTTTTTAGAACAATAACTTTCACTGCTCTAGATATCTGAATAAGACCTATAGCCAAGTTGGCTATTATTCTTTGCAGAAAAATATCAGCTTGGCTGATAGTTATTTTGCCACTCATCACTGTCTTCCAAATCATAGTCATCATAATTCATGCTTTAATGTCCTGTCATGATAACCTGTATTTTCTGGCTTGTATTTCCAATATTCATAAACCAAGAATAAATGCCAGAGTTTATTTAGAAATCCCACCGAGCATGCCAAATTGTTTACCTTTTTAGATTTGAGCCTATTGAGGGCTAAGTAAAATTCCCCATTTATCTTTTAACCATTAATGGTCTTTAGATCAACTTTCTTTTACGTGAGCGTGCCACTATTAGCAATTAAAACCCTAACAAACGATTGTGATTTTGGATGGGGAAACCTCCCAATGCCTCAGACTGGTGAGGACTTCACAAGATTTATCTAAATCAAACTAGTGAGTACAATAAAATACAAGTGTTTGAAAATAAAACAAACGAGTTCAAGGAGAACTGCTTGAAATACAGTAAATGAAAGGAACTGTCAAACATCAAAACATCGGACTTTGATTTCTGCCTAAAACGCCATTGCAAAGACGTCTGTTGGTTATGCTGGACTGGATGTATTGCTACTGTTCCAAGATAGGCTGGATTGTATTGAACCGGCAGTACCTTCAAATAACTGGAGTTTAGTTGGAAATCGATACCAATGATTGTGCATTGGCAGAGATTTCTTTAGGTTGGAGACAAAAGTGGCTGGGATCGTGAGCTAGAATTCTGAGCAAAATCTTAAGGATAGCTTTAGAGGTCCTTGGCACCTTTGTTGGCTTTGCTTCTATATTCGAAGGCTTGAATGATTTGTTTAAATCATTGAACTTGATCAGTTTGACATAGTAGTTTTTGTATTTGATTTGTTTGGTTATGGGTTGGTTGTCCTTTAGTCCGTTGGGAGCCTTCTATATTTATAGAGATTTGAAGGCAACCAAAATTGACATTTTGGTGCGTCAGCTATCATTATTTCTCCACTTGGATGATGCACCCACATTCTTTTATAATAAAGAAACCAAAAGATAATACTTCCTTGTCTGTTCAGTCCTTTTCGCTGGTAGTGTTCTAATTCTTATTTAAATCCACCTCTTGGATGGCCATCCACTTGGTTCTTTCAATAAACAAATATTGTTTACTCTATTGATTGGATGATTGCATGTGACTTACGGCTCATGCAAAAGAAATTGTACAAACATTGCTTCATCACTTTGATGAAATAATATTTGTTTATTGCATTCTTTGGTTAACTCTTCTCCACCAGCTTTTCATTCTCACATGCATTGTCAATATTTGCAGCTAGTCTCCCACCTTTTATCTCTTCTTCCTTTTTACCCAAATTGCATTAGGTAGGGAGATATGATGATGGTCATTTGGATATTTTGAAGAATAACAATTAGAAAGCATTCTCCACTCACCATTAACGGATAAGTGGTGACGAAGAAAACCCCTTCCATCTTGGATTACTCCTCCTCAATGCCAAAATCTGATAAAAATCAACACCATATATTTTGATTGTTTTTGGCTCTTTGTCAATTAATATCCTCAAATGAATCTCAACCATTGCTTTTGAAAATGTTTGGGATAGGTAAAAGACCATTGAGACCAGGCAGAACTGCGATTTACCGTTGGTTTCCCCAACCCTCTTGACTATTCGGCCACGCCACGTGGACATCAAATAGCACCTGTCCAGCCTGCTTTTTGATAAATTAGCCGTGAATGTTTTGGTCAAAATGTTGTGAATGGAGAGAATGTTTTGGCCATAAATTGGCCAAACTTTTGAACTTGTATTTTTCACATAACCAAAATTTTCATCCATCCACATATTGATCGGCAAATTTTGCTAACTTTAATTTTCATAAATTTTGCCCAAATTCATGAAAACTCAAGAGGCATTGTTTGTACCAAAATTTGCACTTTTTGGCCAAATTCTTTATTCTAGAAAAAATACATGGTTTAGAGGCCAAATCCTGAAATATACAGTTTTGCCCAACATTATACCGAGGTTGGAGATCAATTGTAGCACGGAAAATTGGTGTGAGACAAAGGCATCATGGTGTGCATGGAAATTATTTAATATTCTTTGTGAGAAAGAATACTAAAATGAAGAAAAGATGATGGTTTTGGAGAAAGCACGTGAAGTGCCACACCAAAGGAAGAGGTGAAGTAGAAAAAAGGCAAGTGGATGATAAAATAATGATTAAACAAAGAGAAAAGAAGGAAAGAGATGGAAATAAGAAAATATATAATGTGACAATTTATGTCACCATTGTATATTAAAAAATGAAATAAAGCATGTAAGTGGTTACAAGTTCATAAGTTTGGGCAATTTATGGCCAAAACATCCTCTCCATTCATAGCTTTTTTACTAAATTTAGTAACAATCACGGCCAATTCATCCAAAAGCAGGCTAGACATGTACTATTTGATGTCCACGTGACGTGGCAGAATAGTCAAGATGGTTGGGGAAACCAACAGTAAATCGCAATTCTGCCTGGTCTCAATCGCATTTTACCCATCCCAATCAATTCCAAAAGAAACGGCTAAGATTCATTTGAGGATCTTAATTGACAAAGAGCCAAAAACAATCAAAATATCTGGATGTTGATTTTTACAGATTTTGGCATTGAGGAGGAGTAATCCAAGCTAGAAGGGGTTTTCTTCATCACCACTTATCCGTTAGTGGTGAGTGGAGAATGCTTTCTAATTGTTATTCTTCAAAATATCTAAATGATCATCATCATATCTCCCTACCTATTGCAATTTGGGTAAAAAGGAAGAATAGATAAAAGGTGGGAAACCAGCCGCAAATATTGACAATGCATGTGAGAATGAAAAGCTGGTGGAGAAGAGTTAACCAAAGAATGCAATAAACAAATATTATTTCATCAAACTGATGAAGCAATGTTTGTACAATTGCTTTTGCATGAGCCAAAAGTCACATGCAATCATCCAATCAATAGAGTAAACAATATTTGTTTATTGAAAGAACCAAGTGGATGGCCACCCAAGAGGAGGAAGCAAATAAGAATTAGAACACTACCAGCGACAAAGATTGAACAGACAAGAAGTAGTATTATCTTTTGGTTTCTTTATTATAAAAGAATGTGGGTGCATCATACTAGTGGAGAAATAATGATAGCTGGCGCACCAACATATCAAGAATGCAGCAGAGATGGGATTGGCGTGTGATTCCTTGAAGATGGAATCTGTTAGTTTTTGTTGCCTTCAAACCTCTATAAATATAGAAGGCTCCCAACAGACCAAAAGACAATCAACCCCCAACCAAACAAATCAAATACAAAAACTACTCACTCAAACTGATCAAGTTCAATGATTTAAACAAATCACTCAAGCCTTCGAATACATAAGCAAATCCAGCAAAGGTGCCAAGGACCTCCAAAGCTGTCCTTGAGATTCTACTCAGAATTCCAGCTCACGATCCCAGCCACTTTGGCTCCAACCTGAAAAGCTCTGCCAATACACAGTCATTGATATCGGTTTCCAGCTAAACTCCAGTTAGTTGAAGGTACTGTCGATTTAGTACAATCCAGTCCAGCCTAGAACAGTACCAATACGTCCAGTCCAACCTAACCAACAGACGTCTCTGCAATGGCGTTTCAAGCAGAAATCAAAGTCCAAAGTTCTAGTGTCTTTCCAAACTTGGCAGTTCCTTTCATTTAATGTATTTCAAGCAGTTCTCCTTGAACTCGTTTGATTTTATTTTCATTCAGTTGTATTTCATTGTACTCACCAATTTTATTTAGATAAATTGTGAAGTCCTCACCAGTCTGAGGCATAGAAAAATGACTTTCTTGGGAGGTTTCCCCACCCAAAATCACAATAGTTTGTTTAAAGTCAAATATCTGGGGTGCAAGTATTTTAAATTATTCAAGTCTGTTATGGTTTTAATTGCTAACAGTGGCACGCTCACATAAAAGAAAGTTGATCTAAAGACCATTAATGGCTAAAAGATCAATGGGGAATTTGACTTAGCCTTCAACTGGCTCAAATCTAAAAGGGTAAACAACTCCATTTCATAATCAAACGCAAAATTCATTAAAAAATTGTCCACATAAAGAAAAAAAGTGCAAATCTTTAGCCGCTAAATAAAAGAGTGGATTAGTCATATATTATTTAAAGAAATGATCAACTTACTCAAACAACCTCTGATTGATCATCATCTAATAATTATAAAACTGGCTGAATGCCTTGCTGAATAAGCTTCCCAGCATGGGCAGCTCCATCCCTTTTCACATTAGCAGATCCACCCAACCTAAAAAAAAGTAAGCTTCACAGTTGAGGACCTAGCACCATTATTGTCCACAGAAAGAAAAAAAGTGCAATTCTTTAGTCGCTAAATAAAAGAGTGGATTAGTCATATATTATTTAAAGAAAAGATTAAGCAACTTACCCAAACAACCTCTGAATGATCATCATCTAATAATTATAAAACTGGATGAATGCCTTGCTGAATTAGCTTCCCAGCATGGGCAGCTCCATCCCTTTTCACATTAGCAGATCCACCCAACCTAAAAAAGAAAGCTTCATAGTTGAGGACCTAGCACCGTTATTAACCTATATACCCTTCAAAAACTATAGATCAACAATGAGGATTACAAATTCCAGTACAAATTATTAATGCCAGTTATCATTATTAATTTGGTTTTTTAAGAGCAAGATGACATATACGACTCCTAATGAAAATTTTGGCTACTTCTATTTGTGGACTTCTTGTCCCCTCTCTTGTTCCCATTCTTTTTGAATATATATTGTTTCTATTTAAAAAAAATTGAAAATTTTGGCTACTAACCCATAGAGACTTCAAATAATATAGATAAACAACGATGATAACAAATTCCGGTACAAATAATATCAATTATCATTGTTAAATATTAATTTGGTATTAACGAGCAAGACGACATATAGGACTCCGAAAATTTAAGCAATTCATCAGTGTGTGCACAAGAGAGAGAGAGAGAGAGAGAGAGAGAGAGGGTACTTGATTCAGACCTAGGGATCTGACTAAAATGTATAATCAAACAATTTCATGTCCTTCTAGTGTGCCCTAGTGTGTCTTTGTGTGAGGTGAACATTTACATTTATATGATATACAACCTTGAGATGAGATCTGACATTGAAGCACAAGAGGCCACCTTCAAGTTAATTTCAGAGATTATTCAAAATAAAAAGGGGGTGGTGCAGAGAGTTTACCATACCAGTCAATTTTATTCACAACAAAACCAAATGTTCAAAAGATGACAGAAACCAGAAAGCAGCATCAAAACCTACACAACTGCAGTCTGAGCTATTCCAAGACTCCAAAAATAAATCACAACAAAGGATCCATGTGATCCAACCAGGGTGCACATAATGAAATGCTTGGGGAGAATTCTCAAAACATCTAATATAACATATGGTATTATCCCAACTAAATATAATGAGATTCAATTCTAAGCTTTAGAGCCCAAACATAAGGGTTCCTGGAAGATTATTAGGACATTAGGATTTATTTAATTTATATATGGCTTCTCTTTATCTTTATCATTTATTACATAAATATCTTTTTTTTATATATACAAGCGATACTGGGGGAGGGGGAAGTGGGGAATCGAACCTAGGCCTCGGGTGCAAGGGAATGCTCTTAACCACTCGAGCTACAAGCCCCTTGTAGTTTTTTTTAATGAATCGAACCTAGGTACTCTGGTGCTTGTGGAATCAAAACCACAGTTGGCAAGGGCAGTGATTTTAGAGAGTGTCCTTCAATTTTTATTATTATTATTTTAAGAAGCAACAGTTTAACCATAACATAATTATCATTATTTAAACAAACATTCATTTGGCTACCTGAATATGCAGTAGATGCTTCTGGAATCAACCAGAGTATGATTCTAAGAAACCCTCGTAGCTGCATTCCTGACAAGTCACCCCCAGCAAACAAATTCCCGCCCAACATTTATCTGGCTAGAACAGAAGAAAATGACAAAATGAATTCAAAAGGAAGACAAAGCAAAACTCTTGGTAGAAATCAAACAGATAGTGTCTTTTTCTCCCTCACCCTGACATTGTAAAAAAGTAAAACTATTAATTACGCCTCAAGTTATGACTGTTAATTATAAAAGATGACTCATCCTAGAACAACTTTACTGGTTTGGCTTCCTCAAAGTGGACACTAAAAACAGAACCCATGTTTCAATAAACTCAAGAAAATCAAATTTATCAAAATAAAAAACTAAAACAAGTGACTTTAAATAACTAGAATTTGTCAAAAATTAATTGGTACATACAATGTCATTGGCAATGAGCTCCATCAAGTGGTTGACCCAGGAATCAATGGCGGATCTCCAATTATTGATTAGCTTTTGATCAGTAAGATCTTGTACAGACTCACTAAGGAGGTTGTGAGTTTTGATCATGTACACTACCTTCGACAGATCCAATGGGCTCCTGAAAGGGTGCTTACTGTCAGCGACATGGTCTCTAATGAGCGTGTGCAACTGACGAGGCCTTAGAGCAACATCGTACATGTCCTTGATATGGTCGAAGGCTGCCATTGGAGCTGAAGCTTAAGCTCTGAAATTGAACATACAGACAAAAACAAAGGGGCTCAGAGCACTAGAGGAAAACCAAGATTTAAACTACAACTGCAACTTACTCATATAAGAATATAAGAATATCCAACTGGATATATTGATGCATGATATCCTAATGTTCTCTAGATGCAGATAAAGCTACCTAATTAAGGGAAATCATATATAAGCAAGTTATCCATTAAAAAAATGCACGCCATTCAACTTAATATTTTAAAGAGACATTTTCAACAATTAGTTGTTTTATGGAATTGTACTCAAAAGTGCATGACAGGCAGCTTTAACAAACAATCATATGAAACATAAATTTTGTTCTTGCCTAGGAGACTACCTGGGTGCTTAGGTAGCAGCACAAGACTTAAATGGTCTTAGCATGCAAGTTGCAAATGGTTAAATTTCATAACAAAGCTAACCCTTGGAAAAATAGAACTGAACCCAAAAATTGAAATTTGATTTGAAAAGGAAAGAGACAATATCACAATAGTTTTGCAACCATGGCTTGTACCAGTCCCCATTAAAGTATATCGATGCCACCTATTCAGGGATGTGTTATGTTTCCTATATGATTACAGAGAATGGTGATAATAATACAACTGGAATAGAAAATGACAGGAAGGAAGAAGAAGGAGAAGGAGGGAGAAGAAATAATTAAAGAACTTACTTGCGCTTGCAGCTGCTGCGTATCTCCAGTTGCTCTGCGAAGAAGAGGCGGCTATCCCATCAACTCGTGAAGAAGACGATGTTAGGTGCCGCAAGTTAAATTCCGAGTGAAACAGTAATGGGCCAGTGCCTGGGTCTGTTTTGTTTCACTAATGGGCTAGTATTTTTAACTAGCTCTGTTTCACTGATGTGCTAGTTTGTTTTGATTTAAAACCAGGGGCTCATTTAGTGTGGTGCTTTAGAACAATTGCTTCCTTCAAGAAAAGGTTTTGGGTTTGAGTCATAATATTCGTATTGGGTGTGAGTTTAAGATCTTATCGCTTCTCTCAATAAGAAATGTCATTAAAAAAATATTAGGGGCTTATTTGGTGCCTATAATTGGATTTGATTTGATAAGTCACTAAATCTTAAGGTATATTGAAGGAGAAAATGAAGGTGGTGGCCAATGAATTTTCATTTGGGGGGATTAGGAGGGATTAGTTATAAGGTGTTACTACCCTGTCATATTTTTGGGGATTAGATGAGATGAGTAATCCATCTTCTACCTTCAACTTGGTCAAAAAAATTTAAACATGCTTTAAATCCATTCCAATCCAATACTAGTCACCAAACGAACCCTAGATGTAATTTTGTGTATGTAAATCATGTCTATATATGAACCAAAAAGACGCAGGTATGTGCGAATGGTCATTTTAGCTGGCTGTGTTTCTTTCATGATGATGATAGTTATATTTCTAGCAAATTTAAATGCAATGTAACGAAGGAACTTGGTAACAAACTTGGTTTGATGGAACTTTGAATTTAGTTCGATAGAACTTTGAAGTTAGTGATCTTTGGTTTGTTACTATATTATGTATTGAGTTTTGAAACTTGATGACATGTTGAATTCAATTTTAGTATGTTTGATGTGCTGGAAAATGAAAAAATTAGTAGGTTATGGAATTTTGTTGTTGTTATTGAACTTTGAAGTTTGATGGCATGTTAAATTCAATTTTAGGATGATATGTTTTTGTCAAAGTTATGTAAGGGGGAAGATTTTCTCACACATTGCCAAGGTGTAATGGAGATTCAAATGAGAACACTGTTAAATTCAAGACAAAGGATCCAAATTCCTAGAATAGACTCCGTTGGCCAATTTTTTAGGATGTTTTATGTGTTGGAAAATGAAAAAGACAAGTTATATAATTTTGTTGTTATAATTGGGTTAACAAAATTCAAAAGAAAAATGATATGGCTTAGGCACAACTCACCCTAACCAAACCGAACCAAACTGTCCATTATTGGTTTAGTTTAGTTTGGTTTCCTTAGTAACTTGTAACTTCTGTTAAAATTGAACAAAACAAAATGTGGGAGGAGAAAGAATGGGGCGGACATTCTCAATAGGCGTTATCCTTTTTTTTATTTTATTGAGGGGCAAATGCACACACCCCTGCCACATAAATTGTACATTCTTGCTCCTTGCGGTAGACTGGATGGTACTGGTTCAATTTTCATACATACAGTTTAACAACCAGAGATTAACCATCAAAAGTAAATAGGGATCCTTGGGTCACACAGAGACACACACAAGGCATTTTCCATTGATGTGCTACACTTTCAGGGACAAATGAAACCCACAAGGATCATCTGGATATGAATTAACTGCCTAGATTTATTTGGGATTCACATTTACTAGCCAAGATTAATATAGGATTGAAAATTGAAATTTTCTAGTCAATAGTCAATAGGCTTCCAATTCGCTTTGGGTTATACAACATCCATATAGGATCAAAAGTGAAAAAACAGAAATTATACTTCCCAGGGAAGGGAGGGGTCTTCTTTCTAGGCATCAGTAATTTAGTACACTGAATCCTACAATTGAAAAGGGCTGAGAAATCAGCACCCAGCAAGTGAAAGATTGAATTGATTACAAAATTTACAGAGGTGAGAATGGCAGCTATCACGGGTCGATTGCCACAGGCGTAATACGCCTTTTGGTAGGCTTATTTACAGTAGCAGTCTTCATTGAGCTTTGAGATTCTGTTATCCCTTCATTCCTTTCTGCTTCTGATTTTGCATTATATGCTGCAACAAGACTACTATTTGCACTAACTTCAACTACCATGTCCTCTGGGTTCTCAACTGGACTTCTGTTCTCTAAATCAACAACTTCTTTTGCTTTCGTTTCTACTTCTGTTTTTCGATTCCCTTCTGCTTCTGAATTTCCATTATCTGCTGCAACAAGACTGTCAGTTGCAGTATATTCAATTACCATGTCCTCTGCCTTCTCAGCTGGCCTTTTATTCTGTTCACCCATGACTCTCTCTTCTTTCCTTTCAGCTTCTTTTTGTTGATTCCTTTCTTCTATAGTTCTTCCATTATCTTCAGTGACAAGACTATCATTTTTAGTAGCTTCAATTATCATGTCCTCTGGCTTCCGAACTGGGCTTTTGTTCTTGTCACGCATGACTTTCTTTTCCTCTGGAGCAAAATGAAATAGGAACCATGATGAACCAAACAGTGGAAGAAATGATGGATAAAAAAAAGTGATGAAATATTTAGGAAATGGAAGGATATAAAACCTGATGAACAGATAGGTGATCCCAGTTCATCATTTTCAAATTCTACCAACGTGCAGTAACCATCTTGAGAAGACAATCCTAGGTATTGGGCGTTGGGTGACCTTTTGAACAACAAAAAGTACCAGCAATTTAAATTACAGGAAACATTATCAGCAGTCAAAATCAATATAAGCACCAAAAAATAGTTTGTTGCAGAAACCAACACAAATTTTACCATGCAATGTCTGTTATGGCTGCATAGTGAAGACCAGCAAAGATTGCAATTGGAGGAACACTCTCTGTGTCATAAATGTACAAAGAATTTAAAGTGGCCACAGCAAAAACAATACGATGGGGAAGCTTAAAGAACCCGGCTGCAGATTCACCAAAGACTGTTAAAATACTATAATTAACCAACAAAGCTACAATATATTTTACAAAATAACAATGTAAACCAGCATGAGTACATTGATTTGACCCCCGCAGGCTAAAGAGCAAAGGGCAGAAACGAACTGCTACAACAGGTTTGCAGGCACCAGGGAGCTGTAGAGCAGGCCTGCTTTAACATGAAACGTGAGAATATAAATGTAAGAAGACAATTTCCTTCAAACTTTCATTTGCTTGACAGTTATGACACTAAAAAGCATAGGATCATGCTATGATGCCCAACTAGAAATCTAGGGATGTCAGGCTGGACTTTTATTCCATAATATACATATGAATCATTTGAAGACAACAATATTCCAAACTAAAAGGTAATATCTCTGACTTACCTTGAAAGGTCCTTTCTAGAAAATACATAAGCTGTATTTATTGTCTCCGGTGCAGATGATATTTTGTAGGAACCTGAAATTGGAAGATTCTTATGTCAACAAAAATTGTAATGGAACTAAACATAAGTGATCATAATCGATAGTAGGAGTCAGGCTTCAGAAGCTTGTGATAATTGCTAACTTCTTTCAGGAACAGAAATAACCTAAACTGCGAACCTCAGATTATCCTTTTCAGTATTCACTAAGAAAAATACTAAAATAAATTTAAACAAACCCATAAAAAATAAAAAGAAAGATCCAAAGATTCTTTCCAATTATTTCTCCCCCTCACTTGATGTTTGTTATTCAAGGAAAGCCAAATAACAAATTTAAGGCCATCATATCAAAGGGACTTGGAATATTTACAATCCGTGTTTAATATCGGAGAGGACAAGACCCCTAATGTCTTTCTGCTTCTCAATCAGGTAATAGGTTAAACTGAATCCTAGCAGCACACTATCTGTAACGACCCAAGGCGTCCTCAAAAGTGACATTTGAATTGGAAGGACTAACTTACGTACTCTAAAACTCCCCAAGACATAGACAATGTGGGATTTAGGGGTATCCCAGTTTCTCATCCTTTAAGCCTTGGCCTATTTCCCCTTTCAGTCACTGCCGAGGAGACGTCATCATAATCATGGCTCTTGAGTCTCATGTAGGCATTGGACTAGTTCCTCCCACACCATTTGTGATGACCCAAGGCTTGCTCCAAAAGTGCTATCTGAATTCATAGACCTTACTTAAGTACCCTAGATCTTTCCAATGTATAACCGATGTGGAACTCAGGAGAATAGCACTGTCTATCCACCTCATAGGTTATAATAATGGAACAAACTTACATTTGCCCAAAGTAGACAAACCCAATGGCAATGCTACTGAAGCAAGCTCTGTTACAGTCCTCAGATAAGGCTCTACTCAATACTTCAGTCACAGCAATATTTGCCAACCAAAAGGTTGGATGGGGAGAACAAATATACAATGTTATATTGGAAAACCAACCATTGCGGTGAGCGAATTAGACTACATAAGTCCACAGTTCACTGAGCATACATTTAGGCAAACTACCTGCTGGAACAAGTAGAAATGATCCATCAGGTGACCATGCTAATCTTCGAAAGAAAGATGGCAACGTCTCATCATGAAAGAGATGGTATTTTGCAGACTGCATATAAAAACATACAAGAGGCTAAGAACATGTATACTCCATCTATGCTTAGGATCAATGAAATATGTAGACAATACAAACTTCTAACCTTAGAATCATCCAACAGTGGAGGCTCGGCCTTTGAAATAACATGCTGGCAAACATAATTTGTCTTCTCAGCACCTTTTGCTTTGGATTGAGCTTTTTTGACATAAATGCGACAAGTTCTATCAGAACTTAGGGAAGCAGCGTAGTTGGCCAATGGGTCCCATGCCACACCTTGAACATAATGGGAATGGGAATCCAGAATCTGATAGACAGAACCTGAGGAATAGAAATAGGAAAAATCAGAGTTGAATCTTTTGACAATTTAACAGATATTTGTTATAGTTATGCTGCTTAGGCAATGTCTTTCTAACCTTTGTTCACATCCCATATGATGCAAGAATTATCAACTGACCCAGAGATGAGAAATGCACCATCAGTAGACCACTGGAGGTCCAGCACATCTTTGCGGTGAAATCTATAACAACAGAAAAAGTCAGGTACAAAGAATCCATGCCAACAATATATGGCCCACAAAGCTCTAAACAGTTACAATAAACTATCATGGCCTTCATATCTGATACTTTGGTTGAAATCCAACATCTCAAATTGAACTCCAACATGCCAGACTACCAGGTCTAAACCAACAAAAACTAGAATGAATTCACATTATCCACCTTAAGGGTCTGGATCTAACTGATATTACTTATCATTTTATATCAGGCCCAATAATTTCTTGGTTTTAAGTCTCAGATTTTGGGACAGTCCCCTTTAGTTGAAGGAACCCTCGAATATAAGGGGCACACTGTGGAGCCCACTCCACATTGTAGTTCGATAATCTGAAGTCTATCTTTTAAGTTTCAGTCAAATGATCATCATTGCCAAAACAAATAAAGAATCAGCTAAATAAAAAACCATTCAATCATTTGATTAAGGGTGATAATTTCAGCCAAAATGGTAACACTATGTTCGTCTATTTATTGAAAACAATTAGATGCCTGCATAGTTTTGGATTTGGTTCATTTTTTGCAAGGTTTATCCTCTGGTAGAGACTTAAACCATAGATGGTTCCAATCGTCGACCTACAATGCACAATGGGCCCCACAAAGTGTCCACTAAATAAAATTGGATTGTAATCAAATGGCTAAACAATGGATGATCCTTGAAAGAGAACCTAAAAGTTAAAGGTTCTGACCATTTGGACCATGTGTTGGGGTGAGGATGTTCGCAGATTTTTCTTAAATGAGGACATCCACACTTGAAGCTTCACGTATGCATGTATATATATCTGATCAAATTATTTTCTAGAATACACATAGCTCATTGGTTTCAAACTGCATAAGTCAAATGCATAGGATCAATAGGCCCGTCCCTGATTTGGTCCGCCCTAAATCACCTAAGCTTGATGTGTTGCCAACTATACTTTAAACAAATGTCCAATGCATACAAAAGGTTAACTATTCAGTTTAAATTCTTACGACAATGTCTTGAGGACCTTCCACGTTGTGCTAGTTTCTGTTGCATGCAACTTCCATACAATCAGCTCACCTCCTGATTAATAGAATAAATAAATAAATCAATAAAAAGAGGAAAAGGTACTTTAACGGAACAATGAACTAGAAAAATAAGTGATTAAAGATGATCAAGTATATATAAAAATAAATTAAGTAATATGAGTGATCTTCATACCGTCTGCACCAGAGGCAAGCTGTTCTCCTGCATCATCATCAAAGGAGTGATATCAATCCCACCATAAAAGAGAACCATAATGAGCGAACATGTGTCAATAACACAATTTTCAAAGCTTCAATTTTTGAAATATTAAAAAGAAAATCTCATTTTATTGCAAAGCCAATCTTCATCAACAAGCCAATGTTGTACAAAAATTGAAGCTTGTATGTGAGAGACAGTTCAGTTTTCATTAGAATAAGCCTTTTTTTCTTATTGCCCACTGTTACAAAAAGAACAGACTTCAGACTTCTCAGCACTCAGAGCATCTCCAAAGGGCTGTACCATACTAGCTATCTAGCTCCTAAAATAGCTTAGCCTCTGGGGACTCCTAAATTTGAGGTGAGAGAAAGTGGCTCCTAGTGCTGAAGTTAAAAAAGTAATGAAAAATATGGTGAATATCTAAAATCAAATGGCTGGAGTAACCACTTCAAAAGTGCTAAGCTATACCAGTTTTCTAGTCATCTTGGCAAAAATTTGGCTAAAAGTTAGATAGCGCTCCCTTGGATATGCTCTTAAATCCTAAAACTTCTTCCTCATGAAATATGTTCTTCCATCTTGATTCAAGATTCAAAATTCAAAGTATAAGAGCTTCTTCTATGTTCTAGAGTCTACTATCGATGCTCTGTTCTGCCATGGAAGTTCTTTCTTCTCCCTACCTTTCCCTTATTGTTTTATTTTCGTTGCTTTATTTTCTTTCCCAGGATAGGGGGGCTTGAGATCCCAGTAACTATGCTTCATAACAAATAAAATTCAATGAAACATTCTTAGAAACCAACAATGGAAATCATCCAAATCAGCTCGCCAAATAAACTAAATTAGCTCAATAGAATTAGCCAAATTAGTATCCCTAAGCATATGGTTGTTGAGATCAGGGAATAAAATATCGATGATGTCGGAAATATCGATAGTCCAAAAATACGGAAATTTCGATGGAAATATCTGGATATTATCGATATTTCGGTCCATGTCGTCAATATTATCGATATTTTGGTTCATGGATATCTAAAATATCGATGGTATCGGAAATATCGGTAATCCAAAAATACGGAAATTTCGTGGAAATATCGGGGATATTATGGATATTTTATTCCTTGGTTGAGACTCCCCCTCAAGCTGGAGAATAGGGTATCAGCAACTCCCATTTTGCTGCAAACAGAATAAGAACATGTTTACGAGCTTTCAAAAACCTAGATAGCTCAGGCCAATTGATAGTAATTAGGACTCTTCATTTTTACACTAGTATAAAGCCAAAGAAGAGGAAGACCTTGCTATCTGGTACCAACAGGGAATGAAGTAAACCGAGCCGACAAATGAGATAAGATCTGATCATCTGAGCAAGACAATAACTGAGATGTAATTCAAGTGGTATGAGATCCGAAATAGAAGATTTAATGAAACGTGAGGAATAATAGTGAGAGGAAGAAATTTCATTGAAATTCTTTTTGGTGGTCAAAGTAGGATAGGGGCAAGGACTGAAATTTCGATATTATCGGCGAAAATATCGCCGATAATATCGTTTTTTTGAAGGAAGGATATTTTAACACATATCCAATTAATTATCGTTAATATATCGAAATTTTCGTCGATATTTTCGCGATAATATCGTAGGCGATATTATCCTTCACGCTCATGCAATATTTGGGCATTTTATCACGATATTATCGATAATATCGATAATATCGCTGATATCGTGATATGAAACTGAAAGCAATAAGAGAGAGAGAGAGAGAGAGAGAGAGAGAGAGAGAGAGAGAGAGAGAGAGAGAGAGAGACCGGCAATAGATGGTGTTGTTGGATCCAAGCTTACGTTGCCGTAGGGATAGAGCTTGAGATCAACTATGGAGATGAGCCCACTTTCAAAGAGCTTGATCAGATCAACTATGACAAGGTTTTTTTCCTGAAATTTTGTAGAGCCGCCTTGCGAAGAAGACGATCTGAGTGTTGTTGGTGACCTAATAAACTGTACGCACCGTTTTGTCCATTGTTTCTTATTTAAACGGTTTGTTGTTTGGTTGTACACTTGCAAATTGTCTACACTTGCACGCGACACCGCACGTGCTACGCTACACCCTCTCTCTGCCTTTGCAAGCGTGAGATTGTACAACTCTGACTCAGACACTCACTCTATACTCTATAGTACTAGCCTATTATGCATAGTCTGATGGTGTTTGACCCGTGTGACTTTGACTATCAACAAACAAAAATTATCGGTGAAATGGATTTATAATAATTTAAACTATTCTTTGTTTTTAATTTCAAAAAATACATATCGGTGAAATGGACGGCCAGGATTTGGTATCTTTGGGAATTGAATCTGAGTCGTTGACATGGGACCAATCCTCGAGGATTAAGATGTTCCACATGCTGGTTAGGAATGACTAATTTTCAAAATAAAAAATTTCCTATTGGCCAATACATAGAAGGATTAGCCCATAAACAAAACCCTTTAAACCCATACCAGCATATATATATACTAATAGAACTAATGTGTTAATTCAATTAAAATTTATATAAATTTGATAAATTATATATTATTTTAATTGTTGTATCTTTGCCGTAGTTAAATTCTAAGTTTTGATTGTTGTATCTTTGCCGTTGTTGATAAATTATATATTATTTTAATTGTTATATTATCTCTCTGTCGATCATATCGTTTGTCAGCTCGCAATATAATCAATTTAAATCACTCAAACTCACTATGCAATGCATTTCCTTCCAATGTTTTGTGTCAAAATAATAGATGATTGACTAAATAAACTTTTTATAAAGTTTCATTAAAAATTTCCATGTATTTATCACAATTTCCGTGGTTTTTATCCAATTTTTATCGATATCGATATTTCCATCGATATTTCCGTGTTTTTGAACCACCGATATTTCCGAGTTTTTGAACCACCGATATTTCCGAAACCTTCGATATTTAAGACCTTGGATAGGGGTAACAAAACAGATAGCCTCCTTACATTGATTCAAGTGATACGTATCATCTTTTTCATTGATTCAACTGAGTAATATGCATACCCTTGTATAGCCTCCTTACATATTAACACCAATGCAAAATTCCTAGAATCATCCAAATCAGTTTAATCAAATGAAAAAATTAGCTCATTCGGTAATCTTGGAATAGGTAAACCAAATCAGCTCAATTTGCTTAATCATCCCAAAATATCAGGTTTTTTTTACAGCTAGGGATGGGCAATGGATACCCATTGGCCCACATTGGTAAGCATTAGGTGGTGCTGGTAGTGGTGGGGTGTTGGTGGTGATGGTGACGGTGGTTGGTACCCATTGCCAATCCCTAGCCTAGATCAGCAGAAGTTAGTACTCCCATTAGAGCGTATATCTAATACCATGGATTATGCACCTAAGACAATTATTTAGACTTCAACTTTAGGTTAAGGCCAAAACATACAATACAGGATCAAGAACTCTGTACAATGCCAACAGAATGCTAAGGTATGTATGCTTGATTATTTTAAAGATCTTTGAAGACTTCCCTCCTTCCTCACAAACAATTCTTCGCAATCCTATAATTCTGGAACTCGCCTACAATCATGCTGAGCTCTCATCTCCTAAGAGTAGGATGAAGAAAGACAACTTCGAATTAACTGCGCTAGTTGTGTTGTTTCCTTGAATTTATGATGGTGGGTATGGAAATATGGGTATACTACGACTTTGGCATTAGCACACAGCGAATGAAAATGTAACTTTTACTCTTACACTTTGTGGATGTGGAAACAAAACAGGAAAAAAAGAAATAAATAAATAAAACGTAACCAAAAAACTTATTTCTAAAGTTAGCAACTTGATTCTCTCTTCATAATCAATATCGTTGTGAAGAACTCAGGATTACAAACACCAAAGCAAGAAGAACAGACATGATAGCTATCATCTTAGTAATCTTCCAGGAAATAGTGAACTCTCCATAGTATTTCATCATGAAATGAAGTTTCATGCAATTACAAATGTAAAGTAAAGAATATTTATCACTCAAGGAGCAGACAACACTGAGGAGGGCATAGGTGAAAACTTACCAGAAGGAGAGAAGCGAAGGACATTTACAGCAGAACTATGGTAAGAAAGGCTATTTTGATATGAAGCTGCTGGGAGTTTCTTCTGTGTTTCGCTCGAATTTATTAACCAAAGCTTGTAAAAATTAAATAAAACGAACACCGTTAGTCCAACAACTAACAAAATGACATCAAGAGGTATATCAAATGAACACTTACGAATAAGCTAAATAAAACCTAATAACAAAAAGAAAAATTCGAAAAACCCTTTATCCGAAAAACAAAAAAGGAAGGCTCTGATGCTCCATTGAATCAACAATTTGAGCTGAGAGTAGGCGAAATTGCACGGAAATTAAAAAGAAGAAGCTTTAATATTAATTGGCCCACCCATTAGATTCGTGAAAATGCGGAGGAAGAGAGTAGAAGTGAGTACCTTGATGTCGAAATCGGCACCACCAGTGGCGAGAGTACCAGAAGTTGGGTGGAAATCTAGGGTTAGTACCGGCTTGGTGTCGTGCCAGTTGATCTGAACTGTGCCTCCTTTCATTTTCTTCCTTGTGTTTTTTTTTTGGGTTTTTTAAAGTTTATCTTTGTTAATCAAATTTGGGAAGACAGAGGGAATTTAGGGTTACTTACTGGGAAGGAATTGAGAGGTATATGTTGTTCGGCGCACTACGATTTGGCGGGAATTGCTTTGGGAAATTCTGCGTGTACCCAAAAATTTGCTAAGTAGTTTAATCAAATATATATATATATATATACAGTCTCTTTTATCAAGGGATTAAATTAAATAATTTTATTTGAGGATCGCCTTTAAAATCTTCTATAATTTTTTTAGTGATCCAAACTATCTATCTTATAGTGTCTTCATTCATGATCATCCTTACAAAAATTAGACAAATCGAAACCGTTTCGACATCCAATCATTGTGTCTACAAAATCAATGAGCACAAATCTTGAAAAAAAGTACTAAAATTTCAATAATTCAATTGAGTGGTCAAATGATATCGGATTCAAGTGATTTTTGTAGAGATGATCTTTGAATGAGTATCTACAAAATAGGACGGTTTGGATTAGTGAAATACAATCCGGAGTGGGCCCTACAGGTGTCCTCAAATAAGGTTATTTGAGGATCCTCAATTGCTCATCGTATATATATATATATATATATAGATTTATAGTGAGTTTTTATTGAGGGATTCTTCAAATTAACTTATTTAAGGGATACTTTCGTAGGGCCCACTCCACATTTTATTTAATTTATTCAAACCGTCTATGTTTTAGATAATCATCATTCAATGATCATCTCTACAAAAAAATCACTCCGATATCATTTGACCACTCAATTGTGTTATTGAAAATTTAGTACTTTCTTGAAGCACCGTGTTCATTGATTTTATAGGATACAATTGGATGTCGAAACGGTTTCCGATTTGTCTAATTTTTGCAAAGATGATCTATGAATGTAGACTTACAAAATAGATTGTTTAAATCATTGAAAAAAAAATTTGTAGGGTACCCTAAAGGGTATCCCTCAAATAAAATTATTTGAGGGATCCCTCAATAGAATGGGACTGTATATATATATATAGCTAACTAGCAATTTTTATGTTTTTTTTGGAACTTTTTATTCAGCCCAAAATGAGTGAAGTATTTATAAAGAAGGACAAAATTATAGTGTTTGGACAATAATGCCTTTATTCATTTTTATATTGCCTAAGGAGTCTATTTCTTCTTTTCAGATGATGTCGTATGGAGCCAAAAAGATTGGAAATTATACTTCATATGTAAGACCCGTGAGCTTGAGAAAGCAAGAACGGTGAGCAATCCCACATCGCTCGGGGAGGGAAATGTGAAGTGCTTATATGTGTGGACACTTCTCTTTTTAGCACGAAGCCTTTTGGGAGCTCACTGGCTTCGGATTCCTTGGAACTCCGAAGTTAAGCGAGTTGGGACTAGAGCAATCCCAGGATGGGTGACCCACTAGGAAGTTGCTCGTGAGTTCCCAAAAACAAAACCGTGAGGGCATGGCCCAAAGCGGACAATATCGTGCTAGAGGAGTTGGGTCGTGGCATCATCTATTGGGATGATCCTTCACGTGAAAGGATCAGGTCTTCACATGGAGTTATGCTTCCATCATGTTGTCTATATTGTATAGCTCTTCTTCTCCTAAGCTATTCTAGTATGAGTTGTCGTTGTCTTCGGCTTCAATTTGTTCTGCTATCTGATTATAGATTTCATCAAAAACTTTTGCTCATGTTTTGTTTATCATGAATTCATATGTGTCATCTGGTCTCCTAGATGTAGTTTCTGAAGAAATCTTGATAAAGCTAGATTGGTGAAGGAGGTTCAGATGATCATCATTGAACAATTGTTACTCATCTGTATTTTTGAATGTCTTGCTTGGTAGAGATCTTCGTATTTACTTATTATGCCGGACTAAGCAGTTCATTATGAGAAATAATAATAATATGTTGTTGTAACATCCCCAACCCAATTTAATTGTTTTATCCAATTTGTTTTTATTTCTGAATTTACAATTTTGCCCTTGGGGTAGGGTCAGTAGTCACTTTTCTATCTAGAAGGATTTTGGGGAATTGAGTTACACCATTGTGTGGAGCTTGTCGAAATGAGTCCCAAGACTGGCGGTACACTCAATTATGAGCTTTAACGAAGGAGAAAACCTCTGAAAACAAAAAGGGCATATTGGTCATTTCAAAAATTGTCAAAACCCTAAATACTCGTCCAGTCTCCCCCTCGCACGTCTTTTCTCTCCTCCCCCGACTCTATCTCTCTCTCTCTCCGAGACGCCGCCGTTTCAAATTCGGATTTCGTCGCCATCCGGCTACCAATTTGGCCGGTCTTGGTGTCGAAATTCTCGTCTCTTCCTCCTCTTCACATCCATACCAATTTCTAGCCTTGATTCCACGAGGTTAGCCTAGAAATTCAAACAAAGAAGAAGCCCAAAATCGACCCCTTCGAAGTCGTAACTTCCAGAGGTTGCACCAGCCAATTCCGGCCATCACCGACAGCCAAGTTAGTCCCAAAACACTTCCCTACCTCTCCTTTGTAATTCCCCTCGAAGACCCGACCCAATTTCAACTCGAAACCGTCGAATTCAAATCCAAAAATTCCTAGGTTTTTCGGCGAGAAAACTAGTTGTTCAAGGGCTTTAACGGCCAAATTGATCTTCTAGCAAAGGTATAAAGTTACTCCCTTTGATGTGTTTGATCTATTGGTATGGGTATTGGCCGACGATTTGGAGTTCTCCGATCGACGAAATTTTACTCAAAGCCTCCTCCCTCTGAAACCATAACCCCTCAAAACCTAAAGCGCTGTTGAAGAAGCCATGCCTCCAAAGTTCGACCCATCTCAGGTGGTCAATGTCTACGTCGGCGTCATCAAAGGCAAGGTTGGTGCGGTGAGTTTGCTCGCACCCAAGATCAGTCATTTGGGTCTCTCCCCGAAGAAGATCGGATAAGATATTGCTAAAGAGATGGCTAAGGACTGGAACGGCACAATGAAGCTCACCGTTCAACAACCGCAAATGGTAACATTGTGGTGAAAGAGATTCTGGGCACTTGCGTTTTATTCCAGGGGTTTGGCAGCGACTATTGTGGCTAAGGTAAGGGTGGGGCTGGCTAATTTATACAAGAGAGAGAAAGAGAAGGAGAGGGAGGAAGAGAGGGTAGGTTGGGGAAGTGAAGTTGAAGGGTGGTGATGAGCGTGGACGTTTAAAGGAGACATGGGTGTTGGGAACAAAGGTGGGGATCGTGGAAGAGAAAAAGGAGAAGGAAGAAGAAGGATGAGGGTGGTGGAGATGCTGAGTTTGGAGTTGGTTGGTGACAGTTGGGGGGTTTGGTGGGAGTGTTAGGTTTTTTAATTATGTTTTTTGTTGTTTTAAATAATTGATTTTAATATTTTTAATTAACTTAAAAAATAAAGATTTTTTAAATATTATTTGTTACATATTTTATTACACCTAAACTAAAAGGGTGGGCCCGTGTTTGCCACATCATCACTTAACAGAAGACCAAACAGTCAAATTGACGAAACATGTAAATTGGTCGAATTTTAAAACGTTATGGCGTAAATTGACAAAATTAAAACTACGTGGCCCTTTTCAAGAATGACCCCAAATCTTGAGAGGGTAAAATGATGTTAGCCCTTTTTTTTAAGGACCTTTCCTATTGAGAGGGGCATACACTAAACTCACACACAACACGGATGCTAGAACTCGAACCCAAGACCTTGTGTGGGGTAACAATTACTTCAAACCACTACACTAGTGGGTCCTTTGCATTTATGCTTTCTTTCTACATGGAAACTATTGCTATCCTATTAGAATACTACACGTGTATCTCACTTATCAAAGAAATAAATGAGTTTTTGTTATGAACAGAATTTCCATTTTACCAATGATAGCCATGGAAAACCCAATAGCCACTTCATTTTTCTCTCTATCTATAAATCTCATTTTTTCTATTATGGGTGACTTGTGTCACGGGACAACCTTTTGGAGTCTTCCTTCCGTGCGGCCTTACACTTGATCGCCTCTCTCGAACAAGCTAAGTCAGCTTTCCTTCTTACAAAATAAGATCGAACCAAGCAAGAACATAAGAACAAGAGCAAGAACGATAAGAACACTCAAGAGCACACTCAAGAGAGTTTGGGAGAATATATGCTTGTATTGCTACTCAATGCTTTACAAGTTGTGAGGTGAGGATATACAATGAGACATCCTCCTTATATAGAGATCCTAGCTCACCTACCACCACAATAGATGGCTAGGATCGATACAATCCAATGACCCGAAATCTACCAACTACTGTACATTGAATCTAGACATGTGGGCTAAGAGATCATCCACCAACCACTGTACATTGAATCTAGACATGTGGGCTAAGAGATCTAGAATAATCCATCCGACGGGCTGGGCCTTGTGCTATGGATCCTCTAGGTTGGCCCAACAGTTGTTGGGTTGAGCCTCCAACATGCGGGCCGTGACATTCTCCCCCACCTAATCCGATGACGTCCTCGTCAGCCGAGGTAGTTCCTTCTCGTTCGAATGCTTCGATGTTGTCCTTATGCGCCACAAGGACTCCTCTTTCTCCCAATTACCTTCGGACTACGCGTGCCCTCCCACTTGACAAAGTACTCAAAGTACCTCTACACCTTTATGTCGCACCTCGCGCTTGGCCATGATGCACTCGACCTCCCTTGTCAAATGAAGTCACCATTAACGGCGGAGCTCGTTGAGACTCCCACGACTTGGCTCCTCGGGGTCGACATGGTAGGGCTTGAGATTGCTCACGTGGAACACCTGGATGAATCTTCATCCGAGGTGGTAGTTCCACACTGAAGCGGCCTCTTCCCTACAAATTCGGATGATAGAAATGGGCCCTAATATCTCCTCGACAGAACGCCTTGTGTACCTTTCTAGTGGACTTGTGTTGAGAGGGGTTGAGCTTCACAAAGACTGGATCACCTGGTTGGAACACAACATCGCTACCGATGCTTGTCCGCCCATTTCTTCATCTTCCGAGTTGCCTTCTCCAATTGAGCGCCCGAGCTAGCTCATTAGTCATCCGCCCGATCCTTAGCGTTTTGTATGCAGCGGGCTACTCTCGTGTAGCCCGACACCACCGTGTTCGGTGTGTCATAGGTTGTTGTCCTGTTGCCAACTCAAAAGGACTTGACCACAGACTCGACATTGCAAGTTGTACGAGAACTGAGCAACATCCAACAACTTTGCCCAATCTCGTTGGTTGGCACTCACATAGTGCCGCAAGTATAACTCCAGCTGCATTCACCCGTTACGTGGCCATCCGTCTGGGTGAAAGCTGGTAGAAAAGTTCAGTTGCGAGCCAAGTAGCTTGAAGAGCTCCGTCCAAAGTTTGCCGGTGAAACGAGAGTCACTAACGATAATACTCTTGGGGATCCCCAATACTTCACCACATGCTTGTAAACAAGCGTGCAGCCTTCCTCCGCGTTGCATTCCATCGGTGCGGGGATGAAGGTAGCATACTTGGTGAACCTGTCGACCACCACCAAAATTGAGCCACACCGCTTCCGACTTGGGTAGCCCTATGATGAAGTCCATAGACAAACTCTCCCATGGTCAGTTTGGTGAACAGAAGTGGCTCTAGCAACCCTCTGGCTGCATTGTCTTGTCTTGTTGGCACACAAGTGTCAAGGCCCGCATGTTGGAGGCTCAACCTGACAACTGTTGGGCCAACCTAGAGGATCCATAGCACAAGGCCCTACCCGTCGGATGGATCATTCTAGATCTCTTAACCCACATGTCTAGATTCAATGTACGGTGGTTGGTGGATGATCTCTTAGCCCACATGTCTAGATTCAATGTACAGTAGTTGGTAGATTTCGGGATCATTGGATTATATCGATCCTAGCCATCTATTGTGGTGGTAGGTGATCTAGGATCTCTATATAAGGAGGATGTCTCATTGTATATCCTCACCTCACAACTTGTAAAGCATTAAGTAGCAATACAAGCATATATTCTCCCAAACTCTCTTGAGTGTGTTCTTGAGTGTTCTTATCGTTCTTGCTCTTGTTCTTGTGTTCTTGCTTGGTTCGATCTTTTGTAAGAAGGAAGGTCGACTTAGCTTGTTCAGAGAGGCGATCAAGTCTAAGGCCGCACGGAAGGAAGACTCCAAAAGTCGTCCGTGACACAAGGCAAGTCCGCACGAACGAGTCTACATCTTCCCGCATCTGTGGCCGCAGTAAGCTTCACCCATCAATGCTAAAGTTCGATGAGTGCCTCGGATGTCCCGCCCACTTCGAGTCATGACACTCTTTCGCAGCTCGCCTCGGATTATCCCATCTTGGAACATAGATCCTCTTCCGTTGCATAGAGAACACCATCATCAAACCAAAATCTTCTTGTCTTCCCATCTCGACAAGCTCCAACGGACTTTTGGCTTGGGGATCATGCAACAAGCCCTCTCGTATCCTCCGCATGAGAGAACTTTGGGGTTGCCAACAGGCGCTAGTGTGGCCTTCCGGCTTAAGGCATCGGCAACGACATTCTTCTTCCTTGCTTGTACTCCATCTTGTAGTCGAACTCCGCAAGAAGTCTTGCCACCTAGCTCGCGGTGACAACCACGTTGGGGCTGAAAGTAGCTTGAGGCAACATTGTCGCCTTGACCACGAATCGAGAACCAAGTAGGTAGTGCCTCCACGTCCGCAAGAAGGTGCACTACGGTATCATCTCCTTCTCTTGAACGGTATACCTCCTCGGTGTCATTGAGCTTTCGGCTTTAAAGCCAATGGATGTCCATCCCGCATGAGTACACCACCAATAGCAAAATCTGATGCATCGGTGTGTACCTCAAAAAGTTTGCTAAGATCAGGAAGTCTCGATCTGGTTCCTCCATAAGTGCCCTCTTGATCCGTCAAAGGCACATTGGCATAGTGGCGTCCATCGCCACGTCTTGTTCTTCTTCAACAAATCATCAAGGGGCGGCAATGGCTGAATATTCCTTGATGAACCTGCGATAGTAGTTGACCAGCCCAAAGAAAGACCGCAACTCGGTACCTTGGTTGGCGGTTCCCACTCTTGAATGGCTCGCACCTTGCCATCCTCCATGAGCAAGCTGTCAACCCGAATCCTGTGACCAAAGAAGTCTACCTCTTCTTGGACAAACGAGCACTTCTCCTTCTTCACATATAGCTTGTTCTCTCTCGTAACTTGGAACACCTTCCAAAGTGCTCGAGGTGCTCCTCTAGAGAATTACTTGTACACCACAATATCATCGATATAAACCACAACAAATTTGTCCAATAAAGGATGGAATACCTTGTTCATAAGAGTGCAAAAGGTTGCGGGCGTTAGTCAAAGACGGCATGACAAGGAACTCGTAAGACCCATATCTTGTCACACATGCGCTTCTGCCTCGTCTCCTGCGATCCTCACTTGATAGTACCCGAGCGAAGGTCCGGCTTGGTGAAGTACCTTGCTCCTCCCAAGTGATCAAACAAATATGCAATCAAAGGGATTGGATACTTGTTTTTATGGTCACCTTGTTGAGTGCCCGTAGTCAATGCACAACCTCAGTGTTCCTTCCTTCTTCTTCTGGAAAAGAACCCAGGCCACCATAAGGGGCTTTGGACGGTTGGATGTACCCAGCGTCCAGCAACTGCTTCAATTGCTTCCTCAATTCCTCCAACTCAGGAGGTGTCATCCGATACGGCGCTTTGGCAGGGGGCTTGGCACCGGTTCCACTAATGACATGATCCACCTCTCTCCTAGGTGGTAAAGTGTTGGGTAGCTCCTTGGGCATGACATCTACAAACTCCTTAAGGACTGCCTCCACGACTTTCGGACGAGTGGGACTTCCTTCGCAGCTGTGTCCATCTTCATAGTTGTAAGGACCGTCGGTTCGCCCTTCTTCCAAGATTCTTGGAAAATTGCATGGTGACAAAAGCTTTGACGGCTCGCCTTGTTGCCTCACCACCGCACCATGCATGGCATTATTCCACCCCGTGCTATCCACATAGTATTGTAAAATGGAATAGGAAATGCTTTTACCTTGTCCATGAACTCCATTCATAGCACGACATCGTAGTCATCCATTGAGATCACGGAGAAGTCCGCCACTCCTTCTATGTAGCTATGTGTAACTCCACACCACAAGCTACTCCATCAGTGGTTTGGCATTGAATTCACCGTCTTCATCTTCGCTCATTTTGAGACTCGACACCCAAGTCTCTTTGCTTCCTGCACGAGACATAAAGTTGTGCGAGGCACCACGTATCCACCAAACATCGAGTTGTCTTGCCATTCACCATGGCGTCGACGAACATCACTCCTTTAGCTTGAACCCGTGGTTGAGAGACTTTGGCACGCGGGGCATTAAAGTGGTGAATGGCCCCCATTCCTCGCTTCCTGTTGGCTTCCTCTTCCTTCTCCTGGTTCATGGCATTCAAGGCTTTCATTTATGGGGCAATCCCGCATCATGTGCGATCCATCCCACATGTAACAAGTAAGATTCTTCTTGTCCTTCCCCTTGTCGCCTTTGTCATTCTTCTTCACGAATGACTTGTGACCGTCGGACTTGTCGCTTGGCTTGCTACATTCCTTTGGCTTGTTGTCTCCCCACCGAATCCGTTGTTGCCTTTCTTTCCTTTGAACTTGGAGTCGCCTTGATCGTTCTTCTTGAACTCGACAAGAGACTCGGCTGCAGAAATTGCCTCTGACAAGGTTTGGACATGTCTCCTTTGCAACTCCAGTTTGGCCCAATTCTGTAGGCCACTCATGAAGTACATGAGCTTGTCTTCATCCATCTTGGAAGGCACCTCGAACAATAGGTTGGTGAACGCGGTGACTTAGTCTTTCACGCTCCCCGTTTGCTTTAGCCATCTCAGCCTTTCTCCTTTGCCTCGTACTTGGCATTCTCTGGATAGAAATGCAACATAATATCCTTCTTAAATGCATCCCAAGTCTCAAGTGTAAACGTACCTTGGTCGATTTCCATGGATCGACGTCGCCACCACATGAGAGCATTGTCGGTGAGAAACAACGCTTGTAGTGATCTTGGACTCATCGTCCTCCATCTTCGTGATACTTGAAATACCTCTCGATATTCCACAAGAAAGTGTCCAGCTTCTTTCGCCTCCCTCTTCCCATTAAAGGGTTTGGGCTTGAAATCATCCAAGACCTTCGGTTCCTTCGAGTTCGGGTCTTGTTCAAGATAGCTTCCTTGAACAAGGCCCAATCTCCCTTCACATCCTTCACCTCATCACGAAGTGCGAAGCTCCGCCATGAAATGATCTAGTTTGGTTTGGACATCCAGCTTGATTGTGTCCTTGCACGGAGTTGAGGGGCTCCTTGGAATTGGCCTTGAAGCTCTTCCACCACACTTCGGGAAGCCCACCTTTGTAAAGACATCCTCATCGAGTCGATGATCGAACTCAGTCACACAAAGATTCTCCACCTTTGAAAGCCGTTTCTCCATCGCTCCCACCACATCTGGATCGGTCCCTCTTTGATTTGCCCCCCACGCTCCAAGTTGACCTTGGACATATCCATCTCCATATCGGATCCGCTCTTCGACATGGTTCTTGAATGATTCGAGCTTAGAGCTCGATACCCACCGCACACGGGATGACTTTTTGGAGTCTTCCTTCCGTGCGGCCTTAGACTTGATCGCCTCTCTCGAACAAGCTAAGTCAGCCTTCCTTCTTACAAAATAAGATCGAACCAAGCAAGAACACAAGAACAAGAGCAAGAACGATAAGAACACTCAAGAACACACTCAAGAGAGTTTGGGAGAATATATGCTTGTATTGCTACTCAATGCTTTACAAGTTGTGAGGTGAGGATATACAATGAGACATCCTCCTTATATAGAGATCCTAGCTCACCTACCACCACAATAGATGGCTAGGATCGATACAATCCAATGATCCTAATCTACCAACTATCGTACATTGAATATAGACATGTGGGCTAAGAGATCATCCACCAACCACTGTACATTGAATCTAGACATGTGGGCTAAGAGATCTAGAATGATCCATCCGACGCCGCCTTGTGCTATGGATCCTCTAGGTTGGCCCAACAGTTGTTGGGTTGAGCCTCCAACATGCGGGCTGTGACACTTGGTTTCCCTTGCAGTATTTGCCTTTGCTTAGTTGTCTTACTTAGCTTGTATTTAGGGGTGGGCATCAAGACCAAAATACCGAAACACCAAGCTGCACCAGAAGGAAAAAACCGTGTTGACTAAAAAGTTAACAAACAGCACCAAATAGGTTCAGACCGATTTCAATGCCGGTTTCACACATTACAAAATCGGACCGGACCAAACCGACTATGTATTTTAATTTTTTAAATAATTATTTAAGTCTAATGCTAAATATCTAATCCCATAACTAATATTTTCCCAAACCCAACTTCAAAGCACCTCTCTTTTCTAGGTCCAATAATCTCTCTTTGCATGAAATTGAGTCATTTGTGAATATAAAATAAAAATCCGGTCCATAACCGAAAAAATCGAAAATCGCATCTGAACCGGTTTAAACCAGATTAGTAGGTTTCATAAATATTTTTCACCAAAATTAGACCGAACCGCACCAATTGAATAGTATTGATTCCGGTGTGAGGTGGAAATCGGACCGGACCACGCCCACCCCTACTTATACTTGTGGGTTGCTGCCTCATGTTTCAATGATGTTTCATCATTTTCACCCAAAACAAAATCTCTTATATTGTCTTCGAAACACAAAAACAACACCTCATAAATCTCTATTTCTTCATGCCCATAACCCATAAATTTGATATTGTTTTTTACATCTCTTGGAATAATTAATTAATAAGTAATTTTGGTAGATGAGACTTGTGAAAGTGAACATATATGTATGTTGGGTTATTCGGAAATATTCTTTATTTTCATATCGAGGTGTGACGTGTGTCAAGTGCTTTTCCAACTTGCTAATATATAGACTTCTTGGTGTTTGAACTTGCAGCTTGATGAAGGAATGGATGAGTATGTTGTCAGTCCTTCTTTTGCAAGTGAGCTAGTAAACTCGAGTCCCTTGATACTTGTGCTGACAGTGAGAACTGGCTCCAGCACGGTTCTTTTCCGACAAGTTTTTTCAGTAGGGTTTCAACGCTCAAATCGCATTTAATGTAGTTGCTCAGTTCTTAGTTTACCGCCTGAAATCCACCCCAATTGTCAAAGTTAAACAAAGTCTTTTTGGGTAAAGTGTATTTACCCGGGTAAACCTATCTAGGATGTGGGTTATTAGCTTTTGGTAAAAGAATAAATCAATTTGAGATGAAAAATGACTTGGACCTAACACTTGGTCCAAACCCAAGTCCCATTCCTCCCTTGATCTAGACATTTGGCCCAGAACTTTATTAAAGACCCCAACGAAATGGGCTTTTCCAATTTATGGTCCAAACAATTATACATGCAACTGAGATGAAAAAAACTTAATGTATCACAGATTGAAACTCGTTAAACTTCATTGTAGTAAAATGAAAACTACTCCTCACTTGGAGGACTATAGTCTGCAGGAGAACTATGTATGAGCGGGACTTGACCCAATTATCCAATGGTATTTCTTACCTACATCACTAAATCAATTATTATTCACATAAAAATGTACAGACTAATAAATCCTTCAAAAGATTTCCTATTCTACTAAAATATTTATCCTACTAAAAATAGCAGGACGCAGGCTCTCCACTGCTGACTCTTCTTTCCTATTTAATGAGCTAAGGATTCATTGCAAGATGTCCTAGAAATGAAAGGCATCATCTTACAACATAGACTTCAACTGTGATGAGCCAGTGCAGGGTGATCGAAATGAACTTAAGAGTTAGAGCCTGACGGGCAATCCATAGTTATGGAATGTCCTGATTGTTCCATCACATCCAGCAGTTACAATGACAAGCCCCCATGAATTTGGTCTAGCAGGGTGACTGTGGTGGTGGGGCTGATGATCTTGATGTTGCAGAGCCCGTGGAGGAAGTTCCTCCTCAGGCCAAGTTGCAGAGCCCCTGCACGGACCATTTGAGAATAACCAACTTCCAAGGGAAAAACGTTCTGCATCTCTGCTTCCATAAGCAGGCTCTAGATGGCCTTGTCTTTGTGAGCAATATCGCCCACTAGCAGTTTCTAGGCTCCTTTGTTTAGGTCTCATGCCTGACCAAGGTACTGCAACAGACACACCTTCACAGAAGAAATGCTCATAGGATTTAACAGATCTTATTTGTTTGGAGGATGAGACACAAAAGCCATCATAGTCCCATAAATAAACATGCGAGTCCTCTCCAACTGAGATTATATGTTTCCCATTCGATGTGAAAGAAGTTGACATCTGACATCCTGACTTTGGAAGACCTGTTATATTCAGAAGGATCTAGTTATTGAATGAACGCTTTTATTAATTGCAAACAAATCCATCCAAGGTACAAGCTAAGACAAATATTAACTTATTCAAATGATTTGAGATTCATTGTATGTCTAAAATGCATATCATTATTATTGTCATAATGCCAGAATAAATGCTAACAATGAATGAAAATCTGTGCATACAGATAGATGCTAACAATGTCCAAGATAATATTACAGCTGTAAAGACTGATACAAAGCAACATCATAACACCAAAAATTTATGATTAAGTATTTCAGATACAATGAATGAGTAGGATGCATCTGAGCATATGTTGCAGAGAATGGGCAATCATCCACACAAAATCAAGATATCATAATACTCAAACTATGCCAAAACAGGCAAACAAGGTGGTTGGTACCTACTTGCTTATGAAGTCCACAAAATTAGTAGCAGTGTGAACTATGAATGTTTGAGGTCAATCTAAGTAATTACTCAAGCAACTACAAACTTATCTAGTTGTAGCATGGATGTTACTTTACTGCTTCCAGAAGTTAGAGGACAAAAACAATGGAGGACGTTATGATTTTGTTTGAAATGCATAACTAGCATTTGGTTTGAACATTTAATCACAAAGGCTATCATCAATACAACACAAACATCTGACTACCGACCCTATCATCTAGTCAACATCAAGCCATATAAATTGAGGGTTATCAATTGCATGTTAATCAATTTGATTGGAAGAATACAACAATCAACAGTAATAGTCTCTCATGGTCATAAGGTTCTTTACCTTTGTATTTCTTTATAAGTTCTACTCCCTCAAATATACGGATTTTTGAGTCTTCTGATGTTATCATAACTCTTTGCAACTTTTCTTGGGAAAACTGGGAGAAAATGAATCTTAATGTTAATGAATGATTTAGAAACATAGCATCTTATGGAAGCTTAGCAGAAAAAAATAGAGAGAGTAGAAAACAAGAGAGAGAGAGAGAGAGGCAGAAATGAAGTAGAAAAGTTTTCAAGTGCAAAACCTGGATGCCAGTGATTTGGTTGCCAGAGGTTTTAGTTCTACCATGAATATGCATTTGCACAACCAGCTGAAGATATTCCCCTGTCCATCCACAAAATCAGTTTAGGCACTCCCCAGGTGAGAAAAATGTAACATTTCAAATTCAACAATAAGATAATATCCAACGTTTATGTACCTGATACTTCATAGAAGTGGCAAGTGCCTGTAACGGAACCAACTACAAACCCCTGCTTGTACAGAAGAAATTGATATGGTTAACATCATGAAGGAGATTTTCGTAGCAGTGTAATAAATTCATGGCTAATCAAATACTAAGAGTCATACTTTCCCATCTGGTTGATAACATATAGCAGTTATAACATCTCGCACATCAGCCCAATCAACAACTCGCTTCTCAAAAAGGCCCCAAACTCGAACTTTTCCATCAATTGATCCACTTATGAAGTAATTGTCATTGAGAGGGTTGAACTGAATGCATGTCACTGGTACCATTTAAAAAGTTACAGAATTAAATTTTAGAATATTACATCACATTAAAATTTGAGGGAGTACTAATATATATGTATGTATGTTCCGATTTGAATCTTTACCGTAATCATTGTGATGGAAAACATTTAGGCACTGACTGCAACCAACTTCCCACAGACGAACAGTTTTATCCATTGAAGAAGAAAGAAGACACTGCAATGGAGCATATATATTGAATCAATCACAAACTGAACTAAAGAGTTGTAAATATGATTAAATACGAGTCGACTAAATAAGTAATGTTTCAGCACTCACATTTGAATTTGACCAAGCAAGATCTAACACATCACTCGAATGGCCATGGAACTCTTGCAGCGGTGACTCTTCAATTTGAAAACCCTTATCAGGAAAGATCACTCGATAACCGGACTTGATCTTTTTAAGTTTGCTATCAAAGTTGCCTTCAGCTGGTAAGTAATTACAAGAGGCATCTGTTAATGTAACACACCAAATGCGTACGACCCCATCTTCACCACCAGTTGCAAGATATTGGCCATCAGGACTAAACTTCATAGCCCCTATAAACCCCTTGTGTGCATGAATTTCTTGCCCGTTGCATAATGCAGCAAACTCCATACACCTCTTACTGTTCTGCTGGACCTTCATCCTATTTTGTTTGAGTATTTCAGTATCTGGTTTTGATCGCTTAAATACAACTTTCCCTCCTCTTCTCTTCGTCTTGTTTATAAACTGTTTCCACCAACTTTCCTTCTTCTTTCTACCCTCATGTGAATTCCCACATTCTTCTACTGGAGCCTCAACTTCTCTCTGGGAAGAATCTGTAGCAGAAGGTGAAATAATACGAACAGCCTCTTGGATGGAGACTAAATTCAACTTATCTTGTAGGTTTCTATCTAATTCATTCTGCATAAGATTTGCTTGATTGTCCCCTTCCCTTCTACAATAACCCAAATTTTCTTCAATATAACTAGAAGAAGAGATGCAAGAGTTTGAGGCCGCTCCACTGCATTCCAAAAGTCTTTGCAATCCCATCATCTTTGATGAGGCACCAGATTCCATTTCCATCTCCACAAAACCACACTTTGCAGAATCAAACTCAGCTAAACCCATCATTCGTAGAAAACTCTCCCGTCTTTCCTTAACACTTGGTGGCTCATTCATCCAAATTTCATACTCCAACTTACTACACCCCGGTTCCTCTTTTGCTACAATTGACTCTTGAGATGATAAGTCCACCGAGTCGAAGAACACATCATTTTCTCCATCATCAGAGCTCAGCATGTCTCTCACTTAAGACCAATATTCCACATATAAAAAAAACACACTATATTCTAACACTCCCTCCAGCTGCAGGCAAATCAAACAAACAACTTAGAACCCCTTTAAAACCCACTAAAGCCCTCAATTCACGGACCGAGTTTTTCTCCTTAACTATGCAAACACAATGAGGCATCCACTGCAAGTAATTCAACTGAATATTAAATAAACAAGCATGGATAAGTACGAGGAACCAACTACCAACTCCAAAATAGGAACCACCATAGCCAACCGATTTTTGGCATGTTCTAAAACACCAATAATATATAAATACATATATACAATTACCCAAATACTAAAAGCAATAGAATATTTAAAAAAATGAATAAGTCATACAAAAAATCCGGAAATGGCACAAATATTCAAATGCAGAAAAGAGACCAAAGCTGAATTCAAGGTTCGAAGACTATACCTCGGTTTGAATGCAAAGCAAGAGTGATATTGTTGAATATAGCCGACCCTCCTGTGATTGTGGTGGGCAATGCAATATATTTGAAAAGGCCAGCTTTCACACCTTTGAGCGCATACAAAACAAAACCCAAAATCTCCTCTCTCAAGTGCTTTGTATTGAACCCAATAGCCAAATGCTATGACGGGTTGGTTTACCAGAGAAAATGGCGGAGGAAGGAAAGGCTGCAAACACTTGTCAGTTTTGGAGGCCAGGTCCAAGGGCTGACCTCGAGATCTCAACTCTCAACTCAAGTGAAGGGTTTCAAGGCGCAGGAGGAGCAAAGCAATAAACACGAGCGGCGTGGCCCGGGAAACAAGAACCTCTGCTTGTGCTTGTGCTGCAGCCACTCTACTTTTTGGTTTGTTCTTTTAGGCTAAAAACTACCCAACAATCTCTGCAAAAGTACCAACAACTGTAAACTATAAAATCTTATGGAGATTAAGAGAGGGAGGCAAGGCAATTAAGAATTTTTTTTTTTTTTTTGGTTGTAAATTTTTGTAGTTTAGGAAGCCCAGGTCAATCTGAAAACTTAACTGTAAATTATATTTTAATGGAGAATTAATGCAGAGCATTCAGTATGAAACCCATATGATGAAATTAGTCAATCTAAACTACCCAATTAACGGTAAATTCAAAACCCAATTGAGAAAGAAGAAAAAAGATGTCAAATTTGAGTGCATGTAATACAATTAGTGACCCTATAAAATTATAACAGAAGCTGTAAGAAGTCAAACAATATAAAATATAAACAGTACAGTTGGGATTGGGTTGTCTAATGTTTGTAAATTCTGCTTTATATTTTGAGACTTGCCAAAAGCAATAACTTTGTGGCAAAATTAAATTACAAACAGCATTACACACAGGACGAATCCAGGATTTCAAAACTTCATGAGCTAAATTTACCTTACGTACAGAAAATTTCAACAGTGAGGGTCATATTGCACCAAATTGGACTTTAAAACACATGTGAGAGAAAAAAGATACACAAATAATGAAAAAGGAGCAACAAATGAAAAAACAAGAGAAAAGCAACCAAAAAAAGGAAGAAGAAACTGCAAAGCTCAATTCGTAGTAGATCCAAACCATAAAAAAAAAATGGAGAAACAAAGGAAAAAAAACAAGAGAAAGGAGGAAAAACAAAAAGAAATAGGAAGAAAAGAGAAAGGAGGAAAAGAAGAAAGCAAGAGAGAAATGAAGAAAATAAGAAAAGGAGAAAACATGGGTATTGAATTTCTTTTTAAATATGCATGGGCTAGAGAGAGAGACTATATGGATATTGACAACTTAAAAAAGGCAGGGGCTAGAGAGAGATACTACACTACATCAATATTAACAACCAAAAAAGGGCATGGGCTATAGCCCATACAACCCTATAGATGGATTCGTCCCTGATTACACAAAGCCTTAATAAAATAATATGACAAAAAGAAGAATACAAAACAAAGCATACATGTTGTGTGATGAGAAGGAGAAATACTTTTCCCTAGAGGCTAGAATTGTTTCATTGTTCTTTTCTTTCTATCTCTTTTATTTTTTTGATAAGTGACACGAGAAAAAGATAAGAAAAATGGAGCAATGTAACCCCGTTTCATTGCACTGTTTTCTTATCTCACCTTCTTTGATAAGTGACAAGAAAAATGAGATAGAAATAATGGAGCAAAGAAACCGAGACAGGGAAGTTTTCCTCGATGAGAAAGGCTCACATGCAACCACAACTAGTGCTAGTAGCCACACTCTATAAGACAAGACGACTGCTGGTGGCTAAAAGTAAAAGATGGCTCGATAGCTCCTCAGCTCAGCTAGTGCCCTCCCTAATAAGTCCCTAGAGAAAGAAAGCGATTACTCACAACAACACTACTGAGAGCCTATTACTGACAGGTGTCTATTACCTACCTCACCTTAGGTTTCCACATTACAACAACAAAAAACAAAAAACCAACTCTATCAGTTTCTCTGAGACCAATTTCTCTCTATTATAGTTGCTCATATGTATATAGACCTACCTAAGGAATGTTGCACGAAAGTGGAACTAATGGTGTTGACGTGCGTGAATTAGGTTTAATTAGGAGATTTGTTTGTATAGGTTCTTGTGTAATTAGGATTAATTTAATTTAATTGACCTTTACTATTTTCCTTTTCAAACGATAGTACGTTATTCAAAAAGAACTGAGTTAACACTTCTATAAGCCATGTTAGAGCATCACCAATGGGGGGGTGTATTTTCGGGGTGTAAAGCCACTTTTACATCTCATTTACACCTCCTGGATGTAAATCATGTTTTTGCTCCAATGGGAAAAATGTAAATCCAAAAATGTAAATTTGATTTTCTTATGTTAATTCTACTTTATGTTAACTTTTATTGTGTTAAATTTTTTGCATTAATTTTTTTGAGTTTAATTTAATTTAATTTTTTTCCATACATATCGACCTAAAAATTTTAAAATTCCAACAAAATTTGGAAAACACCATTTTACCTCATGGGTCTTTAGAGTGATTTCGCACCTTTTTTATTTAAATAAAAAGCATAAATTGATATTTAAGAGTGTGACCCTCTCAAACCGTACAAACAACCCTCTCTCTCCTCCTTTTGCACCAAGTGGACCCATATATGAAGATGTAAAAATGGATGCAAATGTAGCATTTTTTTACATTTGCCGGTGGTGCTCTACTTTTACATCTCTTTACATCCCTCCATTGCACCCATTTCCGCAACACAAGATGTAAAAGAGCTTTACATCCCCTTTACACCTCTCCATTGGTGATGCTCTTAGTGCGTCAATTCATAAGAATACACCTCAGTTAACGTATATTGGTTTTTTTTTTAACAAACAAAATAGAGATTGTATTTATTAATCATGCAGCACGTTGTAAGGGCAATACAAATACAATAGTCACAAGAGTTAGGACAACTACTCACAAAAAATTACAAACTAATACAGAGGAATTTAACGACAACATCAAACTCATACGGAGTTGACCTTTATTGTTGAGTAAACCTATATATTTACCTCCTCAAAGAAATTAATGCATACTACAATATTTCCCAAATACCAATATTTTGACAAAACTATGACAAATGTTTCTTTGTTGTCTAGTGCTTTTATCTAGGCTTTTTTTTCTTCTTGTTTTGGTTTTTCTAAGTTTGTTTGTAAATGGCTTTCGACCTCTTTGGTTAACATATTATTTATCGAGAAAAAAAAACTACGACAGGTGGACAAATTTATACTATACACGTCCACAATGTCCATTTGTCTTACTCTAACAGTACTTTAAATATTAACTGTACCATCTTAAGCTTAGTGCCAGGAAACTTGGAGAGCAATTTGAATTCCTAATTCCCTTGCTCTTTTATGTATATTCTACTATTCTAGTTGCTACTCTTAAGTTCTAGGAATCAAAGAAGCAAATACACTTATTGAAAACGAAGAAAATACAACTTGCAAGAGGGGTTGATCTTGATATACCGATTTATTTTTCCGTTCTTTTTGCTTGAATGAGACCGTTAAAAATGTTAGAGAAAACATATTATGTAACACATAGTATACCATTTCATGATAAGAATGACATCGATTGTATAGGTGGGTTCCGTCTCGATTGGAAGTATGTAGTACATAAATGTGATATCCCTAACTTAACTCAATAATTGCAAGTGCGTCTATAGTAGACTTTGCAATTTCTAGTACCAACTGCGATCAATTTACATATATGGTGCTTGATATCTTTATTAATGTAGGTTAATTTTTCTCAAAACTTGTATATTTTCTTCTTCTTTCTCTTTGTTCTTCTCAGCATATATAAGATAAACAGAGAGATTAATACAATTTAATTATTCTCAACATTGTTGTTTTAATGTACTTATATGATGCTAAGAATTCTCATAAAATCAGCCTGCAGACAATATCCCATGACAACACAATTTACAAACAAACATGAAAATTAATTATCGTAAACTTGCAGATGCATATGAAATGAGGAAATTCAAATGAAGAATTAAGGTTGAAATTAGACTGACCTCATCAAACCATCGATAGCACTTCTATACCTCTTCCTTCTTCAGTCGACAAACTATGGCTGAAATATATATATCTCTGTAAACTGAGCTATATATCACAAGATATATGAATGTATATAGAACCAACAAAATCAACACCATTATTATGCTTCATAAATATATTGATATACGCATGAGAGAGAGAGAGAGAGAGAGAGAGAGAGAGAGAGAGAGAGGACTAGTATTGAAGCAAAGCCGTGTGCATGGTTGGTGTTTGGCAATCAAGTTGTAGCTTGAATTAATTGAATATGAATTTTGTTTTTTTTTAAGAATTGAATATGTTTATAAATATAAACTTTTTGAGGCACCTATGATTTGGTCCCTAGTTGCTAGCGCGGCATATCTCCGCTCTATCTTCCCTCGATTTCCTCTCATTTAAAGCCAAAAGGTGCATTCCCATTTTAATACTCACATTTGCATGCTTTACTCTTTCTCACTAAAAAAAATTTAAATGTAACGGGATAACAGTGTTTGTTTATTATTCTTGATTAATAACACAATGACATGTGAAAAAGTTATCTTACGTGTCATTGCGTTACATGAGAGTTTCTCTTTACAATAACAATAATGTTGATCACATAACTGAAATTATTACACATTTTCAATTCAATCCTTAATTTTCGGCCATTTCTAATAGATTATGGCATGCTCCCCTAAAAATTTATCTCGATCGATTTTTCATTGAATGGATTTCTTCCTTCCACGTGCATCAAAATTCATTATCGTACTTATCTTGTTGCTTGTTTTTATTTCAATATGAATATTAATAGTTACTCAATAGACCAAAATCATTACATAATTAAACTTTGTGTTTTTGGCCTCCCAAATATATTGAATCATGGCTCCGCCCCTGATTTTAACCAATATGACCCCGTGTCTAGTCGCAAAGAAAGTCACTACATGCACAGCTCTATTCCCATCGTAATATGCAACCATTCTCATTGAAAGGGGCGATAGCTTGCTAAACTCATACACACCACGCAGATACTATGACTCAACTTTAGGACCTTTTCTAAAGGGAGCATTTGCTTCATATAGATACTTGATTTAGAGAATGACATGATGATTTTATTAAATAATCAATAATGTTTCGTTTCGTTTAAAAAAAAATGGAAAAGCCCAAAAACACCTGGACGTGGAGAGGGACACGAAGGCAAAGCTATATGCTAATGTTTATTCTTATGTAAAATTTAAGCATGCACCTTGCTTAACAAATCTAGGACTGTGTATGATTTTTACAAACAAAAAACAGATGTAGACCTCAAGCACATGCACATGCGACCTTATTTTTCATAAGGACTCTCATTTTCATATTCATATCTTTAAAATTGTATTGCTCCACTGGCATTCAGCCTCTTGGTGGTGGAGATTTTCCTACTCCTTTTATAACTTATCTATGATTCAATTCTAATTAGTTTATCATTAGAGAGATATGATCCTCGACATCATAAAGATCGACCCCTTAATTTAATTAACACTAAATTGTGAAATTCCCCCCCTCAATTTGTACCCACATACTTTATTTTTCTGGAAAAATTGGAACATGAATTATTAAAAATAGCCTTTAATCAATTATCGTTAAGAGATTACAGTGACTATGATTGAGAGCATGTGATCATATATTTTGCTTACCTAATGGATGATTATCCTTCTTCTTTTTAATGAAGTTTTGACATACTATGTCTTAATTCCAAAATCATACTAAGGGCTATGCGACTTGATGGCAGTTCTATTGCCTTGCCTGCATGTGAGATTTATTTTTTATTTATAATACAAGCAATGTTGGGGAAGTGGGGTTCGAACACATGACCTTGGTAGTTAGGGATGACAACGAGATGGTCCAGGACTGGAGATGGCAACAGATTGGTCCAAAACTGGGGATGGCAACAGGCGGGTCCATGACTGGGGATGGAAATGGGTCAATTCAAGGCCGAGTATGGCCATACCATCCCTGCCCCCGCTTCCCATCCATGATCCAGTCCCCGCCCCTATCCTCGGTAAGAATTTTTAGGGAATTCTTGTACCCGTCGAGGGGCTATCTCCCAAACCTGCGTTGAATCCACGATTTTTTTTAGTACAAAAATGCTTATCCTACATTATAACACTAATTTCACTTTAAACTATCAATAACTCAATTACATTTAATTAAACTATAAAATTCAACTCAACTACTCATAATCATCTCAATTCAATTTGACAAAACTAAATAAATATTATATATTTATTGATTATATTATAACAATACATAGTTATATTATACTTTATATTACTTAAAAGATAAATACACAACTTATCAAGCAGGGTTCGAGAACGAGAATAAGAATACCATCCCCATCTGCCCTACCGGGGATTTTCAAAATTTAGGGATCCCCATACTAACTCATGGTTTTCCCGTGAAATCTCTCCCCGTTAGGCTGGGGACCCAACCTGGCGGAGATTTGTGCCATCCCTATCAGGAGCAAGGATAACTATACTTAACCTTTCGAGCTACAAGTCTCTTGTTGAGTCAATTTAAATCAATGGCATGCTTAGTTTGGAGCCTATTAGCTAAGTAAACTATTCACAGGAATGGGAGATTTGAGATTAAATATTAAATTTCATAGTCTTTTTATTTTAAAGATTAAATTTCCTAGTGTAACCCTAATTAATTAATTAACACCCATCACGGTAATATAATAGGAAACTACTTCCCTTAATCTAACCAATAGAATTTTTCGAAATAATATTTACTAAACCATTTTAATAGCAAATAATTCCAGTAACATATACACCATATCATGTGAGCCACATAGAACATTATAAAAATATTCTTACATTCTCCCACACTTGACCCATATGATAAATTTACTTTGTAGTTCAATAAATGAACATTAGACGCACAATGCATTCGGAATGACCCTTACTTTCATGTGGTCAACATAAAGATTTGTAGCTATGTAGCTTCTCATGATTTCCGACTGGTCACCGTGAGTGATTTCCATATCAAGGGTGTTCATGTTTTAGTTGGCTCAGTTCAATATGCTTTTATCCCATGCATTTTATAGAGCTTGTGGAGGGGAGAAGATGAATAGTTCCAAACGGTCGTTTGGTAATTTTGTTTTGTTCTTTTATGTTTTCTCATGAAAGTTAACATTTGTGTTCAGTTAAGTGAGAAGACACTCTTATAAAGGCTATGTAAACCCATTAAATTTCCTATTGGGGACAATGGAACAATGCACATTTCAACTCAAAGCCCAACAATTTCCACATAATATTCAATCATCCATGTCTTATAACGTGAATGTGCCAACTTGCCCAGTGCAAGAGGATTTTAATTTATAGATCAGTGGTCTCAGGTTCGAACCTTCATGAGGTTCATGACATCATAATAGTGTGTGTGCAAGAAATCCCCTCCCCTTTATAGTTCCGATTATAAATTGTATTTTAAAAAAAGGCTTAATATCACAAAACGTCCCTAAGGTTTACGAAACTATTAGATTGCATCCTTAATGTTTTTTTTGTGTCATTCATAGTCCTCAAGGTTAGTATATGTGTGTTGGGGTCTTATCGTTCCAGCAGCTTGACGAATGGGCCTGGGTTGCTGTAAAGAGCGAACGGATGAAATTGCCCCTTTTTCTGAGTTAGCGAGGACTAGGCCCAAAGCACCCCGAGAGAGAAGCAAGTCCCAGGGGAGTACTTTGTTTTTCTTCCAGCGGCTGCGTGTTTAGTGCTGACGTTTCCGGCAGCTTGACGAAGAGTTGGAGATGGTGCAATGATGTTGCATGGGCTTGGCATGAGAGCTTGCTTTGGTGAATCAAGATACTACTAGGCTTGGCATGAGAGCTTGGAGTGTGGGAGCTAAAAGGAAACGAGCATGAGGAAATGATTAAGGCTTGAGATTTTCTGTGTTTCCGGCAGGTTGACGAAAAGCTTGCGCTGCCTGCATTTCTTTTAGCTTGAGAGGATGGGTGTTTCAGATCTGGGATGGAGCTTTTTGAGAGAGAGAGAGAGAGAGAGAGAGAGAGAGAGAGAGAAAGTTGAAGGATGGGTGGCTTAAGTAGATTTCCAGCAGCTTGACGAATGCTTGGTCATGCTTTTGGATGGTTGAAGACGACTTCATGATGTTAAACCGAGATTATATGAGCTTGGCATGAGAGCTTGGAGTGTGGGAGCTAAAGACGCACAAGTTTAGCAAATGAGAATGCATGTGCTTGGCTTGGTGTTTGATATGCTTGAGTTTGGGTGTTGGTTTGAAGCCATGGCTATGGTGGGAAAGCTTGATGTATTGCTTGGTGAGGCTTTGGGAAGATGGTAGGAAAAGCTTGAGGCTTGAAGGCTATGGAGGGAAAGCTTGGAAGGGTATGAGGAGGAAGCAAGAGCTTGAGGCTTAAAAGCTATGGAAGGAAAATGGTTGAGGCTTAAAGCTTGCAGTGTTCATAACTTGGAAGAGAGGAAAGGAAAGTGGTTTGACGGTTGTCGGGGCTTGAGCAACCAAGAGATGTCGGATTTCAAGGCTAAGAAAGTAGAAGAAATGGTTGTGATGGTGGAGGTTGAATGGTGGGATGGCTCTGGAATGCTTGCAGCAGCCAAAAAGGAAGGAAAAGAAGATGAGTTCTCCTGATTGTTGAGAAGCTTGCAACAACCAAGAGAGGTTGGTTTTGGCTGGGCAAATGCCTCCCAATTTATAGAGGGGGAAGGCTCTCTTTGGTTTCCAATAGGTAAAAGGAAGTGTTGGAGCAAGTTTATTTCCAGTGGTTAAAAAGGAGCATTGAAGCATGATTATTTCCAATAGACAAAGTAAGGCATTGGAAAATGACTATTTCCTATGGGTAAAAGGAGGTGTCGGAAAAGGCTTGTTTCCAACGGGTAATAGGAAGATGCTTGAAGAATTTCTCATTTGCTCACCCATATTGGAGAACTCCAAGTAATGGGCTTGGACTTTGGTGCTCCCAAGTAGCTAGCCCAAAGTCTCCATTATCCAAGAGCTTCCATGGGCCTTGTGGACCTCCGTAACCTTCCACACCACAATCCCTCATGCAAGCCTCGTGAACCACATGACTTGGGTTCATGTGGGCTTGGCAAGTGATTGGCATAGGAAAAATGTATTATTAGCTTGTCATGGCATGTACACTAAATGAATTAATTCCCAAAAATACAGCTTGGATTAACGCATGACCACCATTTGGGCTTCGAATATCTTTGGGCTTCTTGTGACTTTTTGGGCCTCAACAATGTGCTCACAAATGGTCCCTGCCGTTAGGTTCCGTTAAAAACTCCATTAGTTTGCTGACATAGCACATATATATATATATATCACAAAACATCCCTGAGGTTCACACACCTATCACAAATTATCTATGTGCAATTTTGTTATTTTTTTCATTTAAAATTCATAAAATTTTGGTTTTATTTTTAAAATTTTATGAATTTAAAATTATTTAAAAATACATAGTGTATTTTAAATACACATTACACTATATTATTGGAGATGTGAACTCCACATATATGCCACATCAACAAACTAATAGAGTTTTTTAAAAAACAATTTAAATTTAAAAATGAAAATACCAAGGGTTTAGGGTTCATAAATGGTCCTCAAGGTTAAAATCCTTATGTTGGGGTCTTTTTCCATCGTAAGGCTCGTCCGGGCTTGTTGATTCTTGGACCACTATAGAGTGGTGAATCAAGCCTTCGTTGCCCCTTTTTCTGAGTGAGCGAGATCTAGGCCCAAAGCGCCCCGAGGGAGAAGCAAGTCCCAGGGAAGTACTTTGCTCTTCTTCTAGCGGCTGCGTGTTTTGTACTGACGTTTCCGACAACTAGACGAAGAGTTGGAGATGGTGAATTGATGTTGCACAGGCTTGGCATGAGAGTTTGCTTTGGTGAATCAAGATACTACTAGGCTTGGCATGAGAGGCTTGTGGCGTGGGAGCTAAGAGAAAATGAGCATAAAGAAAGGATTAAGGCTTGAGATTTTGGGTGTTTTCGGCAGCTAGACGAAGAGCTTGCGATGTCTGCATTTTCTTACCAAAAAATGTAATGACTATGATTTCAACTTAGCTTGAGAGGATGGGTGTTTCAGATTTGGGATGGAGCTTTTTGAGAGAGAGAGAGAGAGATGAAGATAAAGGATGGGTGGCTTGAGTAGATTTCTAGCAGCTTGACAAATGCTTGGTCGTGCTTTTAGATGGTTGAAGATGACTTGATGATGTTGAACCAAGATTGTGCCAGCTTGGCATGAGAGCTTGGAGTGTGGGAGCTAAAGACCCACAAGTTTAGCAAATGAGAATGCATGTGCTTGGCTTTGTGTTGGATATGCTTGAGTTTGGGTGTTGAGAACTTGTTGTTTGTGGCTATAGCTATAATGATTTAAGAGTTTCAAGATAAGGATGATGGAAGGAAAAGCTTGAGGCTTGAAGGATATGGTGTTTATAGCTTGGAAGGGTATGAGGAGGAAGGAAAAACTTGATGTATTGCTTGGTGAGGCTTTATAGGGAAGATGGAAGGAAAATGTTGAGGCTTAAAGGCTATGGTGTTCATAGCTTGGAAGGGTATGAGGAGGAAGGAAAAGCTTGATGTATTGCTTGGTGAGGCTTTATAGGGAAGATGGAGGATTTCAAGGCTAAGAAAGTAGAAGAAATGGTTGTGATGGCTGAGGAATGGCTGGGATGGCTGCTGGAAAACTTGCAGTAGCCAAAGGAAGGAAGGAAGGTGGTCTGATGTGGTTGCTGGGGTGCTTGAGCAACCAAGAGATGTTCTTTACTTGTGTCATGGCTTCTAATTTATAGAAGGCAAGGGCTTTCCCTTATTTCCAATGGGTAGAAGGAGGTGATGAAACCATTCTATTTCCAACTTGTAAAAGGAGGCATTAAGACATTATTATTTCCAACATGCAAAGCTAGGCATTGGAAAATGACTATTTCCTATGGGTAAAAGGAGGTGTCGGAATTGGCTTATTTTCATAGGGTAATAGGAAGTGCTTGAAGGATATCTCATTTGCTCACCCACATTGGAGAACTCTAAGTAATGGGCTTGGACTTTGGTGCTCCCAAGTAGCTAGCCCAAAGTCTCCATTATCCAAGAGCTTAGGTGGGCCTTGTGGACCTCCGTAACCTTCCACACCACAATCCCTCGTGCAAGCCCCGTAAACCACATGACTTGGGTTCATGTGAGTTTGGTAGGTGATTGGCATATGAAAAATGTATTATTGGCTTGGCATGGCATGCACACTATTTTCTATATTTATTTAATGAATTAATTTCCAAAATACAGTTTGGATTAATGCATGACCAACATTATATGTTATATTGGGCTTTAAATGTCTTTGGACTTCTCGTGACTTTTTGGGCCTCAACACCTTCTATAAATGATTTTTTTATTATTTTTAAATTGTATGAATTTTAAATTGTTTTTTAAAAACTCCATTACTTTGTTGATGTGGCATATATGTGGTGCCCACATCTCCAATAATATGGTGTCACATGTATTTAAAATATAATATATATTTTCAAATAATTTTAAAAAGAAAACCAAAATTTTATAAATTTTAAATGAAAAAATAAAAAAAATTTGCAGGGACCATTTGTGATAGTTGCGTGAACCTTAGGAATGTTTTGTGATATATGTATATATGCCACGTCAGCAAACTAACGGAGTTTTTAACGGAACCTAACAGCAAGGACCATTTGTGAGCACACATACTAACCTTGAGGACTACGAATGACACAAAAAAACATTAAGGATGCAATCTGATAGTTTCGTAAACCTTATGGACGTTTTGTGATATTAAGCCTTAAAAAATGTTAATGTGTGTATCTGGTATGAATTTTGGATTCATCCGACCCAAAACAAGTTGTTGATGCTAAAAAATGGTCCGGTACTTTTGGGCCCAACTGTGATGTCTTCGCCTTCGGTAGTCTGTGGGCCTCGGTGAGCTCAGTCGATCTGTAAGACAAGAAATGATCGGTAAGCCCGATAGGCACCTGTGTGGTACTGGCCGAAGGCTCTCCAATGCTTAAGTTAGAATAAGTACGAAGTGGATAGTAATTTTAGCAGAGTAATAGCTAAGTGGCCGAAGGCTCTTGATTACCTCCTTCTTGGGGCTTGTGCCTGTCTTTATAGATCTTGGGAGGTGTGCATTTTGAGTATAATTTTGCCTGATTAGGCCTCACGTGTCCTAAAGAGGATTTTAAGGAACACGGGTCCTTAGATGAGGATCGGCAGACAGGGTGCCGATCAATCTTACATGCCGATGGTTCTGTACTTCCACGTGTAATCTTCTTACTGGTTGTCACGACCCGACTCCCCTAACACGATATTGTCCGCTTTGGGCCTCCGCCCTCACGGTTTTGTCACTGGGAACTCACGAGCAATATCTTCCCAGTAAGTCACCCATCCTGGGATTGCTTCAGCGCCCACTCACTTAACTTCGAGTTCCTAAGAATCAAGGTGAGCTCTCAAAAGCGCCTCATCTTTATTTGGAGGTGGGCGTATGCATATAAGGCACATTACCCCCTCTCCCGTTGGCCGATGTGGGATCTCACACTGGTAGTTCAATTACGGTATAAACACAAGTTTTTTTTTTGTCAATAGTATAAACACAAGTTATCAATAATAACTTGGCACGTAGACATTCACTCAAACCAATTGAAGCTCCAGTTCATCTTTTTTGCCGAAGGATAGTATGTTCAAATCAAGGAGATTTAACTAACCCGCCATCGGCCCATTCTGAAGAAAGTAGTGATTTTTGATACCCAGGCCGTACGTTATCAAACCTTACCAAAACTAGTGGACTCTACACTCTTCTGGCCCATCACTGCAAGTACCAAAAAAGAAGAAGTAATAATTTTTTACTCAACTCTTTCTGATTTTTCTTCTTTTTCTTTTTTAACAAAGAAGAATGAATTTCATTCCAACAAATCCAAAGTACAAATAGTGCCATGAGAACCATAAAAATAAAGTACAAATAGCATGAGACAGGATGCAGAAAAGTGGCCCAATAAAACCTTACCATAAAACATTAAGAAAAATTTGATCAAGAAAAAAGAGTAGTAAACATCCATACAACGGAAGTAAATAAAAACAACAACTAATAATCCCCCACCAAATCAGAATCCAAAAACGACAGCAACCAAGAAGGGGCCTCACCATTGCAAAAAAATTGGGCATCTAGCATCAGCCATTCCTTTGAATAGGCCCAAAACCCACTTCACCAACATGTGATTGTGTCAGTAGACTCGGGCTAGTTTATCCTCTCCGTTCTTTAGATTAGATTAAAGTAAAAAGAAAAAAACATGCAACTGTGCCATAAAATATGATTGGGGATGCCTCATGTAATAAATATAGGTTAAATATTAAATGAGTTTTTTTAATCACAAATGGTCCTTCATGTTTGTGAAATTATCACACATCAATTTGGTCATGTCATTAGGTTTCGTTAAAATATATGTTAAATTGATGACATGTCATATATGTTGTGTTCACATATCTAATGAGATAATGTCACATGAATCTAAATAAAAAAATATTTTTTAAAAATAGTTTCACATTCAAAATCTTTTTAAAAAAATGTTTTTTGTTTAAGTTGCAAGTGCCTCTGTAACTTCCCATCCCCTGCTCTCTCTCTCTCCACCACAATCCATCTCAATAAATAAAAACCCAACATACCCCCTCATCCTCTCCTGAAGTAGTTTGTAATCCAACAAACGACTCCCATACCCCAAGACCTCTCTAAGGCCCCATCCCCCACTCCTCTGTCTCTCTCTCTCTCTGCAAAAAACAAAATTCACTATCAATGGCGTAAAGAAACAACCAAACCAAAGCTTGCGTGTCCGAAACCATTGAATCAATCGCAACCTAAATGAGATTTAAATACAAAAATTAAAACCCATCGAAAAACTTTATATTTTCTTTAAAATTTTGACACTGCTAGAAGCTGTCCACAAAGAAAAAAAGGAGAGAGGATGGGGTTGGGCGTAGGTTGCGGGTGGAGATGGGGCCGATTGGGTTGTGGACAAAAAAACACATAGGGACAGGGAGAGCACAGGGAGGAGACAGAGAGAGCAGAGAGGGAGAGAGAACAGAGGGAGATAGAGAGAGAGAGAGAGAGAGAGGGAAAGTGTGGGGGGGGCAGAGGGGAAGAAAGACGAAGGAGAGTTGCAACTTAAAAAACCAATTTTAAATGTGAAACTATTTTAAATCCACGTGGCATTATCCCATTGGATATGTGGGCACAATATACATGCCACGTCATCAACTTAACAGAAATTTTGATAGAATCTAAGGGCAGAAACCAAATTGATGTGTGATGTATAACATAGAGGACCAATAATGTTAGAAAAAAACATAAAAACAAAGGTAGCAAATCTCAAAAACCATTTGTGATAAAAACCCATCTAATAGAGGTAGAGCCCATCAATACAACGGGTCACACGCTCTATTAGAAAATTGGTACATAAATTGATATCCCAAGTTAATCTCCCTAATATTTTCCTAATTAATAATGCAAGAAAAGAAGGAGAAAGAACAAACACATAAGAAAAGTAGAGGGCCTCCTCCTCCCAAGTGCTTGGGGAAACCCACCCAACTTTTGATTTTGCATGTCTTGACCAATCCCAATCCACTTACAAACCACAAGTCCAATACAAAACAAACACCTTTAATATGTTTATTTTGTTGTAATGCATGGTTTGAGAGTGAACACCCCTCTTTTCAACACCTCTCTTTTCAATACCTTTCAACACCCCACTTAACTTAGGATTGTGAATTAATCAAATTTTTAGATAATTAATTTTTCTTTATTATTATATATTTTCTTTTGTTTGGGGGTGGTGCATTCTCAAGGGCCTATCTTTCTAGTTCCCCCCATTAGAAATATAAATATATATTTTTATATATAAATTTCATAGGGATTGGAGTGGTCAAAGTTTGTATATCTTTCCCTCCTTTAGCACATTTCTTTATGGATTTGGATTCCAATCTCTTTCAACCAAATATTAATTGAAAGGGAAAGCTTTGTTAGGTTACAGTCAGCAACCATTTCAGCAATTGCGGCACTTTGTCTCTCTTCTCTGTCTTACTCTCTAAACTCTGAAAATTTATTTATTAATTTACTTGCTTTATTTATCTCCAATCCATTGCAGCCAAGTCGGTGGGTTGCCTTCAATTGTTTATAGTCTCTGAGCATCCGACTGCCCAATCCCCGGCATCTCGCTTACTTTTTATTGCTAAACAATACACCATCTACAACCCTACACCACTCGTATTTTATTCAATGCATCAGAAACCTATATCATAAGTTTCACCCCACACCCACCATACCATAGGATGATTATTTTGTTGCGTTTTATTTTTCGTAAAGAAAGTGATATTGAGGGAGAGGGATTCGATTCGAACACGGTATCCCGTTACAAGTTTAGTACTGCTTTTAATATTGAAAAGAGAAGTATTATAAAAACCAGTACCAATTGCTTGGTTAGTTCTTTCTTTAAGTTCAGATTATTATAATAAAAAAAGATAAATGCCCGTGAGACAAGTACCAGCATTTCTCTTGTTTCTTGTTAAGCACTTCAAGGGTGTTGATTGAACATCTTTAATTGAATGATGGTCAAACAAAACAAAAACCATTTTTCTCTTACACGAAACAGAGACAAATGATGGGTCATTTTAACATATTTTTCGTTCTATACGTAATTCAATACAATGATGTAAACATTCGGTGGCTGGGTATTTGCAGCTCTTGTTTTTTCTATGATTTTTTTATTAAAAAGAAAAAAATTACAAATTACCACACAATCACAACAAAAAATCAGGATGATTGAAAATGCAGCGTCACCATCCAAAGTGGAATCACTATTACCATATAATAAAAGTCAGAATTATTGCTGCTGCATAATTAATTACTTAATAGCAAGTTGCTTAGCCAGATAATGCCTGGGTTATAATAATAAATAAACCCTCAACCTAAACGCACACCACCATCCCAAAACAATCCCAACAATTACCCACTAAACATCAATCGCTATTATCTCCACGGTGCGGAATCGAACTTAAGACATCGAGTAACCGTTTGAACTATGAGTCCTTTATCAATCAACACTATAAAAACACCATCGATATTATCTCCACGGTGCGGAATCGAACTTGAGACATCAAGTAACCGTTTGAACTACAAGTCATTTATCAATCAACACCATAAAAACACCACATTTTTATGGTTGAGGCTACTGTTCCTACTGAATTGCAAATTTCGAACGAAACCATAAATAAATTTAAAATAAAAACAAAAATACCCAACTAAAAATAAAATGAATTTCTCCTTTTGTATTCACTAACAAAATTTGTGTCATATACAATCGTTTGTTTCTTATGTTTTTTTTTTCTCAAAAGGGCATGATATGAGTGGTCTTAGTATCATAACAAGAAATAACCGATTTGGAATTGACCCGAAAAATCTTGAGCAAATCGGCCGACATTTGACGAACAGCCGGCGAGCAATTGCTCTGCATCAACAGCAAGATCTTGGTCAACCCGTTCGCCTTGGCCACCGCCTCCTGCGCGGCCCGCTCCTTGAACAAATAGCACACGCTCCACAGTATCGTCACCGCGTGCTCCGTCGCCGCACCCGATACTTTCAGTAGCCTCTGCACGATTCCCGCCACGCACTTCCCATCCTCACATATCTTCGCCCTCCCTTCCTTCACCGACGACGCCATTTCGAGCACCTTGAGAACCTTCTCGATCGTCGACGTCGCCGAGTTCGGGTCCCCCAGCAGCTTCGACAGCCACTTCACGGCTCCCAAATGGACCAGCCTCACCTTCACCCTCCTCGGCGTCGACACTGCGATTAGGCACGAAAGACCCGCCTCGATCAGGGTCGGGTCCTTTTCCGGACCCGTCAATTTCAGCAATTCGGATAGCAGGCCGTCTTTCTCGGCGATTAGGAACTTGGCCTCCGCGTTGACCGCGATTGACTCCAAAACCCTAGCGGATGCGATTCGAGCGTCCGCACTTCCTTGTTGGAGGACGACGAGCAGCGACGCCAGGCAGTCGCGGCCGGTCTTCTTCAACATCCATCTCATCAGCTCCTCGCGCCCTTGGATTTCGTCGTCCAGCAACACATGGATAATCCTCACTGCTTGCTCCAGGACGCCGATTTGAGCGCCGTCCACGGCATTGTCTCCGCCGCCGATAAAGTCGACGAGCAGCGACATGAACCCGTCGCTGCTCGAGAGAAATTTCCGGTTCTCGTCGGACTCTCGCGCGAAGCGAGCGATCTTCGACAGCGAGTCAAGCGAGGAGGCGGAGGGCTCGGTGTCCATGCGCTGGATTAGGTCGCTGACCTGGTCCCTAGCCGGTAACTCGGAAGGGGAAGAAGGCGAGTCGCTGTCGACAGAGTCGACCCGGTGGGGGCGGAGCGAGTCGGACCAGATCTGGATGAGGCGGTGCAAGGTGCGATTGGGGACGAAGTCTTTGGTGTGGAGGACTTGCATGGTGGCGGGACACGTGTTGTTGCCGTCGTCGAGCCAGCGCTGGATGCTGGTGCGATCGTAGGTGACGCCGGTGCAGAGACTCACAGGGGATTTCATGACGTCCAGCGAAATTGGGCACCGGAAGAAACTAGGCACCGCGATGTACAGGTCGTCCCTCACCATCTTCTCTGTGTCTGTGAACTCGGGTGGAGGCAGAGAATGGAAAAAGCAGAGAGAGAGAGATAAATCGGAGAAAGAATGGAGAAGACAAAGAGGAGCTGTGCGTTTAAAGAAGACAAAACAGAGAAGAGAGAAAAAAGGTAGTAAAAAGAGTCAAAGGTACGCTGACGTCACTATTTTACTTTTTTCTTTATTTTATATTTATTTAATTATAAAAAATATTCTCTCTCTCCCTCTTTGGTCTCTGGTCAAATGAGGGGCTATTATTTTATTCAGAGTTCAGTTTGCGGGGGTGTTTGCCTGTATAGCACTGTGTTTAAGTAATGGAATCTCAACCCTTGGATGATGGAGGTTAGCATCGTGGGAGTGAATGAAGGGCTGGGATTAAATGGAGTACACGTGGGATGGAGTGGGATTTCAACTTTTCAATTGAAAAAGCGTATAATGGGGAGGAGAACGTGGGGTGGGGATGTGGGGACCACGCAGAAATGAACATCGAGGTGGTGTGGTGTGGTGGTGGCCCACCGAGGGGTTCCCTTGGTCGGTTTTAATGGATATTACATCATTTGTACGTTTGAGAAATGACTTTGAATTTGCGGGAGGGGGGGAATTTATATTTATTTATTTATTTATTTATGATGGCCTTTTATTTCTTGAGATTTACGGCGTAGGGTAGAGCATTACTTATTTATTACAAGTTAACAAGGAAACATGGAGCAACTTGGCTGACCCCTTATTCCTTCTTTTGCTTGCTTTTTGATCCTTCCACTCCAATATTCGTCTTCTACTGCTCCTTTTAATCATTTTTATTTCTCCAAAAGACATTACAAATAAAATTCTCTGCGGATCTTATGTCCAAAAAAATATCAAATCTTAACAAAGAATCAACTGCTAATCCATATTATACAACTTACAAGGATGTGTGGGAGAGTATGAATATGATGTTTCTTCTCCAAAGTTATGTTGTAAATAGAGTTTTGGAATTTGCTGAACAAATGCACTCAAATTCAATTCACGTAAGAAATAATTTTGAGGCAACCTAATATATTACTTTTCCACGTCTTCCTAATAAATGACAAAAAAAAAACTAAAACCACATAACATGTGTGTCCACTATGGGACCCACCCACTAACCAATCTAAATAAAGCATTTATATGAAATAATTAAAAAAAAGTTTGAAAAATAATATACCCTGCCCAAAAACCCCGCATCATCGGCCGTCACTCCTTACCCCTACTTAACTCCCTCTCCCTCTCTTATGTCTACCACCTCCATTAAGACCCACCCCCTCAAATCTACTCAGCGCACCCAAACCCACTCGTCTACCTCGATGTTCTGGGGTCAGGAAGAGTGTTGGAGGACGAAGAGGATGAAATCCAACGAAGCTGAGAGTTGCATAAGGGGCTACGGTCTGCAACTTTTAGGCTTAGAGAAGGGGCTGGGGTCAGCAATAGGGTAGATTTTTTGTAAGCTTTTTTTTTATAATTATTTTATTGTTTTATACAAATATTGTTTTGGATTGGTTAGTGGGTGGCCCACAATGGACACATCATCAATTATTGTATGACCAAACAGTCAACTTAACAGAATGCTTAAATTGGTCAAATTTAAAAATAATGGAATGTAAATTGATGAAATTGAAACTCGGATGCCCATATTGAAAATGATCCCAAACCTTTAAGGGATCTTTTTGACGTTAGCCCAAAAAAAATAAATTATAAAATTCAGTTAAAAAAAAGCCCAATTGGCAGTTAAATAACATGTGCATAAACATGGTGATGAGAAGTCCTTTTTTTTAAAAAAATAAGCGATGACAATTATTGATGAACAAACAAAAATATAAAGCAATAATGTGCCGAATATGGGTAAATCTTCTTTAGTGACCAAATGCAACAACATGTTGAATTGATCTAGAGAGAATCGCGCACAACTCAAAAACTAGTAAAATCCTTGATTCAGCAACCAGAAGCACATGTACTCAAACATGCAACACATATCCACCCCGCAACGACAAAAACAACAAATCTGTATTGAAAGCTGAAAGCTAAAAAGAAATAAAACATCCAAAATAGAAAACAAAAGAGTTCCTGAAAATTATTATACTAAACAAACTAGGAAGCAGGATCACTGCTCCACATTCTCCGAGAAAACTCAAGGAGAGCCATAAGCGCCGTACTGGCTAAACCCAAAATGTTACACCGGCTACACCCGAACTTGATGCAACCCGAGATCTTCTCTTCTTTGCAACCGAAGGTTGACAACTAGAGCCAAATTCTTTTGTACTTGGGCCAAAAGACGGCGACTATATCATGACAACGACATCGATACATACATGTTGCTTCCACATCACACAAAAAAAAACACTAAAAAATAAGGATATTTAGGGAAAAGTGAGGGAAGGAGAGGAAAGGGAAGAGGGGGTACGGAGGGAGGCCATCAACCCCCAAAGAGGGCGATGGCTGATACTTTTGTTCCTTAGAGTTTTCTCATAGAGCTCTTCAACATCACCTATAATTGGGTCATGTTATATATATACTAATTCATGTGTTATATGATGAGAATTCTATTGCAGTGTAGGTCTTGTTAGTAGGGATAGCTTTGGATTGGACTAATATAGACCCTAAATTCAATCTTAATTTAAAATCCTAATTGAAGCCCAAGTTAGCCCTAAATTAAATCCTAAGTTACAACTTAAAAGAAACAGACAAAATATGAATAACAGATTATCAAATACTTTTTTTAAAAAAAAAAAAAAGAGAAAAAGAAGCAAGACACATGAGAATAAGGATGAAGGGGAATAGCGAAAGAATAAAAAGCACCAGAAAAGTTTGAAAAGGTTGGGATTGGGCCGGGATAATCTTGAACTAAAGGAATGTTAACCAAAAGAGTGATGATAATTTTTGAAAGATTTGATGGATTTTGGTGACATAAAGCATTTGTTACCTTTCATTCATAGCTATAGATTCATGGCTCATCATGCAAATAACCATCAAATCATAGCATTTAAGATCATAATCTAACGGAATCATGTTGAGCAAGGTTCATAATTGTAGACATGTACGCTGATTTAACGGAATCAATTTAGTTTCTATAAATTATTTTGGTGGGTTAATGATGAAATTGTAAATCGATAATTTTTTACTTGACCTTCATTACTTTAACTTACTATGAATTTCTATTATCAGTGCATGATAAAAGATAAAAAAAATTCTTAGTATTTCATATGCAAGAGAGGATTTTTTTTAAAAAAAAATTATTGTATTATGCATATTGCTTCTAAAGTCTCAGGATCGACCTTGAATCAGATAAGGAAATTTGGGTATAAATTCATTCTAAGTGCCAGTTTGGCATTGCTTATTTGGGATGATAAGTGATTTTTTAAAAAATTTTGGGAAGCTCAACCTATTTGGTAAACTATGAAAAAATCACTTATTATTAAAAATTGCTGTGAGAGAAAGCTATAAGGGAAAGCAGCTAATGAGGTGCTTTCATTTTCTGATTATGCAGGAATCAGTTTCGAAGAGGCGCTGGGTTTAATGATTATGCGGGAATTATTTTCTGATTATGCGGAAATTAGTACCAACAACACTTATAACAAAAAGTTTACCAAACGCCAAACTGCTTTCTCTCACAGCTGATTTTTCTGACAGCAAATCTGACATCGATTATTTTCACAGCACAGCAATGTCAAACTGACCCTAAATTAACTACCAACTACACTGATTTTACATTAAAATTCCAAAGCACATCATCAAATTTTGTTGACTACAGAGGCACAATTGCAGGGAATACAAAATTCCGAGTGATTGATTTCTCTTACAACATGTTTACTTATGAGAAATGTGTATGATAATTATTCCAATTTATGCTTCCTTTGCATTTACACGGCCATTTTTTTTTCTCTTCACATCAACAATGCAGCAGTTCTTTTCCTCTTCCAATTGTTTCCACTTAAAATTTTGACCCTTCTGGTCATAATTTTTGTGATGAGTTTGGGTTGCAAATTTTTAATTTTTAATTTCTAAAACCGGGTAAGTATTATTAGAGAATATTGAGGGAGCTGGGCAGAAGGTATATGTATGCAGTTCAGCTGCTTCCTAGGTCCGACGAATGATTATATGTTGAAGAAAGCAATAATAATGATAATAATAAGCATGATGGCACCGAAAGCATCACTACTCAGTAACATAATTTCTCGTAAAACACTTTTACTCGGCATTTGCATAGATAATGGCAAAACTTTCATCATCTCTATCCACTAACTGGTTTCATTTACGGTAAAAAAAAAAAGTAAATTGGACTTTACTATCTCCATTTCTCTTCTTTTGAGGGACTACAGTAAAACCATACACGGCTAGCATAATAAGTTGTAGACTGCTGATATTTGTTTGAAAGTACTTCTGGAAATGTTAAAAACTGTTTCTAATAATAAAAATCGCTTTTGACAGCATTTGACACTGCTTTTTTAAAAGGTGCTTTTTCAAAAACCACTTCCAAGCACTCTCTAGACAAACACTTCTATATAAAAAAAAACTTATGAACCCAAATGCTTCCTACATAAGCATTCCCAATCGAACTAATTTTCTTGTAATAAAATAGAATAAAACTTTTTGTTATCTCTTGGGAAAAAAAAATCATTTGTGATAAAAATAAAGTGGTGTAATCGAAAATTAAGTTGAAAAAAAAAAAGTAAGAAGAAAGTGGATAAAAGGATATGACTACAGGGTTTTGTAGTCAATAGTCAAAGTACGTAGATTTGCATGAGAAAGACGTGCGTGGGATTGCAACCAAATGTTGCAAAGGCGTAAGCAATTGACTAACACACACACACATATATATACCTAACAAACAAAAACATTGTGGCTGTTGGAAGTCCAATTTGGTGTATCTGCATCTGCACCGCACGGCATTGCTTACCATTTCAAAGTCAAATTTAGGAAACAGTCGACGACTTCTCAACCTCCAATTCGAAGACTTGGACTCAAGATCATATGTATTGAATATGGTGGTTATGGTTTCAAAATTTGCTTCCTTTGGAAGGAAAGTATACCCTAACAATTCCATTAGGCAGCTTCTTTTTGGAAATATTTTTGCTAACCACTTTAACCCAATATGTATCTTTACCATCTTTCTCAACACTTGACACGTGTCCATTGGCATAATCATAGTTAACTTTATGCTTTGTATTTATAGAACCATAATTATGTCAATGGCACTTGTTAAGTGTTGAAAATGGTGATGAGGGTACACCTTGGGTTAAAGTAGTGAGCAAAAATGCGCCCCTTCTTTTTCATGTGCTTCAACTAATTCATTAATTCTTTCTCTTTTTACTTTTCTTTTTCTTTTCGAAATGGGGTTTTGCAGTTGGAAATAATTTTGCTCACCACTTTAACCCAAGGTGTATGCTCACCACTCTTCTTAATACATGACACGTGTCTATAAGCCTAATCATGGTTAACTTTTTACTTTGATTTATGTAACCATAGTTATGCTTATGGACACGTGTCAAGTGTTGAGAAGGGTGGTGAGCATACACCTTAAGTTAAAGTGGTGAACAAAAATGCTCCCCTTTGCAGTTAGGTCTCTAATCTAACCACAATCTCTTTTACACCTTATATATTTCTTTCTTTCTTTTTTCCTTTTATCTTCTTTTGCAATAACTTTGATTAACATAGCATAAAAGAAAAACTTCGATTAACATATGCGAAATAAGGGTGGAAAGTTCAAGTTTTCCTATAATTCAAAGAGATGATATTAACTTTTTGACAAAAAAGAAAAGAAAAAAGAAGATGATATTAACTATGCTATTTAATATATTTAATCCATACTCTGAAAATTTGTCCGATTATGGAGAAAATTACATCCGTTTTGATGGAATGCATATGATTCCCCTTGAATTGATTCCATATAAACATTTTACTTTTCTAAGTCTCTATCCTTCTTGTTGAAACTTTTTAGAGACTTAGAGTTAGGCTTTGATTTTTTTATTTTTTTATTTTTTATAAATACAAGTCATAGTCTAAATTACAAAAGGATGAGGGTTTCTCACAGTCCAAGACAGTGGCTACGGAGTATGAGGCGCAAGGTTTTCATGAAGAAGAAGGCCATACCTAATTTCTTTTGCTAGAGCGACACCGTTCTCTTTCTCTGATGTCTTTTAATGAAACTTATCGTTTCATTTAAGTTTCAGTTCTCCAAAAGCAAGCGGTGCGTTTTGGTTGTAAAGCCCAAAAATATGTGCCCTCAATAACTTAAACGTATGCTTAAGTTTTTGTTTGGTCTAGACAAAAGATTATGAAATTCCCATATTAATTGAATGCGTCAAGCTAGGGAGACCACATTTTATATACCACATTGTGTATCACCTTTCTAATAGAAGCGGAGTCCATCAATACAATGAGTCCCACCTCTATTAGAGAGGTGGTACAAAAAGTGGTATATAAAATGTGGTCTCCCTATCATTTTCCTTAATTGAATAGGTTACAGTTTCTTATGCCCACTTAAGAACATATCTTTTTTTGTTGTTGTTGGAAAACTTAATAACATATCTTGACAGGATCCGACCCGAATTCCACCCCGGAACCCGAGCCAGACCCTGCTAATAACCGACATTAACACAATGCCGGGCCCACATTCTAAAAGAAACACTCTTCCCGACAAACAACATACAAGGGACCGAGACTTCTGCCGAAAATCGGACAGAGTCTCCCCTAAAATATGAACATTCCCAAAATTAACAACCTGCTAAAACACAACAGATAACAACCCAAGTGCCAGCATGCGTACACAAATACATAACAGGCCTCCGGCCATACAATTCAACCCTAATGGGCGATAACAGAGCAATCTAAGAGTTAGCAGAAAAGAAATAACCGAATACAGAGTTTAGGGTTCAAGGACGACAATCCTACCCTTCAAATGAAGCTCGAGAAGAGAAGTGCACGGCTGAACAGTAACGAAGCAACTACGGCCTGGGGGGCGCAAAACAGAAAGAGTATGAGTGGACAAAAACAAGGTTTTACATACTTAAAACAATATACTAACCCCACCTTTTAAAACAATGCAAACCATGCATATGAAATCCTTTACATACGTGAATTGATTTAAAAACCATATTATCTCAAAATATGCGAAAACATTCCGGCATTAACATCGTATTCCGAGCAAACCAACCTTTAATCTTTTCCGAGGCATAACCTCTCAAATCAATCCATGCAGGTTTATAAAACATAAACAAAAGGACTTGCTAACGCGAAAGCATAAAGATGGAATAAAATTCACATAAGGTAAAACAAATCTTAAAATGCCGAATAACTCATTTACGTCAAGAAAACCAAACTCGACAGCAATATAGACATTAAATGTAGTTCAAAGCATTTATATAAATATATATAAATATAACAAATCCGGGTTTACAATCCAACAAGTAAAACATAACAAGTACTGAAATCCAGTCAAATACTGAAATCAAAGTAAGTGCAAAGTTTCCCAATCTTCCCCAACTCACAATCACGTGCTCGCGAGCACGACCAGTAAGGAGAGATCCTCACTAAAAGAAATAAGAATACGAAGGTACTAACACACGCGTATAGGTATAATATAACCTCAATACCAATCAAGTACCAGGGGAAACAATCCAACATGGGATATTTAACTGGACACCGGGACAATATTGCTGATGTGACTCGTGCCCAGGATTTAACTGGATACCGGGTCAGCATCACAATGGCCTCGTGCCCAGGGTCAAGCCGTCCAAAATGGACTAAGCTACCCGGCCCGTATGGCAGAATCCTCAATACCCATACGTCCGAAATAAGTCCTGCGCGCAGACTACCCCGTTAAGGGTCTACAGTTACAACCCGTTAAGGTATGTACCGGATCGAACCGTATCCAAATAACCGTATCATATCAATTGCCACGCGATGATCAGTAACAGAACAGAGGGAGGTACAATACAAGGTGCTACCCACACACACATCAATCGCCACGCGATAACAATATATATATATATATTCAATCACAATGTACCCAACCCCAAACATCAAACACTCGGACATATACAAGTCCATCAATCCCAAAACCAACATATATAATCAACATAAGGACATCACCGTCCCAAACATATATTTCCATATTTAAAATAGACATAAGGGTCAAGTGACCGCAAATCAAATTCATAATCAATGAAACGTCATATTCATTTAAAATCATACTCAGAAATATAATCCAATATCAATCAATGCTCAAGTCAAGCATATCAGTTCAAAACCCGAATAAAACGTAAATCGCAACGATATACATATCATAAAATATAGCCATGAAGGCTCCAATACTTAAACCGAAAACCCGAAGTTCATAAACGTAATTATTAAATAAATTCCATTAAAACCCTGAATCTTCAAATTCAAGATTCAAAATAAATAACCAAGTGTGTGTATATATATATATATATAACCAAAGTTTAGCTCACCGTTTCTTAAACCATTAATATACATTTTCTGAAAACCTTTATTCAAAGTATAATCATTATTCATATAATGTATAAATATATATACGCCCAAACCGAGTGTGACATCGGTCGGACGATACGAACGTCCAATCTAACCTAATTATATCCTTAAAATATAATATAATGTTTGTTGAAATATAATAACCAAAGAAAACCATTAAAGTCCCAATTAGGTGTAATAATCCATATTTTATATAATATAACGGTTCCAAGCTTAATATAGCACATTTATATAACCAAAATCCATTACGAAAACCACCGGGCGTTCACCACGTTCCGTTCAATACCCAAAGGTATAAATACTAATAAAATATAACATCAGGGCCGCACATACAAATGTCGGAAACCCAAATCATGCAAAAACCTCATATGCATATTCTTTTAATATAAAACAACCAAAGTCAAGTCCAGACTTATAACGTTATCAAATTCAAGATTTAAAACAATCATTAAATCTCCTTTTATGCATACCACGCAATTCAATGAAATCATGCTCGTTGAAAACAAAGTTCACTCACCGTTGGTCCTACGCTGCATAACCCTAAAAGAGTCTCGCCTACTGCGTAGCAGAGTCAAAGTACCTAAAGCGAAAGATACGAGGATTTGATTAGTACCGTGAACCGAACGAGAATCGTAAACTTAAATCCTACCAAAACCCGACTTAACGTACACGTACATCGTACTAAAGATTCTAAGGTCAAACTACCTCTTTAAACCAGTGGGACCATCCTGGAAGACTCACGGTCAACCGGCGGTCAAACACCCCATTTCGGTCAACTCGGGCCCGCGGAGCCCACGACCTCCAAATCGATCCGGACATTCCTAGAAGTCCAACAAAGTCAACTACGTGGTAAGGCGACCTCGGGAGATGCTCGGTCAACTCCGGTCAAACTTGGTCAAACTAATCCGACTAGGTCAAACCGGGCCCGTAGGTCCCACGACCTCCAAAATTAGATCTGAAAGTTCCTACAGGTTCAACACGACCTAAACAATGTGTCCTGAAAGTTTGGTCTCGATCGGAAGGTCGGATTGCTCACGATTGCACGATCGGACGGTTACAGTTTAACTTAAGCTTTAAGTAATTGTTTTGGAGCATCCGGGGCTCCAATCCACAATCCATCAGTTCCTACAGGATCCTAAAAATACGGGGAACCACATACTAAGAATTGGAACCGATCCGACAGCCCGAACACATCGAACCCAGATAACGCGCAATAGGCGTAACTCCGTTCGACTGTCATACAAACTCCAAATTGAAATCCGAGCACACCTACCCGCTCGTGATAATATAAGGATAAATTAGGAATGAAGATTAACAACTAACAGTGGGCCCCGCACAGCCACCCACATTGGCAGCGCATCGGGTGCCCAAAGCGATACCGTCGGTCGGAAAAACTTCAAACCAACAACCATCCTTCCTCCTACACATACTACTCGATGAGTGGTACTCGATGAGTGGAATAACTTATTCAACTACAAGAACGTCCATAGACGTCGGCAAGTGGCCGGAAATTGAATCTCAAAACCGGCCAAACTTCGACACACAGATCCGACCTCCTACGCTACAAATTGATGAAAACCAACCATAAAGGCAGCTAGGGCTCGGAAAATAGATGAACTTACATACCTCACAGGCCTGAAACGGTGGCCGGAGGCGGCCGTACGATCTCCGTGAAGTTTGAGACAAAACCGACGACGTTTCAGGGTTTTCCGACGATTACCGCCGTTGCCGGCGTCGGGAAAGGGCGGGGGAAGGTGCAAGAATCTGTCTGAGTTCTTTTGGTTCCGGCCTCGTGGCCTGGGGCGGTCGGAGGCTGCGGCGGCTGGTCAAAAACCAGCCGGATGAACAGTGTCAGGGGGGCTCTATCGCACGCAGGGGATGAGGGAGAGAGAGAGAGAGAAGGAATTTTCTGAATTTCTATTGGCCAAAGGGTATTTATCAAATTTTAGAATTACCAAAATATCCTCTTTAAGCGTTACAAATCTGAATCGAACGTGCCGCACGTCCACGAACTCGTTTCGACGTGCCGGACGCAATGGCGCAACTCGTTTCGCCAAATTATCGTTCGAAAATTAAATGACCTCGAATAGCCCCTTTAATAACTTATTCGTATTTAATTCCAATTAATTCCATTTTATTATTTTAATTCCTTTTCATTTCTTATAAATTTCCCAATTTAATTAACTCACTTATTTTATTTATTTTATTTAATTTTTTTTAGGTCAGGGGCGTCACATATCTACTACTTATTAGTAAATTTAGCTTAACTCCTTTAAAGTCATTTTTCTTCAACTACAACCCATCTTTTTATTTTTGTTTGAATAAAATCCTATTTTTTCTAAATAAAATCCGATGAATAGGATCTAACTCGGCAAGTTACCTAATCAAACGTAAAATCGAATTTATTGTACTTTATTGTATTTTTTATATTAATGTAGGAACAAACATAGAAACAAATTTTAATTGGATTGTAACTAATGACACATGTTGAATTTGGAAAGATCTCCAAATAGATGTAGGAATTAATTTGTAATTTTTTAAAAAATTTAACAATAAATTCATATTTAACATACCTAATAAGTTTATTTAATAATTTTTTTTATTTACTTATGAATTATACGTGATTAATTAACTATTAAATTATTGTTTTATAAATATAATAGCATACATACAATTTTATGTTGAAAAAATAACGTACTTATTACTTCTTTTACGAAAAATAATGTACCTAGTATTAATTTACTTATTATTCAAATATTATACCAAACTTTTATTATGCAATAATATAACTTGTAATTTACCTATTATAGGTATATTAAGCCAACACATTTATAGGTATATTGTGAAAATAATTTATCTAGTCGTATTGGATATATGAAAGATATATAGGTAAATTTGTAGGTACATATATTGTATTGATAATAATTTTCCTATTATATTGTATTGGATATTACATATTGTAGGTATATTAAGGCCATCACATTAATAGGTTTATTGTGAAAATAATTTACCTACCAGTATTGGATATATACAAGACAGGTAAATTTGTAGGTACATTATATTGTATTGATAATAATTTACCTATTATATTTTATTGGGGCAAAATTTGAGGAATTTTTTATTGGTCGAAATTTTAGGGATTAAAAGGAATGCCAAAAAAAAACATGAGTCATTGATATGCTACAAATGAGGAAGTATTAATTAGAAATGAGGGACTTAATAACATGCTTGAAAACCGTCAGGCTGACTTATTTGAAGTATGGTGGCAAACAATGTAAATATGTAGGAGTACTATGACCTTTTATATATTTTAGTTTGAATTTGGGTTTTATACATAGATTTCAAAATTAATGGGTTGATATTTAGAAAATAGAAATTGTAGGGACCTATATTAGACCAGCCCAATACGTATTAATAGGCCATCTCTAGTTTTTTTTTTTTTTTTTTTAATCGTTATGTCATCTCCATGTTATAGTGTTAAATACATGAGTAAGCAAAGGACCCACTAGTGTAGTGGTTTAGAGTAATTGCTTCCTGTGGGAGCGATTTTTGTCCCCAAATAATATTCTTGTCTGGCTCGGAGCAACGGTTAGGGTCTGATACAACACGTGCTTGGTTGGCAAGCCTTTCTTGAAAGCTGAGGACGCGATTGGATCATCGCATCTTGTGGTGGTCGCGTTCTCTGCCTTGAATCTCTTGGTGTAATCTCGAAGAGATTCGTCAGGCTTCTTGTGCAGGCTGAACAAGTGGTCAACCTTTTTCCCGATGGTCCGGTAGGAGGTGTACTCCTTCATGAATATGAGGGCGAACTCTTTGAGGTTGCCGATCGACCCAGATGGGAGGGTGTGAAACCAATCTTGGGCAGCTCCATGTAGGGTCATTGCGAACACCTTGCACATCCGGGCATCGTCTGCCTTGTACAGGATCATTGCACTTTTAAAGTGCCTCAAGTGACCATCAGGATCAGAGTCTCCTTTGAATGGTGTGATGGATGGCGTCGTGAACCGCTTCGGAGGTGTAGCCTGCTCTACCTCTTCCGTAAAGGGCGATGAGTTGACTCGATCAAATTCCCTGAGCAGGGCTTCCTTCGTGCTTCCTTTAAGTTGGAGATTTTGGAGTCGGTCATTCATTAGTGATATCTTTTGCCTGCAGGGCTGGTGGCTTGGGTCGGTGTCTCGGGCGTCGCTGGCTACTTTCCTCCTCAGCTCCCAAGGGTCGATCCCCTTGGTTCTGCCCGTGGGGCAGATTAGTGGATTGAACTTGTGAGGATTCTTGTAGGGCTTGTTGCCATGTGTTGGTTTTCTAGCGGGTTGGTGAGCATCGGTTATTGCGTTCGTCAAGTAGCTATTCACGAACTCGAGCTCCTTGGAGGCCCAGCCTAGAATGGACACTTCCTTATGGGCCCAAGCGAGAGTGGACATTGGGCTGTAGGCCCAGCCTCTCGTGAACGTTGGTCTTTGGACCTAACCTCAAGCGGATGTAGATGTCTGCGTCTTGCAGGCCCAGCCTAGAATCGTCCACCTGCTCAGGGTACGGCTTGCAGATGTCTGCGTCTCGTCAACACAACCTCGTTCTCTCCCCTACGTGTTTGTTTCTATCTGACCAACCTAGGACCTCTCGAACTGCGCTCTGACATGCTCGTGCGTCCTCCTCTCCTCGTCACGGAATCCAAGGTCAAGGCCTTGATTCAGGTTGATTTGACTGTGCGAGTTAGGAAGAGAGGTGTGCATCGGGCCTAATGACATATGGGCTTGGGCTCCATTAGATGCAAACATGGGTGCACACGCCAAGTGGGATTGCAGAGGAATGAGTGAATAGATTTGCTCCAACACCGGGACGACGTCGAAGTAGCCATGGGGCTGTGCAGCAAATCTGGTAGGATGGCGCGACAGAGCAGCTTCAACGGTCGGCGCTTGCTGCTGCAAGGCTGTGGAGGTCACGGGACCATGTGGCGGATGTTCTGCAATTTCGATAGCTGTTTGCAGAGTCCACAAGGCTCCAGGAGGTTGTTACAAGTTGCTGGCAGCTGCGGTTCCATGTGGTTGTAGCGAGGTTTCCACCACGAAACCATGAGACAGGCTCGTTGTGGTCGTCTCACTCTTCGTACGTCTTGTATCTACCATGGTTTGTTGAAAAAAAAGTGTGGAAAATGGATTTGGAGCACGCTTTGAGTATTATTTCGTGCTCTCAATGAAAGCACCAATTTGTGGGAGCGATTTTCGTCCCCAAAGAATATTCGTATGAAGATTCCGTCTTCTTCTTCGCTTCTCTTTCTCCCTGCAAAACAATAAGGAGTAAAAGACCACACCCGGGGGTGTTGGCCAAAGGCCCTCCGATGCCTAAGTTAGGTAGAGTGTTTGTAGGAAAAAAAATAGCTAACAAAAGGGTACAAAGCTCTCGCGGGGAGAGAACCGAGTGGCCGGAGCCGTGTGTGGTGGCCGGAGTCTTGTGTAATTGAGAGAGAGAGAGAGGGAGGAGGCGGCAAGGAGGAATCTCTGCAGTATTTTCAGAGCCTCGAATGGCTTACCTCATGCCTTGGTGTAGCCTTCTATTTATAGAGCTCTCGAGAGCTAGGGTTTCAGGAGGAATAATTCCCCACATGGAAGGGAATTATTCTTCCTCCAAATTGGCAAGATTGATCCAATTAGGGATTTAATTAGGAAATCCCCAATTGATGACAATAATCCCAATTCAATCAAATCAATTCCTAATTGAGTCAATTAATCCCCAATTAATCGAATAAATCCCTAAATCAAATAATCCCCAAATCAAATAATCCACAAATGGAAGGAAATCATTTGACCTAGGGAATTTATTAAGGGAATAAATTGGTTTCCACACTTCCCTAGGCAAGGTCTTGAGTTCGAGTCCTAGCATCTGTTTAGTGTGTGTGAGTTTAATATATTATTGCCTCTTTCAATAGGAAAGGTCCTAAAAAAAACTATGGCAAAAAAAGAGAGTAACATATATTTTTATATATTATTTTTTAAAATAATTCAGGTTCAAAAGGCTTTCGTCTCAATGTCTCAAGGCTCATGCCTCGCCTTAAGGGACAAAAACGCCTTCCCTCTACGCCTTGCCTTGCAAAACCTTGTTGCTTTTTTGACTGAGGAAACCCCCAAACAGAGCCAAAAATAAAACTAAGCTGATGAGATCACTTTAGATATTTGAGAATAGGAGATTTTCTCTCCCATTTTAGATGTTAAAAACGAGTTTTTTTGGAGATTTGTTTGTAATGGTATTTTCTTTCCATGAGTTGTGAATGACATTAGTATTTGTTTGTAATGGTATTATCTAAGGGTATTTGATTGTCAACAATTTTTTTTTTGGATGTTGCCCCTCCCCTAAAAAATTCATAATTCTGCCACTATCTACAAGTCAAAGCCCTTTAAAAATGACATAATATGACAAAATCTGTGTGTTATCACCTCTTCACTAATATAGTCGGTTGAATTATTCAAATTTGCAGTCAAGACTTCAACATAAAATCAGTATCGATTCTAAATGGTATTATTGATCACATAGTACATTCTCAACCATGTTGGATGTTTGTTATCATTTTGCATGTACCTAGTAAACTGTTACGCGAACCACAAATAACCGTCCAAATTATAAGGGTAGTGTTTACCCTGAAAAATGCAACAAAGCCCTAGAACATATTTTGGTAAAATGTGAGTTGCGAGCGTACTATTAGCAATTAACTAATTCTAATAGACGGAAATATAAATAACTATAAATAAATAAAAGACTTTTTGCAACACCCCGACCCAATTCAAGTATTTTATTTAATTTTTTTACACTGTGAAATTTCATTTTTGCCCTTGGGTAGGGGCACTTTAGTCACTTTTTATTCTTGAATGATTTGGGGGAAATGAGCAGTGCCATCGCATAGAGCTTATCGATACGAGTCTGTAGACAGGTGGCGAGCTCAATTCGGAGTTAAAACGAAGAAGTTATGATCTACGGAAGTGCACTGGTATAACCATAATTTTTGCAAAGTTAAAATTTAAATACCAAATCAGATTCTATAATTGCATTTCTCTCTCCTCTACCGATTCTCTCTCATTCCTCTCTCTTCAGGCAAAACCAGGCCAGGCACACTTGGCCGGCGATCTCTTTGCTCTCACCACGCCAGGCCGCCCCATCGGTCAAGAAGGACGGCAAGGAGGCGGTGATCACGACCGGCCCTGTCTCCGACGAGTTCACCCATCACAGTGTCATCGCGAGCTCCGGTAAGGTTCGAGGGTTTCGAAGCTTTTCGCCGCCGTTAATGGGGTTTTCGACGACTCTTTTTGTCAATTGAGGTATGGTTTTTCATCATTTCCTCGTGCTCTTGCTGTTTGTGTGGTTATTTTGGTTCAATTATGAGGTTTTAGAAATCAATCAAGACACCCTTGGAGGTCAGCAATTTTGGCTATTTTCACCCATTTTCGGCCACTTTTTGGCCTGGATTTGAGAACAAAAAATGTTCCCCTTGTTAGTATGATTATGTTGGTATAGGGCTTGACCGGAGTTGTTGAGATTTTCAGTCGTTGGAAATTACTCAAGCCACCCACAGCTGCCATTGGCGGGTGGCGGCCCATTGTGTTCTAAAATATTTCCCATGTCGTCCCGAGCACGAGGGTTTGCTCGGATTTGAAGTTGGTTACCATTTGACTATCGAACGAATATTAAACCTATTATGCGATACCCTGGTTCGATAGGTTAGGACCGTTTGATCGGTTCCAATTTCAATTATGTTGTTCCCTGTACCTCTATGATCGTGTAGGAACTTGCAGATCGAGAATCAGAGTCCCGGATACTTTGAGTCAAAGATTCTAGGATTAGGTGAACCGATCGCCGTCCGATCATGCAATTGGCTTTGATCCGACCTCTCGATTGAAACTAAACTCTTGAAACATGTTTAGTAGATTGTGTTGGACCTATAGAAACTTTCGGATTAGAAATCGGAGGTCGTGGGCCGCGCTGGCCCGGTTGACCTGAAAGGTAGGCCTCATTGACTCGATTGACCAAATGTCTTCCGTGATCATCTTGGGCATTGACAATAAGTGAAACTACTCTTGAACCTACTGCGTAGACTTCACACACACTTAGGGTTCTGAGAAGAAGTTAGGATTGTACGTTAAAGTCTTGTTTTGGTTTCTGGTTTGTTTTAATGCCAATATCTCTTAAATCAGGTTCCAGGCGCAATATATCGCTTAGGATGAACTCGCTCATGCTTGAGCTTGCTTCGGACTTTATGTGAGTGGACTTTGTTTATAAATGAGCATTACTTTTGTGACACCCTGAAAAATTCCAGAATATTTTTACGCGCATAGGAAAAACTGCACGGTCCATTTTGAGATAAGTGAAAATTTTTTCCAAGTAACATTGCCATTATGTTTGAGAATAATATAATTCTAAAAAATATGAAGTTAGAATTTTGATGTTGTGACTTCATAGAAAAATATTAGACGTCGTTACGTACTTGTGGTAATTTTCGGATAATTTTTAAGAACTCGGACGTATTTTTAGTGAATTTTCGAAGTTGGAAAATAGGAAATTAAATTGGAATTTCCACATGGCAGCATATGATTGGATGGAACATCTCATCCGCCACATGGCAGCACCTGATTGGTTGGAAGACTTGGAAAACTAGGGTATATAACGTTATACCGTACGCACGTTAAATCTAAGCCATTGATTTGATTCTAGATCAGATCTGGATCGAAGATCAAATCAAAGACTTTTGACTTGATCTAGGCATTTAGTTTGATTGTTGGGAATGTATCTGGACCATCCATATTGAAGCTATCATGTATCTTCCTACACATGATCCAAAACTCATCTTTTAATCTGGGCCTCTGAATTAAATATTCGAATTGATCTGAGCCATCGAGGAATTCTATAAATACCCCTTTCCTCCTCCCATTTCTTCACACCAAACTTCTCCAAAAATCATCCTCCCTCTCTTCCTCTCCTTCTGCACCATCAAAGTCACTATTCCGATATTTTTTGAAAGGATTTACTATTCATCCCAAGAAGTTACTATTCATAATTACTATTCATACCCAAAATCGCTTACAGTGTCTACTATTCATCGTTTCGTACCATCTTGACTCGGGGGTACTATTCACTTGTGGTACTATTCATCATAGTATTTTACCGTGGTAATTTCTCTTCCTTACCTCGTCTTTCATTCATTTTTAATTATGTATTTCCATTCTTAGCTGTTATACTGCCCAATTTAAATTCGCCAAATACTCCATTTGTATTATTTTATAATTGGGTAATTTTCAAGTTATTTCTAAAATATACTTCATATTTCGTTACTTTGTCCATTTGAAATCTAATCAAATTGGATAATCTTTTTGTCAATTTCCTTCCTTAAAATTCTTGAACTAAATTATAGCTATTCCTTTTATCCATGTGTACGAACAATAAAGTACTATTCCGACTTTAATTTTACCGTACCGTGATTTTACCGTTTTCGGATCAGAGATGGAACTTTAAGGACTATTGGGACAATTTTGAAATTACTTGGAACTTTAAGGACTTATAAGGATTAAGTTGAAATTTGGATTAAGTAAGGACCACAGTGCAATTAAAGACAAGAAAAATGACTAAAGTGCACTCAAGGAATTGTTGTAATATTTTTTTTAAATGTTGGAATATGATTCAGTTGCTCAACAATGGCCAGTTTGAGTTCAAAGGTGCAGAGGGCAAGTCAAGCCTAAACTTTGGATTCCAGGTAGGGGGACTCACTCTCGGACTTGTATTTTGTGTATGTATGACATAGTAAATATTGTTGTGTGCTAAAGATGCATTATTTTTGGATGCCATATTGTTTGGTTTTATATATGCTTGGCTTTGGTTCTCCAAAGTTTTGAGGGTATACGCCTGCGAGCATTATCCTCGACAACCTGAGAGTGAAAGGGGCATAGCGACTTTCTTGGGTTTCGATTCCCTAAACCTCCGGAGGGGTTACGTGGACCGATTTTACCAATACTCTATGCGTGAGGTATAGTCGATGAGGTGTAACCATTGAAATGGACACTCTCGCTACCGTACCAGGTAAGTTGGTTATATTTTGTTTATGGTAGGGGTAGTTGGCCTATAGGAATCGGTCGTCAAACAAGCATATTTGGGTCCCTGAAAAATGTTTGCGAAAGTTGTGTGAGCATGCCAACTGTCTCAGATCCTATATTTATATGGAAAATGGTTTGTGTTGTGCATATTCTTTTCATTGTTTTTAATTAACACTACTATGTTATTTTGCTATCTATTTTCAAACCTAGCCATGAGCCTCTTACGGGGTAAATGAACGTATGTGATGCTCACCGCTACTATTTCATATAGATCACAACCCTTGAGCGTTATTTGGTGCTGTTCCTATACCTGTCAATACATTTGGTCCCTGTACCTCATCATATCTGACAGGTCGTGATTTACTTTCCTAAGAGTTTGAGGATGCTTCATGTTTATTTCCTTCCTCTGTATAAATTCTGGATGGTTGATGTGTATTTAATCTTTATGATTTGTAAAATAACTTATGAGGTTACATGTACTCTTCCTCGACCTTTGAGGTTATTATTTCGACAATAAAATTTGTATAATGTTTTATTAAATTTTTCGCTGTTTTTTTACAACTCTGATCCAACCTGTTTTATTTAATTAGAAAGGCTTATCATATTTTGGGAATATTGGGAGTATAACCCTTGGATCTAGGAGTTATATTTTCGGGATTATCAAGGTACGTGCCGCTGTCACGTGTTTCAATTTTGGGACGTGACAACTCAAGTGCATGCATAGCCATGATTTAGTTTGGGTTTGATTTGTGATTTTCTGGAATTGGATGTTGTGGAGTTTTTCATAATTTTATCATGTACTATGGTTATGCATAAAGGGAGTTGGGTGTTATTAATATTATTATTAAGCTTGTAACTATATGGTTATGGGATATGGGATTTATGTGGCTACACCCCATTTGTTGTACCTTCCCTTGGTTCGTTATGGAAAGGATGATGGAATTTATGGAAAAGATTTATAGTTGTCTTTGGGACCCATCAGGGCACACATATAATCTTTGGGAGGTGTGTCAGGATGTTAGTCTATGCGTATGACTGGATCAGTCGCATGTGCTATGCATGTCCCGGCGTGCGTACTAGGGAGCAATAGTCCCTCGGTTGGATTGCTCATCCCTAGCCACATGCGTAATGCAGGATCCTACCATGTGGTTGAGAATAAATAGTCCCCGAGTTGGATTGTTTTTCCTGGTACATATCTTGATGTGGTGCATGTGTGTGTGTGTGTATATATATGGAGTTTACTTGGCATAACATATTTTGCAAGCATATAGTTTTGGGAAGGATATGTTTTGCGGAACAAAGTCAGTTTGAATTATATTATATTATAATATGGGCTATGGATTTACAATGGTTTCGAATAATGATTTATATATATGTAAAGATGGATTTCATTGCATGGTTTACATCGTTTTTCTAAAACGGTAGGGTTAGTAAGTTCGGATATAACTTATGTTAAATTTTATTTTTGTCCACTCACATTTTCTCTGTTTTGTGCCCCCAGGATATAGGTAGCTGAGGTCCGACCCTCCACGTCGAGGCATTATCGGTGTTCGTTCCACCACCTTATATCATAGGATTTTCCTTGTTTCTTCCCTTACCCCATTATCTTGAGTTGTAAATTAAATCTTTAGCTGCTCTGAGTTGCTTGTTTTAACTTTGGGCAGAGGGCCTGAGGTCCACTGAATCGTCCTAACTGTCTTATGTGCCTTTACCTGGAGCATGCTGAAAGTTGGGATTATTTTGTGCTTGATTGCAAATGCTTGTAATTTGAGAAATATTTCAATTACAGGGGAAACTCTGCCGAATCCTCGGTAGAAGTCAAAATCTATTTTTGGTTAAATTATAAGAGAAAATGATGTTTTAGTAAAATGGGTCCGGCATCTGTAGGATGTGGGACAGGAACAAGGTTCGTCACGGGTTCCAAGAGGGAATCCGTGGCGGGTCTTGTCACTTGCGCACCAAGTAAATGACTTAAGAAGAAGTTATACCAAAAGAGGAAGGATTTGCAATTTAAGGTTGTTTTGGGCAGGGTTTGCAACTTATTTGTGAGGAAAGATGGGTTTTAGAAAGTTGGACCCTAAAACCAACATAAAAAGAACCATTTACCCTTAAATTTAACCCAAAAACTAACAAATCAGACGACAAGACTTCTATTGCTAATGAAAGTGGAGTTTATGGACCATCGCAAACATTTTGGAAATTGAAGGACCAAAATGCGAAACAGGCGAAAGTTCAGGGACTATTACACCTAAAATTCTTTATTTATTTTTATTTTTATTTTACATGTATAGTCCTCTAATGATATAATAACTAGATATGGATGTTGAATTTAAAGTTTGATGGACCTTTGGAGTTATTGATAATTGAATTGTAGCTACATTGATTATTGGAATTTAAAGTTTATGGGATGTTGAATTTTAGGATGATTTGATACACGAGAAAATGAAAAAAGTACATAGCAAATTGTGTTCTTGTGTGTGTCACATCCCGGATCAGCTCCGCTGTAGCACGATATTGTCTGCTTTGGGCCTCACCCGCACGATTTTGTTTATGGGAATTCACGAGCAACTTCCTAGTGGGTCACCCATCTTGGGATTGCTCTAGCCTAAACTCGCTTAACTTCGGAGTTCCCATGGAATCCGAAACCAGTGAGCTCCCAAAAGGCATCGTGCTAGATGGAGGTGGGTATGTACATATAAGACACATCACCCCCTCTCCGTTGGTTGATGTAGGATGTTACAATCCACTCCCCTTAGGGGCCGACGTTCTCGTCGGCACACTCGCACCACACTGCAGAGTGGCTCTGATACCATTCTGTCAAATCTCGGATCGGCTCCGCCGTAGCACGATATTGTCCGCTTTGGGCCCCACCCTCACAGTTTGTTTTTGGGAACTCACGAGCAACTTCCCAGTGGGTCACCCATCCTGGGATTGCTCTAGCCCAAACTCGCTTAACTTCGGAGTTCCCATGAAATCCGAAACTAGTGAGCTCCCAAAAGGCCTCGTGCTAGATGCAGGTGGGCATGTACATATAAGGCACATCACCCCCTTTCCATTGGTCGATGTGGGATGTTACAGTGTGTGTGTGTGTGTGTTTTTTTGTTCGGTTTTTTGTAATTGGGCTAACAATGTTCAAAAAATGCACAAGTACTTGGGTTACTTTTCTAACTACAGTTTATCAAACGCCTAACTGCTTTGCATCTGATTATTCTCGTATAACAGGAGAAAAAGTTTTTTTTTTTAATTTATAATTTTTTTTAAGCACAACAATACCAAACTAGCCCTTAACACTCTCTTCAACTGGGCTCCATGCTTTATAGTCTCAAAACTATTGGGATGATTTTTCTCCTCAAGCCTTATATGTTAGAGCTCCAAAGTGATTGAGCCCACTTTAGAGCCCGCTCTGTATAAGACTTCAAGAATTCTATAGTGAGGACCTTATATATGGCCCTTAGGTGATGCCCTATGTCTTAACCGTTTGATCAAATTGGTTAGCATGATCCAACAGTTAAAAGATAGGACCGGAATGGCCATATATAAGGCCCTCACTATAGAATGACTCATAAGACTTTATCCATTTCTCTAAGAACTCGTTTTATAGGTCGGATTGGACTGACTTAGATCGGGCTTTAAGCATTGGATTTGGCTGGCTTGAACTTGGAGTCGTGTCCATTGTTTGGTATGACACTAAGCTGGATCGAACTGGACTTTGAATTTTTATATATTTTATATTTCATTATTCAATATTTAGAAAAAATAAATTTAAAAAAACAACACAAAAAATATGAGAGTCACATGAAGATACATTCTTAAGAATCAATCCAAGAACCCAAAACAAAGTCCAAACTAATATGTTAACCTAAACAAATTATTGAAAATAATAAAGCAAAGTTATAATTCAAACTACATCTCAATCACAAACTCTATAATCACCACCAGATATAGTGTCATCACATACCCGTACATATCTGTACCCTCATTTAATGTCTTGAACACACACTTTAACTGAATCAGTAAATAAAATAAGTAATGAGATTCAGTATGAAATAGAAAGCCCCATGTATTTTAGCTTATCTCCTCATGGCCACTTTAGAGCCCGCTCTAGGAATGCTCTCAACAAGACCTATCCATTTCTTCTAAAGCCAATATTCATTAACAAGAATCATAGACTATTAGGCCTGAGGAGGTGACTCCAACACCTTCTAACATTATTCTCCATTTTTCCACACTGCTTTACTTTTGAAGATGGTACTGTGTGCGCTATACTTTTCTGCTTCTCTAGTATTCAACAGCTACAGAGTTTTCTAAGGGACCTAGGGATTCAATATTGAACCTCAAAAGGCTTCAGATACGTAGTAGGACAGAGCAGTAGGGGTTCCACACTAGACTTTGACACTTGCATTTATTTCACTCTGCAATGCAACTTGGACGTTGATACAGTATATGCACAGACATATGTTAAAGAGAAACTCTTATGCAACGGGTGCTATCTTCGTTACAAGAATTTTTTTTTTCCATATGTTGATGTCCATATAAGTTAAGATTTAAGAAACTTGGATCATAATAATTCCAATATCAGATTTAGTACCTATAAAAAATTTTAGTTAAGGAAAGAGAACACTCGTTTATTTCTGTAGAATATACACACGCTTTATGTGATGTGAAAAGATGACTTCTAATTGTTCCCCTTCTAGTTCTGCACCATTTGCTTCTGCTGCTTTTGCCCATGTCTCTAGTCATTGCGCACGGACGCTTTAATTTTCACTACAAACATGTATGTATAGCTAAGAATTGTTCTCTTCCTATATACCTAATTATTTTTGTATGAATTTGTGGTTCATATTTATAGTCTGGAAACACAAATAATCGGACTCTGAATCTAATTACATGAACGTGTAGTTCATAAGACTTCAAATCTCAAATTTATAGTTTCGTGTAGATTCAGATAGTCCGACAAGAGAGTAGTCGTGGAAACAAATTAGAAAAGCATTAATGTTGGATTGTGGAAATGATGAGATGATGTAGATGGAGATGGAGCCCTTTCCCTCGAATCCCATGCCCCTCAATACTCATCCCCCCAAGGTAGCTATAGCTATAAGCCCTATACATATAAATACATGGTGAGGTATGCCATGCCATATAGTACACTGAAAAGTGAATAAACGTAAAACGCACAGTCTGAAACAGTGGGTGGGAGGGAGGGAGGGAGTGATGGAGATACATTGAGGTCAGTAGTCCGTACGCACCTGCTTTCCAACTTATGTCAAGATTTGTTTACCTACTGTTTCTGGAAAATGCAAACAATGACGTATAGAATACGCTACCAAGCCAAGACTCTCCTCCTTAATTAGGGGAATGGCTACCAAGTACTTGACACACAACATGTACAAGAGAGAGAGACAGAGAGAGACAGAGAGAGACAGATAGCATCAAATTAAAGCCTACAAAAGTGGGTGAGGTAAAGGGACAAGATTTCCTGTTATGGGGGTCTAAAGACTAAAACAACAGTACCAGTTGCTAAGTCGGTAGGACCAAACACTCACCTAACCATTTCAAAAGGATGACATAACATAATCCCCTAACCCTCTCCTTCCCCCTTTTTTTTCCTTTACTTTCTTTTTCTTTTTCCTTCTTTCTTGCCTCAACTCAACTCAACTTCTGCTTAATATCCCTTTTTTTAATTTCTAAGTTTTTCTTGGCATTTGATTTGACAATTTGAGATAGCAGCGAGCAAGCGCTATATAACTCCATTTCATTTCTTTTTTTCATGGTCCACTTCTTTTTCTAACCCTTTTAATAATCACCTCCAAACCTAAAGCCAGAAGACCATTTGAAATTGAAAAGCTTTTTCTCTGCTCAAAACTTTTCAACTTTCTTCTATTGGCTTCCAACATTACTTTTACTTGTAGAAGCATCTGATTGTTTTTTAAAGTCCTCTCTCTCTCTCTCTCTCTCTCACTCTCTCTCTCTCTCTCTCACTCTCTCTCTCTCTCTCTCTCTCCACCCTATTTCTCAGAACAAACACATACACACACACACACAATTGTGCATTGAATTGCCCATTTTCCCTGCTCTCACCACCTTTTGCTCATCAATACCCTCAAAACCAAAGTAGTACCCCATCTTCACCAACCCTCTTTAATATCACTAATATCTGATCTCTCTCTATTCTAGCTAGTTTCATTTCCAGCAAGCTAGCATGGCTTCAAGTAGACGACCTGTAATTCTACTCGTATGCCTTTTCTTGACGTTCATCTTCACTAATCTTGGCAACTGCCATGCCTCAAGAACCGCCCAAGTCTTCAAGCTCAAGCCAAAGTACCAGCATTCAGGCCACTTTTTGGGGTTCTTGCCAAGAAGGATACCTATTCCGGCTTCTGGACCCTCAAGGAAGCACAATGATATCGGCTTAAGAAGTTGGAGATCACCCTGATCAATATTTCTAAACCAGTTTAATTTTTGACAAAAGGTGATCACCTGCGTTTTTCTTTGTTTCATCTTGATTAATTTTTTCTTTCTTTAATTTTCTTCACAACAAACATGAAGATTTGGTGGACAATGTACATGGAATTGTCAAAGGGTAATTAATATTTTTGGGCTGTTTTGATATGACAATGTTTTTAATTAGTTTGTTCAGGTTTGGTTTCTGAGATCTCCTATAAATGTATACCAGGAGAAAGACTGTTTGGTTTTATCTCTTTTTTTTTGGGTGTGCTTGAGCAGTAGACAATCAACAGCTTCACAGGAGCTCTAATTACTGATATGATATAATTTTAATGTTATGTTCTGTACATTATACTCAAAAGATACATAGTTTCTACATGGAGAAGCTTCATATATCTTTTCAAATATAATTTGTTTTTTCTTTTTGCCCAGCCTAACCCTTGGATAATTACAATCCCTTTGGTGAAATAATGAAAGTAATTGGTAGGTAATTATGTAGATTTCAATGGTGGAGTAATGGAGTGGAATTGTCACCACCCATTTGTACTATAATGCCAATTTGATAGAGTAGTTGTATATCCAACAGAATCACGTAATTTTAATTATGATGAGATTTTAACTATAATGAAAGGTATGTAGTATGATTAAAGAAGAAACAAACTACCCTTTCAGAGAGGTTATTTAAGCTTTTTTGAGAAAAGAAAGAATTTGAAGGACTAGTCTCACAAAACATGGCGACAAATAAAAGTGAAATGACCCATAAAACTAAAGACGACATGAATCATGTCATACCTCTATTTAATTTTTATTTATCTTCGATGTAGGGTAATGCACAAGGTCCTAAGTAAAGCTAGAGGCATCAAACTATGAAACATTGAAAAAGTTTAAAAGTACCTTAGGCATGTTTATCAATCCATAATGGGAATCAAAATAAGGAGTTGAATTCTGATTACGAATTACTCTTTTATTACCTTAATAGCGGAATGAAAAAGTAAGCAGGGTTCGCACATAATCTAGAATTTAACTCATGGTTTTGGAGGAACTGAACTCTTTGGGTCGTCGGTGGTATTCAAAATCAGGAATCCATCTTTTTTACATATTATATCCTCACACAAATTTTAAAATTCTAAATTTGTCATCCATTTGAATCCAATAATTTATCTATAACAAGTGCATTTTAGTAATCAAACTAGTTTTAATTCTGATTCATGAGAATTTAGTAAACAACTTCTAAGGAATCAATACAATTCCTACTCCAATTCGACTCCTCCTCCTCCTCCTAACCCAATTACGGATTAGTAAATATGTTGAGAAACAACAATTTAGTATCATGAGGTAAAAGGATAATAAACTTATAATTTAAACAAAAAATTTAAAACAAAATAAACTTATCATTTAAATAGTAAACTTATCATATTTTTCGCTTTTCTCCCATCAATGGCTGCCTCACATGCATGACATCTTCGAATTTCTAGTATTTCTTATTTAATACAAAACGAGATAAAAACATTATACACATTTTTCAGTCGAAATCAAGATTCTTTTTCTGTTAATATTGAGAGAAATACCACTGCCCTATAAGGGACAAAATTAACAGTTGAATAATATGCAACAAAAGATAAGCTTATAATGTTATTTTTCTTCATGGGTGTATTGACAGATTGTTCAATAATGTTTTGGAATAATCCATAATCGTCTACTTTGTAACCAGATGCATGCGCATGTATTGATGAACAATTTCGAATTATAACCAATTTAATTCACATATAATGAGGAAATACGAGGAATAGGTAGCATCTTTCTCCTTATGGTGTGCAATCATTTTAAGGATAAGAAAATGAATTTTCGTAATGGATAGCAAATTATAACAAGTGCAAGAGCAAAAGAGATACTCGAAAAAAAGAGGAAAAGAAGGCTACTCAATGTTAGCACCACAAAAGCAAAAGAGTTGTGTTATAATTTGTGGCTTCATTGGATTCTATTGAAATCTGCAGTTCATGAGGGATTTGATGATTTTTTTTGTTTGGCCATGCATGTGTATACATTGATATGTATTATTATGATTTTGATGATGTCTGTCTGTATACTCTATGTTTTGTGGTGTATTAATTCATCATTGTCCTCCTCATTTCAAGTTATAGGCTCAATTGCTTCTTCAACAATGGAAAATAATTACCATGGATGTATATAATGTATTACTACCTAATTTATAAAGTTCTAGTAGGGTATATGTCAGTTGGTTGAGCTCTTCCACCTCCATCTATATGAGAAGAAGTTCGAAATCTTTAGGCACCCAATGAATATTGTGTAAACTTCCCTTCCTCCAATCGCTTGTACTAAAAAAAATTAAATGCTAGCTAGTCATTCTCCTTAACAATTGGTGTATGCAATCATTTGCAAGGAACAACCATAACTGCTCGGACGTCACTGAAGTTATTACAACTCGAACTCTATATCTTTTTAATGGAGTTTAAACCAAGGTTATTTTATAAATACCAAATCCCGCTCAACACTATCCTTAAAAAAAGGTGTCCTAAACAAAAATTAGCATGGACCCCTTACTAAAATCTCTGGCTCTATCCATCATCCTGCCTCACACTAAAATTAATAAGAAAAAAAAAAATCCTTTTCGAAACTCATTTGACTGTACTAAAATAGTAGCTGCAGTTTGCTCCCTGTTTCATGCCAAAAAGTAAACTAAAAAGCCGAAAGCTTCAAAATATAACTTTTTTTCCCCCTTGTGACTCTGCAAAAGTTACTCAATGACTTTACAGGCCATAACAATAATTAGGCAAACACTAAAAATGTGGGGGCCAAAATTTACTGTCAAAAATCGATATCAGATTAGAACAATCCAAGAAATTATGCATCATATAAAAATGTCACTAATCTCTAATCATGAGCCTCCAAACTCAAGACGCTTTGCTTTTACCACGTTTGTCGTTTAAAGAAGGTGAATAATGAAGCCATTTGATTGCAAATTTAAGGTTTAAAATTAGCTTAATCTATTTTAAACAACTTTAGGAGGTGATGTAATGCCAATACATACACTACGCTTTGCACAATTCAAGGGGAGGCCCATGATTTGACACAATAAATAGTGTTATTCCTTTTATATGATCAAGTGAATTTTTAGTGGCCATTGATAACAACAAAGTAGAGTAGAGTGTGTTCAAGGTCCCACAAGCTAACTATAGATGGCTACAATTGCAGTGGATTCTTTTTTGGTTTTGGCTTTTTGGCTTTTTCTTATTGGTTTTAGAAAATTTTTAACGCACTAAGAATTAATTAGAAAATGATAAGTGGTTAGTTTTGAATTTTTTCTTCCAAATAGTCTTTATATGGGTAATTGTAAAAATATGTCATACTAAAATGGGCCTATTAATGAAAAGTCCGATATTTTTCGATGCAAGTGCTCTTGATGAGGCTTTATGTTTGGTTTTGGGCTTTAATTTTATTTGGAGTGGGCCTCTAGGCTCTGTGCTCTGGATGGGGATGTTTCTTCTGTTTTATTTATTTATTTATTTTTTTAAAGTGAGGATGTTTCTTCTCTTGCTAGACTTTGGTTTGAGTTTAGTGGTTTCATCCTACTGCATGCAAGAATTCTATAGTGAGGGTCTTATATATGACCCTTAGGTGAGGCTCTATATCTTAGTCGTTGGATCAAATTGATAAGCATGATCCAACGATTAAGAGATAAGACCCTACCTAAGAGCCAAATGTAAGGCCCTTACTATAGAATGACTCCTCCAGCATGTCATTTTGTTTTCTAGTGTTGTATCTTGTTTAGGCTGTACCATTTTGTTCCCTTTGTGGGTTTAATGAATTGCTTCATTTCGAACAACAATAAAAAGAGTGAAGTAAGTACAGATTGGATTTAAAAAGGTAATACGGATTGTTTATAGGTTCAGGGTATAGCTATTGCATCTAGTGAGAATAATTGATTTTTTTTTTTCGAAATGCTTTTTGTGAGTAATTATAAATTCATATTGAGGTAAAATGAACAATTCAAATTCAAAATAACTGTTGGGTCTCAAAAGTAAATTGATGAATCCTAATAGAATTTTCCTTTCTCAACTTTACAATCAAAGGCGACACCTAATATTGTTTCTAACACAATTCCTCTATCTGTGCAGTTGTGTGAAATCTTAAAATTTGGTGATTTCCTTAAAACGGAGGGCTAATGACAAAGGAGCTGAAATCCTATAACACAATTCCTCTATCTGTAGGATGTTCACATAGTAAGAATTTTATCAGTTGTTCATATTGATGATTGTGCTGTATAAGCCTTATTTTTTTTTAATGACAAAGGAGCTGAAATCCTATAAGCCCCATTTTTTATGTATCCTCGGTCCCCCGGATAATATTTTGACACCCATCCCTCTAATTTTACTTTGTTGTGAAGCGCCATGCTCAGTTGGTTGAGCTCTTCCACCTCAACCCATGTGGGCAAAGGTTCGAAACCCCTAGGCACCTATTGCTTGTACTCAAATAAAAATAAAAACCTTTGTTCTGAGGCATAAAAAGAAGAAACCCATTTAGGCTTTTGCTTGCATCATCAATATATTGTCTGATAAGTTACGAGTTAAACAAAAAAGAACCAAGAAAAACAAAAAAAAGCAAGAAACAAAACAGGCCCTGCTGCTTTGGCAAAACTGTTTGTGATTTCCCTTGGGTGACGATATTGTAGCAGCAAAGCAAGAAAATTAATCCTTTCTGCAGCAGGGTTTCACACAACATTTCATTCCCTCTAAGAACAAATGGATTGGCTGGTCCTTGATATGCTTCCAAGCTGAACCATATCTTGATCTTGACCATGCAGAATACAATACCTAAGCACTTTCTGTGGAAAACCATTACTGCTAAGGTTAAGAAATCGCAAATTATTTGCCATACCAATGGCAGTTGAAAGCAAATAAACTGGAACTCAGCAGACAAGGATTTTCTTTGGCATATGCTTATGCAGCTGTCATCGACACCAGATGCAGCAGCTTCAACTCTAACTTCCTCATCTTCACTATCACCAAGTTCAAGCCAAGTTGCTGAATCCTGTTGAGCAGGATTAACTTCCTTGGATACCGATACTGCCGGAGAAGATTCAGATAATACTAAGATTGGCATTATCAGCAAGATTGAGCTCCTCAAGAAAACTATTACCTGCTTAAAATATCAAACCAACAATTCTTAAGTTCATTTCTATGGACTAGTATATTGAGTACTAAATTGGCCTAGTGTGTGAACCTGATTCGAAGAACTCCAGCAACTCCAAGCTCACACCTCTGAAGGACCAAAACTTTCAGACAACATTGTGAATTTGAAAGCATTGACGATAACACAGTGCTACTCTGTGTTCATAGTTGAGGGACTTCAGTCAGGCTAGTATAGCAAAATCCTCAAGTAAAACTAAGTACAAAGCACAGACTCTTGGTTGGGTAGGATTTCAGCAAGAAACTCCGTCATAACAGAAGGCTCTTTCTTAAGTCAAAATAGCAAAAAGACAAAATGGCAACGACAACATTCTATTGAGAGCAGGGAACATTGCATAGTAATCAAGCTTTTTAACAGCAAATTCAAGTTTATCGTTGAATATTTATATATTCGATGCATAGCCCTTACATTCGGGTTCACTCTTTCATGCAGAATTTACTTGTGGTATTAGAAGGCAAAGGTAGACCACTAGAGGCTTCAAGAACAAGCCAGGGCAGATTTTCACAAGAGGCAAGTATGCACATGTGAACATGTCTGTTCTAAATAGTGGCCTGGCTTGCAATTGAAGTCACATTTGCTCTCTTGCTTTGTCTTATTGACCCGTCTGTTGTATTTCTGGCTCTTGAAGGCTTTCCAATCCTTGTCCTTTAAGGATTCCAATAGGAATCGGTACTCCATGAGCACTTCAAAGGACAGATATGCCTCTCTTGTTGGCTATATTTACCAAAGATTTCTCTCTTCTTTTATTATTTTTTTTCCTGTCTTTTTTCAGTGCTTTCAGTGTATTTGATATGTGGGTCTGAGAAAGTGCAACAAAGATAATGCATAATGGAAGGCTACGAGAGAGGGGAATGGACTAAGAATCTGATGTAGCTTCAATTAAACAACCTCAAGAATATCAGGGCAACACGTCTAAATGTAATTTTGAATTCCATTAACCAGATCAGCTATTGATTGAGACAACTTAAATGTATCTGTATGCAGACTAGATTCACAGGCATTGGAGCTATAAAACAAACACATCGACTATTTTTATGTTCAACTCCCATACTTATCATATGATACCCATTTTCAGACACACATCGTCATTGGCAACCTGAACATATTATGTAAAACAATGTCTGGTAGAAGGTGGTAAATCTAAAATGACCACAAATTATGAAACCACCGTTATCTTTTGGAAAAAAAAAATTTCACAATTATTTGCTTTCTCCAGCAATATACAGAGTTGCAAGCAAGTCGCAAGAGAAACCAGCAACACTACAAACACAACAGGTAAAAGAATTAGCAAAATACCAAGACAAAAGAACAAACCTCTTGCATAATAGGATTTCCTGAAAGGTTCAGCTCAAGAATGCCACAAATCATAGATGAATCAGTGCTTAGTTTGAGAACATAAATAGATGTCACTCTGCAATAAGATAAGTCAAGTTTTACAAGATCTTTAGTCCCATTGAACAGTGAGTCAGTTAATATTAATGCTCCATCCTGCAAAAGAATAAATAAATGAACAAAATTAAATAATAGCAGCTGGAGAAATACGCCGAGTGCAAATTCCAAAAGTAAGTTCTAAAAATGATAGAGTTCACTCACAACTCCAATACCAGTTTCCCCAAGCATCAATACTAATAAGGACAAGGTTTTAGCAACGTGACAAAGGCTATCAACTGCAATCTAGCTTCAAACCGTTCAGATTTAAATTTGAAAATCTACAATAAGCGACTGCAATATAATATAGTTACACCAATTTAAATATAAAAGTCACACCCAAAAAAAAGGTTTACTTAAGTATAAACCTTTTCAGAGAACCAGGCTTGAGAAGTAAACTAGCAATGACACTTCCAGAAATTGGGTTATATCATGTGAACGAAGAAGAATTTTTAATTATTTATTGAGAACTCAAATAAAATTCCAAAAATTATAAGAACGTCTGTTCTTGTACAAATTTGTCAGATACAGAATATACCTTAGTTGCCAAACTCCAAGTCGTTAGTGTGTCGACTAAACCCGTAACCTAACGGTAAGAAAAGAATACCCTCAGATTCTCTTGTAATTACTGCAAAAAATTCAGTCTATAAGCCCCAAGTTGTTAGTGTGTCAACTAGTTGAAAATGCAGTTTTGTTCTAGTACACAAAATTGTATTTACAGGATTCTTTTGCTCTACCATCCCCAACAAACCACCAGTGATAGTGATATATACAACTATCTTCAAGTTCTCAATCCTGTTGTGGGCGCCCTTCTCCCCGGGGCATTTTCTTTGACATCAAATCTTCAACATCCTTCAGCTGGTAATAATGCGGAGCTATTTCCACTAACCACTCCGGCTTTAATTCTGTTACCTGTCTCATATATTCCTTGGTTGTAAGTACCAATTCATGGTATATAACCCATCTCGGAAGCACCTGTGACAGCCCTGAGCTGGGATGTATATGGACAGTCTGTGGATGTTTGACTGTTCTATAAGATCCATTCTTTTGAAGCTTTGCGGAATGAGGGAAGAAGCCAGATGTAATGGCCTTCTTTATGGTCTCATAATCACTGAGATTTGAGACCTGCTCAATCTCAACCCTCTCCAAGAGTCCCTCAAGCTGGTCTCTAATATCTCTAGCACGCTTCATGCTCCTCACCTGTATATAGTTTTCATAACACCACTGGGTTGAGAAGTTGGTCTCTTTCCATGAGTTATAGACCTTGAGCAATGCAATGTGATCTCCCACGTTCCCGGTGTGAAAATTCAAACGTGCATTGTCAGCATGGACTTGTTTGTCCTTGGGACGGTAAAAGATGGAATTACCAATGGAAAGCATGGCAGCAATGGAAATGACTTCATCTGAACACTTGTACTTATCAGAAGCAACTATCATCTTAGATAGCATGGGATCAAGAGGAAACTCCGCCATCCTTCTACCGACTTTAGTCAACTCACCCACTTTATTTAATGCACTTAGTGCAAATAACAGTTCCAGGGCTTTTAGTAATGCTTCAGATGGCGGAGGGTCCATAAAATCAAAATGTAATAAGTCATGAATACCAAGGCTCTTCAGCGTAAGCACAACATTTGCAAGATTAGTTCTTTGTACTTCTGGTACTGTGTTATCATCTAAATCATTGTAATAATTGTAGGCAGTAAATAACCGGAAACACTTTCCAGGACCCGTTCGACCAGATCGACCTGCCCTCTGCATTGCTGATGCCTTTGAGATGGGAGTAACTAGCAATGACTCCATTCCAGTTCTTGGGTTATACGACTTCATCTTGCAAAACCCTGGGTCAATAACATATTTGATCCCATCAATGGTCAACGAAGTTTCAGCTATATTTGTGGCAAGGACAACCTTCCTTGCCCCATCAGGTGTGGCTTCAAAAATTTTTGCTTGCAGCTCAGTAGGTAGGTTTGCATATATGGGGCAAATAATCAGCTCAGCAATTTTTGTCCCTAGACCCCTTGTTCTGTGCTTCAATATTTCTTCCGCTGTTTCAATCTCTTCCTGACCAGTGAGGAATACCAATATATCTCCAGGTGGTTGCGTCACATGAATTTGAAGTGCAGTGACAATTGCTGCATCTAAGTAATCAGCTTCTGGTGCTTTCGTGTAATGGATATCAACAGGATACCGCCTCCCCGGAATTTTGAAAATTGGAGCAGAATCAAAATAATCACTGAACTTCTCAGCATCAAGCGTTGCACTTGAGATAAGCAGTTTGAGATCGGGTCTAAATCGAGCAATATCTTTCACTAGTCCAAATAGAATATCAGTCGAGAGTGTCCGTTCATGTGCCTCGTCTACCATCACCACACTGTAACTCGCCAAATCTGGTTCACCAAGGAATTCTCGCAACAACATTCCATCTGTCATATATTTCAAGACAGTTTTTTCTGATGTGCAATCCTCAAAACGAATAGAATAACCAACCTCGTGCCCAAGTTTGACCCCCATTTCTTGAGAAACCCTTGCAGCAACACTCATAGCAGCAACTCGCCGTGGCTGTGTGCACCCAATCTTTCCGCGCTTTGTGTATCCAGCCTCGTGAAGATATTGGGGTATCTGCGTAGTTTTTCCAGAACCAGTTTCACCAACAATAACCAGAACCTGATGATTCTCAACAGCTTCAAGCAATTTATCACGGTAGGTGTAGATGGGTAGTGTTTTTCTGTCATCCTGGAGCTTCTCTAAGCCCGATTTCGCATTCGACCCAAGTAACTCAGAGGGTTGCCCGTCATCAAACTCATCACCATCCATCACTGATGCCTTGATAAAATCAATCTGATCCTCAAATACAAATTGATACTCATCAGGTATTTGTTTTTTGATTTTTGAACCAAATTTCAGCGTTGCTTTTCCAATTTGGTGATCCTCCCAAGCTTCCTGTTCTGCAAATGGGTTCATTTTATCCCCAGCACTGAGGTCCCTGTATCGTTGCACAGCCACAGAAAATCTCTTTTCCTGATTAACACCACCCTCCTCATCGTACGCATCTGGCATCCTGTACTCAGTGGTATCCTCAACCTCATCTGACCTCTTCTTCACCAGCTCGTATATTTGTTTCTTGTAGCTTAGTTCACTATATTCTGCTTCAGTGAGCTTCACGCCATCAAATAAGTATTGCTCATCCTCTATATCGTCTCTGATTTCCTCCAATTTCTTTTGCTCCCTCTTTTTGAGATATTCTTGTCTCGAAACTTTTCTTAAATCTTCGAGGTCATTCCGCTCCAATGCATTGCTTCTCCGAATAGCCTCCTCTTCTTCCTTTCGTGTTAATTTTCTCTCCGTTAACTTTCGTGTAGCTGCTGTATCCCGTTCCCTTATATTCTGCTCCAATTGCTCCCTCTCTCTTTGATCGCGCATTCTTTCCTCTTCTGACTCTGAACCATCATCGTCATCTGGGGAACAAGTTCGTCTTTTAACTCGTCTCACTTGTGCAATCACCTCATCATCTTCATCTTCTTGACTCAAGACCTTCTTCCTGAATCGTTTCTTATGGGAATCAGCTTTCCTGGACTTGGAAACAACCTGGGCAGAAGATGTATCGCCATCATTGTCATCTTCGTCATCTGCATCCAAGAGAGAATATGTCTTCTGCTTCTTCACCAACATGGCAGCTTCCCTCTCTTGTTTCTGATATAGATTCAAACCAGATTCTTTACGGGGCACTCTTGCGAAGATATCTTCAGCAAATGCACTTGTTTCGGCCGAAGATGACAACCCAAATTCTAATTCTACAAGCTTGCCCACAACATCAGCCGGTGATTTTGCCTGTCTGGTTAATCCAATAATGTACTGAACAACAGTGGGCTGAGAATATCCGAGCAACGTCATCAACTTATCGGATACCCATGTATTCAGATTGCTCTCGCTCCCCATTTTTTCTTTTGTTTGGCTGAGAGAGAAAGGTATTGATTGGTCTTCCGAAAGAAAGGCTCTGAGTGAGCTTCGAGCTTCGTGTGGACAGTGCGGCAAAGTATGAGAGATTAGATCGGAGGAGAGGGAGAAATATATAGGACGGGCTTTTGAGACAATCTGATAATAATGGATGAGAGAAACTGAAAATAATGAATGGATTGAAGAGAGATGGAGAAACACAGAAAAATATGGTGGTGGATTATTAAGAGATAGGTGGATTAAATAGAGTTCTTCTATGGAGAAACTAACTAGGAGAAGAATTGCGTTATGAAGAGGAAAGCATATTGTTTCTATTTCTGCTTGGGAAAAGAAGAAACCATCTTGAATGAGGAAACCATCGTTTTTGCTTGGGAAGAAGAAACCATCTTGATTGAGGAAACCATCGTTTTCGCTTGGTAAAAGAAATTTAATGGCTTTGTTTCTGTTTTTTTTTTAATAAGTTGGATAATATTATATAGATATAATATAAAAAAAATTTGGGGCCCCCTTAATTGGAGGCCCATGGCCAAAGCGACCCTGCTTGGCAGTTAAAATCTGTGAAATCACTTTTAGAGCAAATCATTGTAGTTACGCCGGCTGATTTCCATGTGATTTTACTAACGCGAATCGGAAATCCAGTTTTACAAATAGATAGCTTAATGAGTATTACAACTTACAACTATACATACATTTTTACTTGATTTAAACTTGAAACTAGGAGATATTTCATCAGCGGCTTTCCAAAATCCATCGTCTCTTCAACCTCCATAAATACCAACTTCCAAATTTAATATTTAGCACAATCTTAACTTCCACAGGCCATGCAATCTTCCCGGTTTGTCAGAGAGCATAGCATCTGTGCCTTTTGTGTACTAACATCATCATCTACCACCTCTGGCTTTTCCTGTATTCCCAAGCATGAGTTATTAATACATATTCTTATTTTTCAGTTCCAAGACATATAGTTGGTAGTAAACGATATTGAAAATTACTTGGAGAATGGTGGTATCAACAGTAAACTTTATCGCATCGGCTGCTGCACGAGATCGTAGATAATACATCCCTGTTTTAAGACCCTGATATAGTTCATAGAAAAGAAATAAATTAGAATGCGCTAAGCAAATAATTTATAATTTCACATAATACACTATGAAAAAGCCTGCACCAGATCCATTTTCAACATAGCCAAAAATCAGCATTTATATGCAAAGTAATCGTCGCAACCAATTCAATGTCACCAAGAAAGCCCACCTCTAATATGTACAATGAACAAAACAGCTCCAGCTAAAATTGTCTCTATACATTCAGTCAAAAAGATAACAAGACACCCTTCACTTCAACCCATGACATAGCAGATCATTGGCCAAAATGAGACACATTCTTGTACGCACCATCGAATACAAAAAAAACATTTTGAAAGTCCAACCATAAAACAAACACATATACCTAATGATGCACTGCCACATCACTATATATCACAGGCAGAACAAATACATCAGAACTTCGGAAATTTACTATAAAGCTAGAATCAATTTGTGCATCTAAATCCCAAAGTACTATGGTGCCATTACAGGGACAAGTAGTGCATACCTTTGACCAAGCATAGAAGTGCAATGAAGTCAGCTTCCCGAAGTTGGGTTGGTCCATATGTATATTAAGACTTTGACTCTGGTCTATGTAAGATCCCCTATCAACAGCCATATCAACCAAAGTCCTTTGCTTGATCTCCCAAACAGTCCTGATTCCAGCAAAATGTCTAAGCATATTGTAGATAAACAAACAAGCTAATTTACGAAGAAATTTAGGAAATGACAAGTCCATACCTGTAAATGACCTTCAGGTCATCTGGGATTTCTGGGATTTTCTGAACAGAGCCATCCTCATAGATTATATTATTCTTAATTGCAGGAGACCAAAGACCCATCTCAGTCAAGTCATGAAGAAGATGTTTATTCACCACAACAAACTCACCACTGAGAGAAGGGGACGAAACAGAAGCCATTTACAATCAAAATGAAGTAATATAAAAATAAAAATAAAAATAAATAAACAGAATGAGATGGCAAAGCAAACCTCAAAACCCTTCGACTGTAAATATTGGAAGTATAAGGCTCAAAACACTCATTGTTCCCCAAAATTTGGCTAGTTGAAGCAGTAGGCATTGGGGCAACAAGAAGTGAATTTCTGACTCCATTCTTTGATATCATTTCCCGAAGAGCAGCCCAAGCCCATCGATCTGAAGGGGTTACATCCCACATGTCTGGCTGAATAATTCCCTGAACAATAAATGGCCAATTACAATCTAATATCTAGTATAATGTATCTGGTATGAGATGCCAACTATCTAGCATATAAACAATTACTGCCTGATATCAAACATAACAAACAGATATGCAAAGAACACAAAAGTTAATTGAAATTAATGAAAAGGCAAGTTCTCCACAAACTGCCTTAAAACCTTAACCATCTACTCAACCAGAGAATGTTTAAGCATGCACAACAAGAGAGCAATAAAATAGGAACGTTCGAATAGAAAACCTGCAAAAGACAAAAGTTCCTTTTAGATTAGTACCTTGCTCACAGGACTTCCATTATATGTTTCATAAGGGCCTTCTTTTGCAGCTAACTCAGAAGACGCTTTCAGAGCATGGTAATATATGGTCTCAAATATGTCTTTATTCAGTTGCTGAGCCTACAGTTCAAAGTAAATTCAACTATGAAACCCAAATTATTGAAGATTTAAATTAAGCAACAAAATAGAAAACTGGACTTACCTCAGGTGAATCAAAGGGCATGCCAAGCAAGATGAAGGTATCAGCAAGACCTTGAACTCCAATCCCAATTGGCCTATGTCGTAAATTTGATGTCTTTGCACTCTCAACAGGATAGTAATTGACATCAATTATCTTGTTCAGGTTTGCCGTGACAATTGCAGTGACCTAATAAACAAAACAAGAGAAACATAATAAGGGCAATATTTTATTAGACTGACAGTTTCAAGAATTAAAGAAAAATTTCCCTAGAGATTGAGTTTTGAGAAGAAAAAAAATTTCAAGGAAAACAAATAAGAACCACTTTGATTGGAATTGTCAATAAGAACTCAAATCAAACCTCCGCTAGTTTGTCAAAGTCAAAATATCGATTCCTGGAACCTCTGCTACCAACAAGTTTAGATGGATGTGACTCCCCAGGGACACCCTGCAACATCAAAATGTATATGACACCACATCATGAGATCAAAGAGCTAAAACTAACAATCAACAATTGTGAGTTTAAGCACAACAATAGGGCCTCACCTTCTCCCTAACATATCGCGGTAGAGCAATTGATGCCAGGTTGCATACAGCAGTCTCTGTTGGACTTGTATACTCAATTATCTCAGTACACAAATTTGAGGATTTTATGGTTCCCAGATTTTGCTGATTACTCTTCCTATTGCAAGTATCCTGAAAAGAAAACAATTACACAAAGATCAAAACATTACAGAAACAAAAGCACATGGATTCAAGGCTGAGAATCAGATTTTAATAAATAAATCACCTTAAAGAGCATATAGGGAGTTCCGGTTTCTATCTGGGATTTCAAAATTTCAAACCACAGTTGCTGTGCCTGGACAACCTTTTTGGCCTTGCCCTGTGCAGAAGTATCATGAGTAAATAAATCCCAGTGGTAAGTGGCGGATTCAGGAATTTTTCTTTTAGAGGTCGACATGTAAAAGCTCACAAATTTTTTTATACAAAAAAGACCCGTAAAGACAGTGTAAAATCAACACTAATTTACTATTTGCAAATCGGACTTATCTTTCCCTACTAGAGCATATAAAAAAAGAACATGCTTTAAAATAGGAACATAATTCATTTATGTAATAATTGTTTGTGCAGCTAGTTACGATTATTATGTCTTGCTTCTAAAACATAATCAAAGGTTTATCATCCAGTGTTAGACATACATTTCAAGAAATTAAAAAGAAAATCAAAATCATGGCACAAACACTCATGTCGAACACAAAAGATTAATGTTCAAGACAAGAACCAATGAAACAAAGCATCTTCGTCATGATCCCATTCAACAGAAACCAACACTTTAGCACTGCTGAAAAATAAAAGCTTTTCAAATCGTTTTTTTTTCTCTTACAGGAAACATAATAGAGAAAGAAATAGTACCCCAAAAAAATGGACACTGGAGCAAAGAAAAGAACTCAAGAACATCAACCTACACCTACAATAACCTTAAATACATCATAACACCAGCAAAGTGATTTGGGTGGGTAGAATTACCGTTGGGGAATTGGGTTGCTTTGGGGAAAGTATGCTTTGAAATAAATTTTCGGCGTTATCAGGCCACAGCTGGTCCTCTAATCCCTTTTCTTTTCTTTCAAATTTGGGGGTTATCGGGCCACAGCTGGCCTCTAATCCTTTTAAAAAAAAAATTATATTTCACCTAGGGAAAAGCTATGTCGTTTTGCCCTGATAACTTTAAAAAAAAAAAAGACACATGCAAGGTGCTGCTGCTGCTCAAGCTGCCACCCAGCCTTCTTTGGGGCAATAAATCAAACAGATGGTGGGCATGACTTGCCCAGCCATCCACCACATGCAGTGGTCAATATGTTTTGCTCCAGGTGGTGGTTTCGGAGTTGGGGGGTCACTTGACCACCCTTGCTAGGATGAAAAGAGCACATGTAAAGTTACCAATGTCTTGCCAAAGGAAATTTTGGCATACCTCTCTTTCATATCGGGTGTAAAGCTCTTCAAATTTTTCACCCCAGCAATCTGCCAATCCTGGAGACTCATTAGGACAAAACAATGACCAATTGCCATCATTTTGAACTCTTTCCATGAAGAGATCAGGCACCCAAAGTCCATAAAAAAGATCACGAGCTCGATGCTCTTCCTGTGAGATAATAAATTAGACATGATCAATATTAACTAACATAGTGAAACAAAACACAACTAATACGCACAATAGAAGAGCAATTCTGGATATACATACCTTCCCATGATTTTTTCTTAGATCCAAAAATTCAAATATATCAGCATGCCAGGGCTCCAAGTACACAGCAAAAGCACCTAGAAGAATCAGATACAGTGTTCAATTTTAAGGCTCACTTCAAACATATAATATAAAACCCCCATATAATGATGACCATACCTTTCCTTTTGCCTCCCCCTTGATCAACATAACGAGCTGTATCATTAAAAACTCGCAACATTGGAACAATGCCATTGGATGCCCCATTTGTTCCACGAATATAGCTGCCTGTGGCACGAATGTTGTGAACAGAGACACCAATTCCTCCAGCCGATTTGCTGATAACAGCACATTCCTTCAAAGTATCATAAATGCCTTCAATGCTATCATCTTTCATGCAAACAAGGAAGCAGCTACTCAACTGCCAAATCAAATCAGAAAGAATCAAGTAAGTAAATTTGAACAACAAAACAACCACTTTGTATAATTCTCAAAATAATAAAAATAAATAAATTGGTTAAAAAATTCAATAAGAAAAAACACTAAACATACTTGAGGCCTTGGTGTTCCAGAATTGAAAAGGGTGGGAGAAGCATGAGTGAACCACCGCTGAGACATCAGATGATATGTTTTGATAACCGAATCAATATCATCCTTGTGAATTCCGACAGAAACCCTCATTAGCATGTGCTGAGGCCTTTCTACAACTTTGCCTTGAACCTTTAAGAGGTAAGACCTCTCAAGCGTCTTGAAGCCAAAGTAATCATAGTCAAAGTCCCGATCATAAATGATCTCACTATCCAGACAAGCCGCATTCTGAAACCAAAAACAAACAAAAGCTGTTTCAGATTTCTAGACCATTTGTTGACTAACAAACACAATTTTCTAAAGAGATTTACCTTCATAATGATTTCATAAACATCATCAGCTATCAGAGGGGCTTCCAGCCCAGATCTCTCACTGACATGGTTGTACATCATTTTGATCCTGCACAGAACACCTACTTCCATCAACATGAAAACCAAAAGGAAATAAACGTTGAAAAATAGTAATGAATCTTGATAAAACTCACGTCTCTGAAAAGGATTTCATAGTGTTCTTGTGTAGATTTGAGACAACAATTCTTGCAGCCAACTGCATGAAATTTCAAACAAATGTTTATTAACTCCACAGATATCACAATTCTTGATGTCAACTATGAACAAAATACAGATGGTCAGCCACCAAACGGAGATCGCATCAATTATTTGATGATTCACAAAAGAAAAACCAAAACAATAGAAAAATAAACTGTAGCAATGAGAGAAATAATAGAAAATTGAACTACAAAATACCGATCTTAATATTTTTTTTTAAAAAGCAAACAAATCCAGACACACGCAGAGACAAACACAAAAATGAAGCAAAATACCAGATCAGTAGTCTAAAGGCAAGAGAGAAAAAGGTGAAGGAAAGAGACTAACGCAGGCATAGTCAGGGTGATTAGCGGTCATGGCGGCAGCGGTCTCGGCGGCCAATTCATCGAGCTGGCTTGTGGTGACGCCCTTGTAGACCCCAGCGCAAACCTTCTGGGCCACCAGCACAGGGTCGCAGTGGTCGCTGCTGAGCCCATAGCTCAACTTCTTCAAGCGGGCCGTTATCTTGTCGAAATGCACCGCCTCCTGCCGCCCATCTCTCTTCACCACATACATTCTCTCTCTCTATCTCTGTCTCTGAACGATTTCGTCGAACAGGTCTTGTGCAAGAGAAAACGAACAAGGAGGAGACTATGGGATGAGAGGCTTATAAAGAGGGCGGGTTGGGAGTTAGGGTTTTCTTTGTTTTTTGGGGTTTCCCTCCAAATGGAAATTTTTAGTGGATGGGCTTTTCAATTTTCCCGCTAAAATGAAGATTTGATAATGGTCGGGTTGGGGAAGAACGTTGACTGTTGAGTTTACTGGAGCGTTGTGACTTTGTGGCTGTGTGAAGTGGTAAACTCGGATTGGTTTTGGCTTTTGGGTTTTGTTGCTCTTTCGGTGGAAGGTGGGCCCACGCCCATCATAAATTGATTTGAATGATGAGAGACAAGATAGAGCGGGTGTGTCTTTTTGGCGCCACTCCGTGGTTTCGTCTTGGCTGCGTTGGGGTCATCTCAACCGTTGGATCACTTGATCACAATTTGAATTTGAATTAGTGATGGACGTCCCAAACTGAGTGAACATATAGGTTTGAGCATTTTTATTTAATCACATTTGAGTTCTGGATAAGATTTGGGGTAAAACTTTGCTTCTTGAGTTCAAATATAAGACGTGAGAGTATTTTTGTTCATTATTTTAACTCAATATGTATTTTTACCATTCTTCGTAATAATTGGCACATATCTATTGGTTTAACTATAGTTAATTTTTATTTTTTTAATAACATTATTATGAAAGAGAAACAATACTTTAATAAGATATTTCCTGATTTACCCTTCTCCTAATTAAGCAAACTTTCTCATTTTCTTGATTAATTATCAAGAAGCAAATAACAACGCAATAATTGACAACAACGGGATCATTACTCAAAAAAGAATTGGGTTCATACATGACACTCTTGAACACTTCAAACCATACTCCTCCTTCGTAACCCACATGTCGACACCATGAGTAGCATACTAGCAGTCATGTGATCAAAATTAAATAGGAGGCTTTAAATCGAATTGAATCTAACTAAACCAAACACTTTGATTACTTAACCAAAACAAAAAATGAAAAGACAAAATGAAAGCCTCTTGGTAAGCTACGCACGGGTAGTGGTCGAAAATTATTCTCTGTCGAAGTAGAAATAATGTTTAAACTCATGAAATATAGTATTTTTCCAGCATTCGTTTTTTTGTTTTTGTTTTTTCCTTTCACAACATCAACCATGGCAACAACTTCTACACAAGTTATAAGTTATCAAAATCAAATCACTTACAATATTATAATTTGGCTATAACATATTTGAATAACACCATATAACATAGTTTCAACGACAAATTATGATAATCTTACATTAGGTCCAAAATGCTTTTCTTTTTTATTTATAAATAAAATACTCCAAAGAAAATTATAAAAAGCTAAGTTATGTCACGCATTATGTCCTGGCATTGGACACACGAAAAAGAACAATTTCATGTCGTTCCTTCCTACTATCTTTTCCTACAAATAATGCAAAAACTTGGTCTAAGATATTGATGGATTTGAAAATCTCAGTTGATGAGCTGGTCCTTGAGGTCTTGGTTTACTCTTTTAGTGTACGTTAATCAAACAATTAAAAATAATGCTAATGAAACTTAAAACCAACAAACATATAGACAACTATGTGTAGTGAATTCAATAAATTAAGATAACAAACCTGTGGATATATAATTGAGTAATTGGACAACATTGGATGTATAGCTTGGTATCGAAATGGGTGATTTGGAATCCCTTGAACTCTATAAATAATAATTAGATTGACATAATGCAAAGTATAAAGCAAATATTGAACAAAAATAAGTTGATTAACTACTACCTTTGTTTTTTAGATGAACCTTTCTGTTTAGATGGCTTAGATTCCAAAGACTCTTAATTCTACATTTTACACGACCTTTCGACTTTTGAATCTTTGGATCTCGTTATTTAAGATTATTACTGACATGCTTATCAAGATTTTCATCGTGTTCGTGTCCAAAGCATGGATGTTTTTCACATTTTGCTTCCAACTTTAACAATCCAGACTTCAAAATAATGCTTGTTTGGTTGTTCTTTGCACCCTTTGCTATGATTCTTTGTATTATATGAGATAGCTAGATAGCTAAACTGAACCATGGAAGATGAATCTAGAGTACTCAAAGGTGTTTCCCCATTTGAATCACAGTCAACATCACATTTAGCATATGTGCTCCATCTCTTTAAGTAATACTTAGATGGTAAATTTGAGAACTCTAATTGATCATGGTATAATTTTAGTGCATGTGCACAAAGAAATCCCTTAAATTCGAACTTTTTACAGTTGCTGACAGGACTCGACCCGAATTTTGCCCCGGAACTCGCGCCGAATCCTGCTGAAGTTCGGACATCAACCCAATGTCGGGCCCACATACTAAATAGAATCCCTCTTCTCGAAATAAATGACAAAGGGGTCAAGACTTCTGCTGAAAAACGGGTAGAGTCTCCCCCGAAATATTAACAAACCCAAAAATTCAACCTGATAATATACAACAGAATATGTATATCCAACTGCCAGCATGCAATACAAATACACAACAGGCCTCCGGCCATCAAATTCAACCCTATTGGGTGATACAGAGCATATCTAAGAGTATTTGAATGTAAAGTAGCAAAATACAAAGTTAAAGATAAGGGACTTCAGTGTCCTACAATAGTCAAGCTCGAGAAGAGGAGTGCTCGGCCGAACAGTATCGATGCAACGACTACGGCCTGGGGGGAGCAAAACAGAAAGAGTGTGAGTGGACAAAAACAAAGTTTTACATACTTAAATCAACGTACTAACCCCACCGTTTCAAAAACAATGCAAACCATGCAATTGATATCCACTATATACATACTTGATTCAAAAACCAGGATATCACAACATAGGTGAAAACAATCCAATTCCAAACCTTTCTTCCAAATAAGCCAACCTTTAGTTTTCCTGAGGCATAACCTCCCAAAACGAACACATGCAGGTATGTAAAAAAACATAAATAGGGGAACTAGATAAACGTGAGTATGAAATGTAAGCCAAAAAGATTGCATATAAGAGAACACAATATACCTTGTTCTGTAGCCATTTGAATGATCGAAAGAGCAACTTCACACACACAGCACTTCTCCTCAATATCGATTTCTGTATACTCTCTCACAGATGGGGTATGAGTTCTCTCGAGTGGCTGCGTTATCGATATGAGCAGGGACTGTATTTATATGCATCAGTCGGCACTCCTTGCCCATCAAGGAGTCCACGACCTATCCTTATTGCATTAAAAACTGGAATTCTAATCCACTATGAACTAGGAACCTTAGCAGTCTTGGACTTAAACTAAAACACTTCTCTCCAAGACTTACAAGTCCAGTTATAATCAACTTCCTAGTCTCCACGTTGGTTTGGAACTCCAAGTTGATTAGCAGACCACTTGAGTGAGATTTAGACATAAAAATCTTACATTCTCCCACTTGGTCAATAATCAACAAAAAACCATGTTTCAACTACTTTATGGCCATGGAAATCAATTAAATCGTATTCCTAAACAAGCTCTTGGTCAACTATGAAAACAAGCATCGGATCATCAAGGTGCCTTGAACATAAAACATCCAGGACCTTTATAATCACATATACCTATCTCGCATAGCCACATAAAGCTTCCGTCAAGATTAGAACATCGATGAACATGACTCATTCTTTAAAATGCTTTATATGTCATTACCATATGTAGTCCACTTCTTTAAGAGATTACAAGATCTCTCTTTCCAAAATAACTCTTTCGTGAGTAAGTATCTAGTGTAGTTATTGAAGCTAGCTTGTCTACACTTGATACCAATCTGAAATCACTTGTTAAAACAAATTAAACACATAATCAAGTAATAAGAATTGCACTTTACGAAATTCAATCAAGGTTTAAAACAACAAACTCGTAAGCTACCAAAACAAAAGACTAGATTCTAAAAGCAGGACTCCCACTAGTCCTCCCTATCAAAACTAGACACCAATCCCATGCTTCTAACATGTCCATGAAAAACACCATTTGGCAGACCCTTAGTCAACGGATCGGCTATCATGGAATGTGTATCTATATGATCAAGCCTCACAAGACCATCCTTGACATTCTCTCTAAGCGACAGATATTTGAACTTCAAATGTCTAGTCCTCGATGATCTTTTGTTGCTTTTGGTGAAGAACAACTGCCACTATTATCATTCCAAATCAACTGGTCTTTCAATTGAATCAACAACCCTCAAACTAGTGATAAAGTTCTTGAGCCAAATTGCTTGACTTGCCTTCATAGCATGCAATATATTCTGATTGCATGGTTGAGGTTGCAGTGAGTGATTGCTTCACACTCTTCCACGAGACAGCCTCCTCCTCCAAAAATGAATACATAACCGTAAGTGGACTTTAAAGAATCCACACATCCTCCCAAATCTGCATCAAAGATAACCAACTAATTCCAGATTCTCAACTTGCCTATAAACCAAATTATAACTTTTGGTTCTCTGTAAATATCTTAAAACTTTCTTTGCAGCCACCCAATGTGCTTGGCCTGGATTGGACTGAAATCTCCCCAAAACACTTACTGCAAAAGCTAACTCTGGTCTAGTACAGACTTGAGCATACATCAAACTTCCTACAAGTGAGGCATATGGCTTGTCAACCATTTCTAATTTTTCTTGTTCAGTTTTAGGTGACTGTTCCAAACTTAGTTTGTCTCCTTTTGAGAACGGCACATCTCCTCCTGCACAGTTCTCCATATTAAATCTTCTCAACACCTTCTCTATGTAGCCTTTTTGGGATAATCCAAGCAGCCCTCTGTCCCTGTCACGACTGATTTCAATACCAAGTACATAAGAGGCCTCTCCAAGGTTTGTCATATTAAAAACTTTTGACAGAAAAACTTTGGTATCATGTAATAGAGTTAAATTCTTGCTTGCCAAGAGAATGTCATCCACATAAAGTATCAGAAAAATAAAATTTCTCCCACCGACTTTAATATATATACATTCATCCACAGGGCTTTCACCGAAACCATGAGACCTCACCACTTCATCAAATTTCAAATACCATTGTCTAGAAGCTTGTTTCAATCCATAAATGGATTTCCTTAATTTGCAAACTTGATTTTCTCTCCCTTCTTGAATGAAACCCTCAGTCGCATGTAGATCTCTTCACAGAGGTCTCCATTCAAGAACGCAGTCTTTACATCCATTTGATGGAGGTAGAGATTGAAATGAGCTACCAAAGCCATCATGACTCTAAACGAGTCTTTTGTAGAGACTGGAGAAAATGTCTCATTGTAATCAACTCCTGCCTGCTGTGTAAATCCTTTGGCAACCAACCTAGCTTTGTATCTATCAATGAGACCCTTGGAATCCCTTTTAGTTCTCAGAATCCATTTGCACCCTATAGGTCGACATCCTTGAGGCAATTGAACCAATTCCCATACTTTATTTTTCTCCATTGAATTTAACTCAGATTTCATTGCCTGCAACCATTGCTCATTCACTGAACTTGTCATAGCTTGTTTAAAGGTGATAGGATCTTCCAAACATGGATCATTTTGCTCAGATTCTTGAAGATAAACATAGTCGCTTGACAAAGCTGATCTTCTAGCTCTTTTTTATCTTCTCACTTCCTGTTCTTCTTGTAAATTATCTTGGTTTTGTTGCTGTGCATCTATATGGATTTCTGGTTGGTTAATATTCATCTCAACTTGTGCATTAACATCAACTTGGTGCATTTGAGGCACGGCTTCTTGAGGCACTGTTTCTTCATTTTGCAAAACATCATTCGATAAAACTATATAGTCCACTTCTTCATTTTCATTAGTCTCGTATGGTATTGCTATCTGTTAGTTCATCAAAATCCAGCGTCCTATCTTCAATGGTTGCACTTTCTTCTTCTATAAAATCGCTCTCCCAGTTTCAACGAATCAAGTTGTATTATTTGGACAATAGAATCGATATCCTTTCGTCCTCTCTCGATATCCCATGAAAAAGCAACTGGTTGTTCTAGCATCTAGTTTCTTTTCCAAAGGGTTATACAACTTGGCTTCAGCTTTACATCCCCAGACTTTTAGATGGTTTAGACTCGGTTTTCTTTTGTTCCACAGCTCGAAGGGTATTTGATTCACACTCTTAGTTGGCACTCTATTCGCAATATAATTTGCCGTTTTCAAGGCTTCTCCCCAAAGAAAAATAGGAAGGTCTGTGCTTGCAATCATTGATCTCATCATATCTTTGAGGGTTCTGCTTTCTTCTTTCTAAAACTCCATTTTGTTGTGGAGTTCCAGGGTTTGTGTATTGAGCCACAATGCCTTCTTGTTGAAGAAATCTTGCGAAGGGTCCAGGATTTCTTCCACCTTCATCAAATCTACCATAAAATTCTCCCCTCTATCCGATCTAACTACTTTGATTTTGAGATCAAGTTGGTTTTCCACTTCGCCTTAAACACTTTGAACATGTCTAGAGCATTTGATTTTTCAGTTATCAAATACACATATCCAAAACGTGAAAAGTCATCTGTAAAAGTGATAAAGTACTTGAAACCATCATGAGTTTGTGTTGGAAATGGACCACAAATATCGGTATGGATTAGTTCTAACAGATTGGTACTTTTAATTGCTCCTTTCTTTCTTGCATTTGTGAGTTTTCCCTTTACACAACTTATGCAAACTTCATCCAATTCATCCAAGTCAAGTGGCGGCAACACATGTTCTTTGCAGAGGGTTCTTATTCTATCTTTAGAAATGTGACAAAGTCTCTTATGCCATAAGTTAGGTGATTCATATTTGCTTTGTGTTTCTTTGGTGCTTGCAACATTCATAATATGCTCAGATCCTTTGATATTTAAAGAAAACATGCCATTCACAAGAGTTCCACAACCAACTGAAATTTTATTCTTCAAAATAGAAAATCCAACATCATTGACTACTACCTCAAACTTGGCTTTAACAAGCCTAGCTACGACACTAAATTCCTTCTCATGGAAGGTACATAAGCTACTTCAAATAAATCCAAAATAAAACCAGACTCTAACTCAATCTTGATCGCTCCAATGAATTCCACCTCTACTTGGACTCCATTGCCAACGAACACTTTTAGTTCATCCTTGTTTGGCACCCTCTTGGTTGTGAACCCCGCAAAGAATTAGAAACATGTATTGTTGCCCCACCGTCAAGCCACCAGCTATAGTGTGATATATCAATTAAATTTGATTCAAAACAAACTTGGATTTCATTACCTCTAGCCTGCCTCTTTTCCAACCACCTCTTGTACTGCGACACTCTTTCTTCATGTGTCCAAACTTCTTGCGTAAAAAGCACTTAATTCCAGCCACACCTACCGCCTTAGATCCTTTGTCATTTTTCTTAGTTTTTCCAACAAGATGGTTTTCCTTATTTCCTTCTTTGTTTCCATCTTTCTTGACTGGTTTCATGTCTTGGACCAGATTGACATGGTTGAGAGATTTCTCCTTCTTAATGTTTTGTTCTTCCTGGACACAGATTGCAATCAGCTCATTGAGAGACCATGACTCCTTTTGTGCAACATAAGAGCTTTTGATTTGTTTGAAATCTGCAGGCAGTGAGTTGAGTCAAGGTGAACCAACATATTGTCATCTATGTTGACTCCATAACCCCTCAGATTCATACCAACATCGATCATGTTTAGAATGTGCACCCTAACACATCCATTTCCAGCATATCTCATGTCTGTCAGTTTGTTAATTAGGGATCCCATCTCAGCTTTCTCAGATTCCTTAAATTTCAGGCTAATCGACTCTAGGAATTCCTTAGCATTGTTGGAAGGTGGAATACCTCCTCTCACAGTTGGTGACATGGACTTGAGCATGATTAAAATGGCCATCCTATTTGCCTTTTCCCATTTGGCAAAGTGAGCCTTTTCCTCAGCAGCTTGCTCCTTGATGAGGCTTTTCCGGAGCTTGTTCTCTTATGGCCAAGTCATAATCAAGAAATCCCAAAGCCATCTCAAGATCCCTTTTCCATTTCTTGTAGTTTGATCCATTGAGGGTTTCGATGGTGTTAAGGTTGGTAGCAAAAACTGTAATAATTTATTGAAACAAACAAATGTATAAATTAAATCGTCCCCAATAGTCTCGTACATTATCAATTCACGCCTGTGGTGAGAATCGAACATGTTTTAGTGATCACCAAAACATTTGATACACGAATTTCTTTCACAGGATGATTTCTCACATCCGTGGACTGAAAGTAATCACTGTTTAATTTGTATACCCCATGCTTTGCATCACACCACAATGAATCACCATAACCATGATTACCAACATCTGTGAATAAAGGTAATCAAGATTACAATGGTTCATTGTGCAAATTTTCTCGATCATCTTTCTTGAATCCGAGATTCTTTAATCAACCAAACCGCTGTGGCTTGCTTGGTTGATACAAGATTTCTTGGATTCTTGATCGTGAAGCCTTCAAGCATGGATGACAAGAGCCTTATATCTGAAACATGCTTTACAGATCTATATAAATAGAAGAGCGAAAATAGACACATACTAGTAAAACTTGAATTGATTATTGAAAATACAATTATGTGTCGTTTCAATTATTAAGACTTTGTTAACATGCTTGGTTAGATTGCTTTTAGGTTCTAAAACATGCAAACTATGCTCTGATACCACATGTAAGCCAAAAAGATTGCATATAAGAGAACACAATATACCTTGTTCTGTAGCCATTTGAATGATCGAAAGAGCAACTTCACACACACAAAGACTTCTCCTCAATATCGATTTCTGTATACTCTCTCACGGATGGGGTATGAGTTCTCTCGAGTGGCTGCGTTATCGATATGAGCAGTGGACTGTATTTATATGCATCAGTCGGCACTCCTTGCCCATCAAGGAGTCCACGACCTATCCTTATTGCATTAAAAACTGGAATTCTAATCCACTATGAACTAGGAACCTTAGCAGTCTTGGACTTAAACTAAAACACTTCTCTCCAAGACTTACAAGTCCAGCTTATAATCAACTTCCTAGTCTCCACGTTGGTTTGGAACTCCAAGTTGATTAGCAGGCCACTTGAGTGAGATTTAGACATAAAAATCTTACACGAAAGTCTCATAAAACTCCACAAACCAAAACAACATTTAAAATACTAAAGATATCGCTCAAGCCAAGAAAGCCAAACTCGACAACAATATAGAAATCAATTGTAGTTCAAATCATTTATATATATAATCGGTTCAGGATCCAAAAATCCAATAACATAAAAATCCGTAATGATAATCATATCATAGTAAGTCGTTTCCCAATCTTTCCCACTCACGTAACCACGTGCTCATAAGCACGACAAGTGAGGAAGGATCCTCACTAAAAGAAATACGAATACGAAGATACTAATATATATATATATAGGTAGTATAGGACATCAACACCAAATACGTGTACCTGGGAAACAATCCAACGGGGGATCATTTGACTGGACACCGGGACAGCATCCGTGATGTGACTCGCGCCCAGGCTTTAACTGGACACCAGGTCAGCATCACAATGGCCTCGTGCCTAGGGTTGAGCAATCCAAATGGGACTAAGCTCGCCGCAACGCAGGGTAGACACAATCAATATCTATACGTTCGTGACAAGTCTTACGCGCAGACTACCCCGTTAAGGTATGTATCAGATCGAACCATATTCAAGTAACCGTATCATAAGAACAGGGGAAGGTACATAACAAGGTGCCACAACACACACCTCAATCGCAACACGATATTCAAGATACATATAATCATACACTCTCCAATTTCCAATCCATCCACATTTACCCAACCCAAAACACTGACATCCGGACTCAAACATCCAAAAACTCAAAGACCAACATATATATTCAAAGTAGTCATAGGCATTGAAATCATAAATTCATATTAAAAACCACACTCAAACCTCAAATCAGGGAAACGTCAAATGATATGAGAAACCCAAGTCTCGAAAGATAAATTCAAACTCAATTTGAACACAATTCCCAAATATCAATATAATCCCATTGTAAATAACCCTTCTTTGAAAACATTAAATCCGAGACCCGAAACATTTATTCAAAGTGTATGTGTATATATATATAACCAAAGTATAGGTAACCATTTCTTAAACCGTCAACATCCATTTCCCGAAACCTTTATTCAAAGTATAAGTATATACGCCAAAACCAAGTATGAAATCGAACGGACTATACTAACGTCCAACTTAACCCAATTATATAGTCAAAATATAATATAATAACCCTTTAAATATAATATCCAAAGAAAACCCTTAAGCTCCCACTTAAGTACAATAACCCATTAAATCCATAATTTAAATAGTATAACGATTTCCAAGCTTAAAAGTAGCTTAAATCTATCAATAGTCCAAATCCAACACGAAAACCACCGGACGTTCACCACGTCCTGTTAAATACTCAAGATATGAATAAACATAAAATATAGCCATCAGGGCTCCACATAAAATCCGGAAACCCAAATCATGCATAAGCCTCAAATGCCAATTATAATCAAATAATTCCATTAAAACCAAATTCATGATTTAAAACGATATTTAAATCCCAATTAATGTGCATTGCATTCAATTCTTTAAAATCATGCTTATTTGAAAACAAAATCAGTTCACAGATAGTCCCAAGCAGCCTGACCCGGGGAAGGTCCTGCCTGATGATCACGAGAAGCCTGAGAACCTATTTCAAGAATACGAGAATTGATTAACAAACCGAACCGTGAACGACAACCTTAAAAGTCAACCCTAACTAATCCCGACTCAAAGTGTACAATTACGTCATACGAAGAATTCTAAGGTCAACGACGTTCGTTAGAAGACCAACTGACCTCGGGAGATGCTCGGTCAACCCTGATCAAATTTGGTCAAACTTTCCCGAATAGGTCAAACTGGGCCCGTGGGTCCCATGACCTCCAAACTTAGATTCGAAAGTTCCTATAGGTTCACAACGGCTTAAAGAACACGTCCTAAAATTTTGGTCTCGATCGGACGGTTGGATCACTCGCGATCACACGATCGGACGGTTTTCGATTCAATTCAAATTTTAAGTCATTGATCTGGAGCATCCGGGGCTCCGATCCACGATCCGTCAGTTCCTATACGATCCTAGAAATACGATAAACAACATACGTGAATTCGGATTCGATCCAACGGTCCGAACCCATCGAACCCAAACAATGCATAATAGGCGTACATTGGTTCGAGGTCCAAACGACGTCCGAATCGGAATCTAAACATACATACCCTAGCCCACACGTCATCGTGGGTGGGGTGCCTTAATCAGTTTCCGGTCACCCAGAAATCTTCAACTCTCGCATCAACCCTTCTACCAAAATGACCAGCGAGAGGAGGGGAGTTCAGAACTAGTGAAACCCAGCCAAGAACCGCCGGCTAACTGGCAGGAAATCCAACTCGAAATCCGGCCAAAAACTTAGGTTTAGATCGGATGTTCTATGCTACGAATCGATCCCAAACAACCGCAAAAACAGCTTAAGCACGAAGAGAGGAGTTGAAACCGTACCTCACTTGCCGGAGATGACGACCAGAGACTGCGGCACAATGCCGGACAGAACCGGCCTCAAACCAGTCGACACCACTGGCGAATCTCGAGGTTTTCGGAGACGAAAAGGGGTGGGTCTTGACAGGCTCCTCACGCCGGTTCGTTTGTGACCGGTCCCGGCCCTTGCCGTGGCCGGATGTGAGAGAACGAAGAGAGAGAGTGGAATCGGGGAGAGAGAAATCGAGAGAGGTGCAGGAGAGGAGAGAGAGAAAATCGTTTTCTGATTGGCCCACGTGTACTTCTAGGGTTTCCAAGAATTTTGGAAATAACCATTATGTCATCCGAACAATCTAACGCTCGGATCGAGCCGTGCCGCCTGTCAACGGACTCGTTTCGACGAGACAGACGCAATGACGCAACTCGTTTCCCCAAATTCTCGTCCGAAAATATAATTGACCAAATTACCATTTAATTATTAAATTCCCAATTAATTCCAATTTTATTACTTTAATTCTTTTTATTTCATTTTTAAGTCCTCAATTTAATTACTCAATTAAATAATTATTTTCTTTTATTTAAAGGACATATTTTAGGTACGGGACGTCATAGCTGCAACTGATCATTTGATCAAAAAGGTCATATAACTATAATTTTAGTACTCAAAGCTACAACAGATTTGTTCATTCATTTCATCCTCGAATTCATATCTATATATCTACATCATCATCACTTTGTAATTTCAGCCTCAAACCTAAAAATTTCTTACATTCATCTTGGAAACATTAGAACAACTTGTATACTTTATTGTTGCTTCAATCTCCACGTTTTGATATATTCATATTTTACATATATAATCTATCTTTATTTACTTTGTTTTCATATTAAATTTGCTAGTTTGATGTGTTTAGTGTAGATTTTGTAGGCAATCATCTCTAGCAAGGTTTTGGAGCTAAAGTTATGATTTTGGAGGCTTAAAGGATCGAAATTGGTGAAAGTATCAACTCAAGGAATTCTCAACAAATCACTCAATCATTTCATCAAACACTTGGAGTGCATCTGTGAAAGTGTCAATTTATAACCCACATTTGGTCTCAGATGACCAATGCCAGAGAGATTGAGTTAGAAGTGCTTACCATAATTTTTGGAGCTGGTGGAGGAGCCAAGCCGCAAAGTGCTTACCATAAATGTTTACCAGTGAATGGTCTATATTAATCCTAATATGTTATGTTTGTGACCTTGCAGGGAGGAGTAAATTCTCATACTTGGATTTTGTTCACCGAAGCCATTGCTTCCAATATTTGTACAAGAAGTTGTGGTTTGAAAATGCACCTATTCCTTAGCCATGTGATTCAACTGTAGAAAAATAAAGAATCCTTGTATTGATTGCTTCATGGGGGATTTGGTCATTTGTCTGTTGTTCAGTAGTTGATGGACTTGCCATCCATTGTGCTCATAGTGCCTTCGTTTAATTTAATTTAGTTGTGTTTTTTTATAAACATTTGGATGTTTCATTTCAGAAAAAATAGAAAACATTTCATGGTCAATCAAGTTCATCACCTTCTATTATCTGTTGATGGAGGTAATCATTATATTGGTGATGTTATGCTGATCTTAGTAAGTATGAATTTGTTTACCTTTTTTCTGTAATGGTTATGTATGTTGCTATATTCAGTTTTTGCATTATTATTTAACTTCATATTGGGAAATTGCTTGGTATTTTTTGTATGGCGATGTTCGACTCATTCTTGGTTAGTATTGACATTAGGATGTGCATCGATTCTGAAAGGGACAAAAGAAATCAAATGCTATGTATTTGTCAAGCAAATTGACTTTACAATTGTATTTGACAATTTCTACTGATTAATATGTATCTATATTTCTATTTTATTATTTTATTAATGGGTTATATGACATTGATTTTGTAAATTTGAATTTATTTTTACAGGTTACACATGAAATGTCAGGATATAATGAACATGACGTTGATAATATTCAATCGGAATTGGAATCGGTACTATTCAATCAGTTTGGTCCGGTTCGATTTTTGGGAAAAATAGGAGGAAAATCCCACCAAGCTGAATTGCCTAAATATTATTTCATTGGAGAACCTATTCAGTTGAAATTGTAATGCAATCCGATCATTCTCTATAACAATACTCTATGTCACATTATTAGGATATGAATAACTCATGTCAAATCCCTAATGCGACTCTCTTAGTTATAAAATCCATGTGGATGAGATTGGAAACTTCTTTTCGCAATCTTATCCAATACTTTGGCGAAAGATTTCCCGAATCATATCTCTAGAGCATTCTCTCTAGAGCATTCTCTCTCTTTACTAAGAGTAGAGATTCCTTGTTGGACATTCATATGCCTTTGTGAGCTTATCAAGAATCGCGACAAATGACTTGTTCACAAGATAACTATGATGTCTCATGTCTGAGGACTAATTTACATTATTGCAACTTAGAATTCTTGTTTGACATTGTAAGTAAAACTTCCATACAAGAATTCTTGGTCAATCGCGTTCAATGAACTCTCTCTCGATTGAGCACCTACACACTTGTCTTAATGTCTTTACACGAATGACTTGAAACTTGTCATCCTCCCTATTAAGCAGACATAATGTGTACTAGTTTTTGTGGATCGCCATTGTCCAATTGATCATCCTATGTCCAGGAATATTTAGGATAACATATTATGTAATAGAAAGGTCTCGTGGATCTAATGTCTTTAGATTACCTTACATTCATATCATGATCCATGGACTTGCCACAATATCGGTAATGAATAGATTACCTCTAGTGACTATATTGCCCTATTGGTTTGTTTAGATTTAGTGTTATGTCTTCAGAAGTTTAGTTTTAGGATTGGCTTCTAAGGGATATTTCCAACATCGGGTCAATATTTTGGTCCATTTGCAAAACTCCTAAAAAAGCATGACATTTGTGCTCAACACACCAGACCAGGTACACCGCAACAGAATGGTGTTACTGAAATGCGCAATTGTACTCTTATGTATATGGTTAGGAGTATTTTAAGTAATTCATCATTGCCTATATCATTGTGGAGGCATGATCTTAGGACTGTTGTACATTTATTAAACCGGGTTCCTAGCAAGGAAGTTACAAAAACACCATTTGAACTGTGCACATGAAGAAAACCTAGTTTAAGACACTTGTATGGTTAGGGTTGCCCAGTGGAAATAAGAATTTATAATCCACATGAAAAGAAATTGAATTTTAGAACGATTAACGGTTACTCTATTGGTTACCCAAAAAAATCCGAAGGATATAGGTTTTATTGTCCTAATCCTAGTATGAGAATTGTTGAAACCGGTAATGCCCTATTCATTGAAAGTGGTGAAGTCAATTGGAGTGAAAAACTTATAGAACTGGTCATTCAAGAGGTTAGGGTGTAAGTCCCTTCACCATACCTTATAAGGAGGTTGTTGTTCCTACATACGTTGAACCATTAGCAAATGTCAAACAACAAAATAATGACCAACCACTCCATAATGAGACTTTCACCAATGAAGATGTAGTGGAAGAACCACAAGGAATAACATTACGGTGTTCTCAAAGAGAAAGGAGGTCTGCTATTACGCATGATTATGTGGTATATCTACACGAATATGATTTTGATGGGATAAACAAGATCTGGTTTTGTTTTCACAAACAATTAAATGCATTGATTCTGCTAAATGGATTGATGTCATGCATGATAAGTTGAAATCAATGGAACATAATGAAGTGTGGGATCTTGTTGAATTGCTTGAGGGTTGCAAGTGAGTTGGCTGTAAATGAGTCTTTAAGACCAAACGTAACTCCAATAGCAATATAGAACAATATAAAACCAAAGTAGTGGCCAAAGGTTTCACTCAGAAAGAAGGCATTGATTATAAGAAGAAATTCTCACCAGTTTCTAAGTAGGACTCACTTAAAATCATTAGTGCATTAACAGCTCATTTTGATTTAGAGCTACATCAAATGGATATGAAAACAACTTTATTGAATGGGAGTTTGGAAGAAGCCTACATAGATCAACCAGAAGGCTTCTCATTAAAGGGAAAGGAACACATGGTTTGTAAACTAAAGAAGCCAATATCTGTACTTAAGTAGGCTTTCCGACAAAGGTATCCTAGTTTAATGATATCATTAATTTCCTTTGGTTTTAAGGAAAACACCGTTGATTGGTGTATATATCTGAAGGTCAATGAGAGTAAGTTTATATTCCTAATTATGTATGTTGATGACATTTTGCTTGCTAGTAATGATCTTAGTTTATTACATGAAACCAAGAAGTTTCTCTCAAAGAACTTTGACATGAGAGATATGGGTGAGGTATCTTACGTGATAGGAATTGAAATATTTTGTGATAAGTCATGTGGTATATTGGGTTTGTCCTAGAAAGCATATATTGAAAGAGTTATAAAGAGGCTTGGTATGGAAAATTGTTCATCTAGTGTTGCTCCAATTTAGAAAGGGGATTAAGTTTAGCCTTATGTAATGCCCACATAATGAATTGGAATGCAAATAAATGGAGAGTATTCCTTAAGCATCCGTTGTAGGAAGCCTAAAGTATGCACAGACTTGTACCAGACCAGACATCAGTTTTGAGGTTGGGATGTTAGATAGGTACCAAAGTAATCAATGAATAGATCTTTGGAAAGCCGCAATGATAGTGATGAGATACTTGCACGGAACTAAAGACTATATGCTCACATTTAGAAAGTCTAATAACTTGGAAATAATTGGTTATTCAGACTCAGATTTTGGTGGATGTGTTGATAACACAAAATCAACTTTTGGGTATTTGTTCCTACTAGCTGGAGGAGTAATTTCTTGAAAAAGTGCAAGGCAATATGCCATTGCTTCATCCACTATGGCTGTGAAATTTTATTTCAGGGCTTGGTGTTAATTACTCCATTGACAAGCCACTGAAAATTTATTGTGACAACACTGCAGCTGTCTTCTTCTCCAAAAATGATACCAAACATATGGAACTAAAATACTTTTCTATTAAGAAGGAGGCTCATAAATAGAGAGTGTCTATTGAACACACAAGCATGGAGCTTATGGTTGTAGACCCCACTACTACAAAATAGTTAAACCACGACATGAAATAGACGACGGTGCATCTTAAAACTGTCATTGTATTTTAAAAGACGACAGTTTTTTCAAAACCTGCATGATATATCATTTTATACACTACTAGCCTTGGCTTGATTTTTAAAAGACGACACTTGTCCCTAACAAGTGTCCTCTTTTAAAACAAGCTGAACAAAAAAAAGACCACTTGATTTTAAAAGACGACACTTGTCACTAACAAGCGTCATCTTTTAAAACACGCTAAACAAAAAAAGTCCACTTAAGTGAATTTGAGATCTAACATTTTCATATTTCTCCCACCTTGAAACCCTCCTCAACTCTCTAAAACACTGTCATGAAACTCTCTGAAAAACTCCCTCTCACTTATCTTGAGCACTTCTCTCCCTACAAAATCATCAGAAAATCGATATTAACGAAAGAGTTGAGAGATTGAGCTTTTCGTAGATCCACAAAATTGATATCTACAAAATCTCTATGATTAATCAGCAATGAAGGATGAGGATGACCTTTCAACATCGATGATGGCTAGTGCGAAGAAGGAGAGCTCGGATTCGAGTGTAGTACTCGGCAAAGGGAGATACAAGTTTTGGGCTTGGCTGCGATTTTGTTGCTCGCTTTTTGGTCCATGTTCACCCGCACCGTCACACTCCGGTGGTCTCCAGCAATCTTAATTGACTCTCCAATTTTGTTGCTTGTTTTTATTTTATGGGTTGGTTTAGTTGGATCTTTGACACTACAAGACGAAACCCTTCCACGACGTCGATATGCGTCATGGAAGGCGTTTAATGACGCCAGAGGCGTCAGTAACCTACGTCATAGAAGGGAGGGTCATGGAAACTTTTTAAAAACATGGCGTCTGATTTACGTCATAGAATGTGATTTCAATGGCCCAGCGGTTTCGTGTCGTCCTATTCTTTCCATGACGCCGTTTGATATGTCATAGATGTAGTTTTAATGACGTCAAATCCGCGTCATGAATATTATGGCGTTTATTTTGACGCCGTCTATTAAGACTTAATATGACTTGAGAATGGGCGTCATTGAACTTAACGCGTCTATAAGACGCGTCATTGAAATATTTTCATGACACATATTAGGCGTCGTTGAAATTTTAAAAAATAAATAAAAATTATAATATATATTCATCGTTGAACTTAACGACGTTCTTGAGGCGTCATTGAAATATTTTTGACGACACATATTAGACGTCGTTGAAATTTTTATTATTATTTAAAAATAATTCTAATACATATATATCCCATCATTTAATTCTACAAAAAAATTAATATATAGAAGCAAAGAAGTGAAGATATCTTCTCATTGTTTCGGCTGGGTAGTGTCTTTGCTCTTTAGATATTTTTATCAAGGCTATATACCCATGTGTCTTAAAATGAGGTGTGATCATTATAGTTTTAGCAACTTAACGCAAGGTTTTAGTTTTAGATGTGATCTGCCCGCCACTTTGTATTCATCTCTAACACTATAATGCCATAACTCCCCTTCAGTGAAACTTTTAAAAATTCCTAAAAAGTTGTTTGTTTTAAACAAATTAAATTACTATATTATAAAAAAGGAAAGAGAAGACACGCATACATGCACATAATTTGAGATGAAGGAATATTTCTTAATAGATTGGTTATAGAAATACCGGTACAAGCGTGGAGCATTTTGCGGAAAGAACTACACCGCCAGAGACTACCCAATAAAAGTCAACTATCCACGGAGAAATGATGCCATCAATTTTAACCTATCATTCATCATTCCCAAATGTATTTACGAGTGTAGAGAAAAATCAAGAATCAAATTTCCGGAAAAGAAAATTGCATTACAGAGTTCCCAAGTTGATTAAATTCCCAAGCTCGGAAGGAACAACTCCAGGAGAACTAATTTGCTTCAGAGTCTGATTGTTTCAAAAAGAAAAAGGAAAGCATATTGAGATTAGAAAGAGAATGACAGAATCACACTCTCATAGATGGCACACATTTCCAAATCGGAGAGCGAAAAAACTGATCCCTCCAATGGATGCAAATATTAAAAAGTTTTCAAGCTTGTTAGTAGCGGTTTGTGATCCAAGGAGAAGGGATAAGACCACCGCCAATCTTGTTTCACAAATTTCCTCAATCATACCATAATTCAATGATCCAATTGATAAATAGCACAGACAAACCAGAATTTTAACACTTAAAGGTTTGATCATATTGAAGTAGTACAAACCTTTTTCAATTATGTGCATACGTTCAGTCATTGTCCAATACAATATCAAATTGTCAATACAATTTTGTATATGATCATTTTGCTAGCAGAGTGGAAGCAAAAACTTAATGGTTTTGATCCATATCAGCGACATGAAGACAATTTATCGAGTTTCTTAAATAGGTCCAATTCTCCCACAAACCAAATCATTTTGCATGTTTACACCAATCCAACTCCTAGTGTAATCACATTGATAAAGTGAATGCCATATGTTAAAATCAAGTATTGATGACCAAATGCCAAAAAGAGCACATATTGCTAAGTCAAATTGCAACCACACTTGGGAAAAAAAAGGTAACAAATATTTTGATACCTTAGACAACGATGTTCTCATGATAGATTGAATTGTTAACGAACCAACTAGCGATTGATACCACTCACTTTGTTTCCTTCCATAAAACTGAAATCATGCTACGCCATCAAGGAAAAACAAAAAATATACAATGATCTAAGAGGGCTACCAATAATACTTCTTTTATAAATAAGCTGATATAAGCCTAAAATAGTTCTGAAGAATTTTATGAGCATTCATCAATACAAACCATTACAAGAACACTGAGATATTTGAAAGCTGCTATATTCTTTGGTAATTCGAAAACACAGTACTAAGAGAAATGCATTATTACCCATGAGCACAGAGAGAGAGAGAGAGAGAGAGAGAGAGAGAGAGAGTGAGTTCAATGAGTACATTTTAAGTTTTCCAAGACCATAGGCAGAATACAAAACAAATATTAAAAACTCGACCTTTGCTACCTTCAAGATCGTGAGAACTTCTTTTGTTATACGCTTAATAGATGTATTAGCATCCTTGAGACAATTCTTACATGGAGCCTTTGTCCCCTCAATCAAGTGATTTACCGGACTTTCAAATTTGGATGCGAAGCGTTATGTTCAAATGTTTTGCACAGAAGCATCAGTACGTAATGAAGGAAGGTTAATCTCGATTGTGATGTTGATGAAAGTTCAATCTTCGCCTTCTCTGCTGCCTCCCCTAAGCCTGCAAGGCAAGCCTATTCTTTGCCAAATCATTCCCCTCGGTCCTCTTGAATTCACTCACCAAGAAGTCGACCAAAGCATTGTCAAAATCCTCTCCTCCTAGGAATGTGTCGCCATTTGTTGCTTTCACCTCAAAAACGCCATTGGATATCTCGGAATAGATACATCAAATGTTCCACCACCAAGATCAAACACACTATTAGCCCTTCCTTGTTGTTCATACCATAGGAAAGTGCGGCGGCGATAGGCTCATTATGATTCTCTGTACATCTAGACCGGCAACTACGACATCCTTTGTTGCTTGCCTCTGCGCATCATTGAAATAGGGCTGGAGGCTGTGATCACATTTTGATACACTCTTTCCAGAGTAAGCCTCCGCGATCTCTTTCATCTTTGTTAGGACAAATTCTCCAATTGGGCTTGGAAATCTTCTTGACCATTGACTTCAACCCAAGCATCTCCATTTGGAGCTTTCACTATCTTGTATGGAACCATCTTCATTTCTTTTTGCGTTTGGGGATCACCAAAGAGCCTACCAAGGATACGAAGGATGCTAATATACATCATTAAGGATGTCGATGAGGTATAATTAAAAATAAGGATGCATTATAATTAAAAATAAAAGATAAGGAAAAAACAAAGGGCATACAAAAACTACGAAAGTTAAGTTCCAAATAGATTAGAACATCAGCTTGTCATGTACAATAAGGCATCAAAAGAAACTATCCTAGTGAGATCCAAAAGGGAGTGTGCGTAAAATATAATACTACCGAGAACCAATATTTCAAACTTACGCATAGATTAATAAGTCAATATTCTTATATCTATTATTATCTGTACACATGATTTCACAAAACCAAAAGTAGTATGGCAACCAAACTTGAAAGAAAGACCCATTTCATTATAACCAAACTTTAAAGTCCTGTGAAAAAAATACATCAAATTCTACCAAAGAAAACAAAAATATGAGTGGAACAATTCCTCTCAATGAGAGTACACTTGACTATGCATGAGTGTCTTGAAAACATAAAGTATAAAAGCCAAATGTCTTTACCACTTTTCAAATGTTCCTACCTGTATCCTTTTAACTCTGCCTACATTGGGACATTCTATTCTTCTTTGGATTAAATCACTTCTATCTCTTTCCAATTTTAATCTCATTCTGACAACCAAACACCACATAAATCTGTCATGTCAAAGTAAATGAATTTTGAGACTCTAATTGAAAATTGAGAACAAAAAAAGAAAAAAGCAAATGAAATTTTTATAAGAATCAGCGTGCAGAGATCATACCTCAGTCCATTCTCCTTCCAATACAACTACAAGCCGGAGTCAAAGAGAAGTCACTATGCGCAATGCGGTACCAACCCCGTTGTCACCCAAGTCCCGACATCCAACTTTGCTCCTAGGCTAATTCAAGTAATCAACTCTAAGCTAATTCACACATGGCCAACTGAAAAAAAAAAAATCAACCAATTTAAATCAACCCAAGCTAAAAACTTTGGAGAAACCTAAATGTCTCATTGTTAACATCATAAACTTGGCATTAGCATCGTGTTTCCAATAAAACACAAAACCAACCATCACATTTCATTTTCCAAATGAAATTTTAAACTTCAACGAAACAAACAAACCACTCAAACAAACATACAAAAGAGAAGAAAAATTACCAAAGGAAAAAGGAACGACTACGTCAAAGTGGATACACGAGTTCTGCCAGCAAAATTGAGCAAGTTTTGCCTTGACATTCTCCTCAAGTGGCTGTCAAAGACAAAAGAATGAACTTGAGACTTCTACACCACATACAACTAAAAAAGCGAGATATGGAGAGGAAGGCAAAATACAAGACCTTTGCAAGCTAGAATATTAGGTGTCAAACTCTGTCCTCACGAGTGCCGGACACTATGCTGTGTAGGACTTGTTTTCTACATATTGAATATTTAAACAAAAAGTTAATTAGAGTATGTATATGACTGAAAATTAGAGCATGTAAACAACTAAATTATCTTTAGGCAGGAAAAAAAATCATTCTTTTGCTATAAGAACACACATATATATTGCTATAGTGCACATATTGGATCAAATCAAATTGTAGATAAGCAAAATGAAATGCAAAGTTCTCTTAAAAGATCAACTTTGATACAATATAACTTTTGCAACTAAGCTCAAACCAGAAAAGTTTCTATCCAAACAATAAATGAATTGTGATGTTGATTAGCTTTTCAAAAATGTGAATTACTTCGTAAAGAGACAAAGTATTTAACCAACAATTAGAAATAAGCCAATGCAAGAATAATTTTATTATCTTAGCTCTATTTTGTAGCAGAAACACATCACTCCAGCAAACCTCTATTTCCTTAGCCTATTACCATGAGTAAACAACAACCAATTAAAAAATACAACAAGTTCATCAATTGAGCATTGAGGTGAAAATCAGAGATTTGGAAACTCCAGTAGAAATGCAAATCAAAAGCCTTACTCACACCATGACTAATACAAATACTGGTCTAGAAAACAACAGAACACATCTCATGATTACCTTCTACACCGTTAAACCCTGATTTTCACAACAAATTTTAATAAATTCCCAACATGACATAATTTAATGGAAGAAAGCTGGCAATAAAGCATGGGTTAGAGCTAACTTTTACCTATCTTCCACACCATCCCCTCACTCTCATATTTTTCCCCAAATTGCACCAATCACATGATTCGTTGCTTGGCTCAATCTTTGTTGAAGATCCCTCACTTTGATGGTGAACCATTTTGGAATTTCATACCGGACAGCTAATGGCAACCAAAGATCCCTGTACATCATAACTATTAAACTCATGAAAAAAAAAGATTCTTCAACGGATAGAGTGTGTGCATGAGGTAGAGAGAGAGAAAGAAAGAAAGAGATAGAAACTTTCTACAGATTCATATTCATCATCCGAATCATATGATGCTTGTGTGAGGAACTTAGATGAGAAGAGAGAGTGAGTGTTTGGGCTCGAGAGAGAGCTAGGGAGAATTAGAGATAAAGGAAGAGAGGTCGGACTCTGAGAACAAAGGGTTCTTAAACGATAAAGCGCCAAATTAGAATTGGGGTGAAAAAAAGGGCGCCAGAAATATATCTATGATGGCCAGGAAGAGTGTCATTGAATATTTTTACATCTATGACGCAGGTAAATTCGTTGTATAACTATTTCATGACACGTAAAAGCGTCATTAATTTAAAAAAATTTGGTGTATATCTATGGCCAGGTCTGCGTCGTCGTATATGGTACATCTATGACGCAGTCTGCGTCATCGTATAATTAATTCATGTCGTGTAGAAGGCGCGTTAAATTCACAATGTTAACGACGCATGATAAACGTCGTCTAAATGGCCTAGAATTAATGACACACATCCCGCGTCATTGAAAATGATTTTAATGACGCATTTAACAAATGTCATAATAATGGTGTCATGAACTCCCTTCAGCACGCATTTTAAAAACACGTCATAGTTTATGATATTTAATGAGCGTGTATTTTTGATGCGTCATTAAATCAGCGTCATAAAAAGACCCATTTTTTGTAGTGTGATTTGATGGGTTATTGGGGATTTTGGGTATTGTTGTGTGTAGGAAATGGAGGAGAGGGAGAAGGTGGTGAAGCACATGGGGGATGTTTACACTAATAGCCGTCGGATCAGACTACCTTGGTTCTGGCAAGAGCCATTTGAGGCTGCCTATGAGGAGTTAACTAGTGACGTCCCTAGTGTTCGAGAAGAAGCCATAACCGAGATCGCTAAAATGTCTATGCGCTCTGTTGATCTCGATCTCCTCCTGTCCAATATGTAGTGAGTCCCCTTTCTTTTGTGTTTTTTGTTTGATTACTCGAGGACACTGTTTAGGACTGATGTACTCTTTGTTAGGCAGGCTACACTACTCATTAGCTGTAGACTGTAAAATGTGATTGAGATAGAGATTATTGTGTTCAGTTTTCTTGTTGGGCAATTTGTTGTGCTGGGCCTTCCTTTGGTGCTGCTACTTTGTCTGTTTAGTGTTTGCACTATGTAATTCCAAAACAAAAACTACAAATTTAGGTCTTGTGCGTAGGATCTTGGAAAGAATTCATGCTGAAAACCTAGAGGATTTTCCTTGGGATTTTAAAGAATTTATGACACTCTTTTGACCCCCTGATCACTATGGCATTGAACAGAACATCATCGGTTTTGTTTTGTGCCCTTAGCTCAAGCCTCAAATTAATGTTGATATGTGCAGTCTAGAGACATGTTCTTGGGAGCAATGATGTCATAGACATAATTGACATAGCCTTGGGAAAATGTAATTGTTATGCTTGCACTCATCGTTTGTCTTATATAATGTTTTTCATTTACCTCTAAAATATATGATTGCATAGTTTGAGCTATGTGGTTAAAAGACTCATTCTTTGATCATAAACAATTTTCACATTATACCTCTTCTTCTTCCCTTATGAGTTCATTTGTCCTTGTTTGTGAAAATTCTTCCCAAGTTTCTTAGCTTGGTTTTGCTTTCTTTAGATGTGCTGCTGATTGCCATTGTATTTTTCTTGTCATATTCTAATTTTTGTCTTTAAAAGTGTCATCCACAATGTGAATGCAGAAAACTATAAGTGGACTAACAATTGCATGATGAATATAGCATTTTCCCCCTTAGCCATAAATGATATAGACCTATGTTCACACTTTTCATCATTTCATCATGTCCTTGTGAAGGGTGTGTGTGAATTAGCAGAGCTCAGAGAGCTTAGCAAATTAATCCTAGCTCATCTTTCAGGGATGTGCTACTTGTCGGTGATGAATAATTATCAAGATGTCTCTGTTTCTACAGGGATGTCTTGGCTCATCTTTCAACTCCCTTGTGCCCAATATTCACGATTAACAATAGTTTGATGAAATCTAATTATTTAACTGAAATTGCTATTATTCTTTGTTATTCCTTTCACACATGTCTACTGAAATCATCATCCTTTTTGAATGAATTCAGGAGAACAAATAAGGTATTGAATTGCTCAAGACATCTATTGAGAAGGCTGGATACACATGCAAAGTAGGTTTATTTTCAAACCAAAGTTTTTGTACAAAGAAAATTTGATGACATTGCAAGAGTATATTGAGGGATAATTCTTGTTGTTTTGTCCACAGGTTGTCATTGGAATGGATGTTGCATCTGTTTTTTTATAGATCATATAAAACCTACAATATGAAGATCCATTTAACCAAGATGACTGGGAACACTACTCCAAGATGACAGCCGAATGTAGAGGACAAGTACAAATTGTGAGAGATGATCTGTTAATATATTTGGATAAGATTTCTAATTAGATTAATGTTATCGATGTGGTAGGAATAATGCTATGGATATGGTATTTTGTATGGATTTAGTAGGAATCAAGAATGGTAAAGTATGTCATTACTATTGAATCTTCTAGTTTTATGAAAGAAATAACTTTTGAGTATATATATGTATGGTTTGGGTAATAGCTGTAGAGAACCATTGGAAAAAAAAAACTAAAATGTAAAATCACGTAAATTTTACAGATAATACACAATGGGTTTTTCAACAGAGCTGTCGCCTTTAGAGTTAATAGACGTCCGTTTTTGTAAAAACCGTCATCTTTAGATATAATAGAAGATGGTTCTTTTAAACACATCGTCGTGTTTACAATTAATAGACCACGGTTCTTTCAAACACACCGTCATGGTACAGTTAATAGACGATGGTTGGTGTAACAAAATCGTCGTCTTTGCCTTTAATAAATGACGGTTTAGTAAAAGCGTCGTCTTTACAATTAATAGACAACGGTGGATCACTGTCATAGTTTGACATTCAAAAGATTGCGGTCGATTTAATGACAGTTTTCAAAGAAAAAGGACAGCAGTTTTTCCCCGTCATCTATTGAACATGTTGTAAGAATGGGTCTTAGTCGTAGTCCATAATAGTTAATCTGTGGTTTGCACAATGATATTTTATTTTGTTTGACAATTTGAGCTTAATAATTGAATTCGTTTATGATATTTCATATTTTCCATTATATGTATACATGAATGAGATTGGATGTATGGTAACAAGAAGATATTATGAGACTTTTTATGATACTTCTCACGTATGGATTGTTTTAGGTGATTTGCTAATGTTGTGGTACAAGGAGGGATTATGTCGCTTATTGATGTATAACCGCCATGACTCTTACATTTTTTGTTGTTGAGAAATTCTAGGATTGCATTCATAAATTTAGGCAAAAAAGCCATTAGCCAAATAGGGCCAATACAAACTAGCCACAAAGGGCCATTACAATAACGGAGCTGTCTAACATCAAAATTAAGACAATTTGGTGCGCCTCCACTAACGATCACACAAGATCGAAGAGACTATGTCATAGGCATCCCAACTAAGATTGCAAACTCAGAATAATCAAAAAGAGATAAAGCTTGAAAAAAACCAAGCCATAACAATACAAATAAAACTCTCACAAAGGAGAGATGAAAAGCTCTCACAAAGGAGAGGTGAAATGCTCTAACAAAAGAAGAGGTGAAAACTACACAAAGAACCCGAAGAATTTCTGTGACTTATTCCGAACATAAAGAAACCGCTAGAAGGATGGTGGTGAAGATCCGACACCAAAACACAGGTGGAGATCCGTTGTCGAGACATAGCCTCCTATGATGGTTGAAGGAAAATCATAACAAAATGAAGACAAATAGGGAAAACATTTTGTCTCGGAAAATGAGGGGAGAAGAGAGGGAGGCAGATAATAAGGGAAAAGGGGAGGAAAAACAGTGGCTTCCTCGCCCCTCAAAGTGAAAACTGCTCTAGAAGGGTGTTTGGGCCTAAATTATGCACACCAAGCCCAACAGGCTACGGGCCCATGAACAAATCAGCAGTTGGGTTTTATTTGCCAAAAAGATGGAAAATAACCCATATTATTCAAAGTAATTAATTAAATCAAAATGTTAATTGCCACTAATGGCGATTAAAGTTAACAAATTACAGCAAAACAGATTGGGCCCAAATATTGGTCGAACCCAAACATGCTACTTATCAGCCCAATGTTAGCAGCTTGGGCCATGCTTGCCAAAATCAGAGAAGGCTCAAAAAACCAAGCCTAACGACCGCTTCAAACAAATAAAAACAAAGGCGTCACAAGTTTCCAAAAGCTCAGATCATTGAAACTTGAAGTCTTCAGAACTACAAGAAGGAGAAGAAGCTATCCCATGGATATTTTGTATAGATTAAAAGCAACTTCCAAGAGCAAAAGTCTTATCAGCCGAAATATCTTCAGAACACAAGTTCCCAAATAGCCAGAGAACATTCGAAGAAATTCTCAGCAAAAAACCCATATAACTGACAGAGAAGATATTTTGTGACACAAGTTACAAGAAGAAGAAGAGAGGAAATATTCATCACAACCAAAATCTTGATATTTTCTACTTCTTATCAAGGGCCAAATATCTCCTTTCTTGCTGAACCCAGAGCACGTCCCAAGATAGATATTTTTAGGAACTAAAAATTCCTACAAATACAAAAGGACTTGAACTGAGAAAAAAAGGGAACCAATAAAAAAACAAACTCTCAGTAAAAATTGACAAAAAACCAAAGATCATTTGATCTCAAAAGCTCTCAAACTTGCAAAAGCTCTTAGGAGCAATCCAGCTTCAGGAAAACAGCCAGGAACTCAATTATGCATTACTTTGAAAACTGTCTAGAAAAGTTCAAACATGCAAAACTCAGGTTATTCATTATATGAAAACCTCAACAAATTTTTCAAAGATCTTACGATCTTCAAAGTACTTCAGAAACCTCTCCTTGAGGTGATCCAACTCAAAACAAAAGTTCTTCTAGAAGAAAATAAAGCAGAACTCAGGTTTTTGACGTTACAAATTCGGTTCAGCAGCCACAACAGGCCATTTCAAAGCAGGTTTGTCTAGGTATTGCCAATTCTGAAGAGTGCCAGACTAGTCACTCCTAATCCAGGCTAGTCCAGACAGAGGCTATCCTTCCAGAACAGCCAGAACGAACGCAAACTCTCAATTTTGCCCGCTTGTCCAGCCTCTCCATGGCTCAAATTGATGAAAACTTTGCCTATCACCAGCATTGGTATCGATTTCCAACTAATATCTATTAGTTGAAGGTGTAGTTACACGACTCCAGCGCAAGAAGATTCAGTTCAGGCAGTTATGCTTGGATTTTGTTATCTTTGTATAAAGTTTCTTTTGCTAGAATTTGCTAAGTTGTACTTGTAGAAAAATTATGAAGTCCTCACTTGTTTGAGGCATAGAAAAGAACTTACTTCAGAGATATTCTTCACCCAAATTCACAATCGTTTGTTTTAATTGATAACTTGGGGCGCAAGTAATTACATTTTCAAGTCTTTTAGGGGTTTTTTTTAAAACTTGCTAACAGTGGCACGCTCGACACTTAAAGAAAGTTGACTTGTTGACCAATCATGGTTTTCGAGTTGATGGGGAACTTTACCCTACCACCACAGGTACTAAAGCAAAAGAGGTGAACAAAGGGTTTTTTAGGAGAGAGGGTGAGTTTTTCCGCCATGACTCACATTAGACAACTACTTAAATTGGTATTTATGTTGACCATTTGAAAGTAAGGATTCTTTCAAATTTATTGTGCATTCAATGTTTACTTATTTATTAAACCATGAACCATATTTGTCATATGGGCAAAGTGGGAGAATGTAATAATATTATTTTTATAATATTCTATGCGTCCCATATGGTACGGTCCATGTGACTTGAATTATTTGGGTTTAATAAAATAATATTTGGAAACAATCCTATTGGTAAAACAAAGTGAAGTAGTTTTCTATTTTATTACCGTGATAGGTGGTAATTGATTATACGTTTCACTAGAAAATGGATCCAAGGGAGATGTCAAATACCAAACATCAAATTTAAATTTGATGGCCGATGTGGCAATTTGACATCTTACACAGTTTTACACTCCACCCGATATGTCAAATTAAATTATTATTTTATTATATTTTAATATTGATTTATTTATTACTTCTTAGAATATAATTTTTATACTTTAATTTAAAACAAAATAAAATACTAAAAGACAATTAATTAATTGAAAAATAAAAAATACTACAAGACAATCAATTAATTGAAATATAAGCCTCTTGAAGAAACATAAATGAAAGAGGTGTATTATAAAAAAAAAACTAAATGTACGATAGGAGGATAGGGTTGCGTGTTAAAAGAAAATTTGTACAACGGTGAAGGAAATGTGTAACATCCTCGACCCAATTTAATTGATTTATTCAATTTATCTGTGTTTGTGAAATTACAATTTTGCCCTTGGAGTTAAGGGTATTCTAGTCACTTTTTGTTTGGGAAAGAATTTGGGGATTTGAGTTGCGCCGTTGCGTTGAGCTCGTCGAAACAAGTCCGTAGACGGGCGACATGCTCGATTCCGAGTTCTAGAAACCAATAAGGGTATGACGGTCATTTAAAAAATTGTTTTAAAACACTTGAAAACCCGATTCTCTCTACTCTCTCTCTCTGTCTCTGTCTCTGTCTCTCTCTCCTCGTCGCTACACCGGCGGCTTCAGACGGCAATTCCATCACCGTTCGGCCACAAATTCTGACGCCACCACCACAAAAATTTTCTCTCTCTCCCCTCTACACAACCCACTACCTTTCGTAGCTTGAAAATCCGAATTGAAGCGACGGTTTCGACTGGTTTTTTAGCCGGTTTTTGTGTCATCGTTTCGGCGATTTCGGTGACATTTTCTGTTGACCAAGGTATGAATCTTCATCCTCTCGTCGTGTTCTAGCTATTTTGGTAGGTATTGAGGATCGATTTTGGGTTTTGAAACTCGATTTAAAACCTAGGGTTTGACCGACTTTTGAGTTGAATTTCTGGCAAGCTCCGGCCTCTTTTTGGCAGGGGTCCAAGATCAGAAGTGACTCTCCTCTTTGTGGTGGTTCTATAGATATAGATATTGTCCAGTGTTTCATGAAATTTCCATCTCGAAAATTTCTCAAGACACCCATGCGATGCCGGTGCGTGGGCCACTTGGTGGCTGCCCACGGTGTTCTAAAACACTCACCATGTTGTCCCGAGCATGATGTTATGCTTGGATTTAAAATTGGTTGTCGTATGATAGTCGAACAGACATTGCGCCTATTATGTGGTCTCAATTTCAAATATGTCATTCTCTGTACCTCTAGGATCATGTAGGAACTCACGGATCGAGAATTGGAGTCCCAGATACTCAGAATCAATGACTTTAGGGTTGGGCGAAGCGATCGCCGTCCGATCGTACGATTGGGGTAGATCCGACCGCCCGATTGAGACCAAACTTTCAGGACTTGTTTAGTAAACTCTGTTGAACTCGTAGGAACTTTCAGATCGGAAATCGGAGGTCGTGTTCCCCACGGCCCCATTTGACCAATTCGGGAAGTTTGACCAATAGGTTGACCGTGAGTCTTTCGAGGTGGTCCCACCTATCGAAAGGCGTAGTTTGGCTTTAGAAACTCCCCGTTCGTCGTACACACACTTTGAGTCTCGGGAGAGTTAGGAGTTTGTTTAAAGTTCTCGTTCTTGGTGCTTTCGTTAATCCGGTCCGCGTGTTTTTCAAATATGTACTCCGACTCAACGTGCTCAGCAAGCGGGACCCTCTCAGGGTCGAGCAGCTTGGGATTATCCGTGAGTGGACATTTGTTTTCTAATCAGTTTTTATGAAGTGATGCTTTTATGAAAATGTTTTACGAATGAATTACATATTTTTAAATTTTGGCTTAATCTTTTATTTTGATAATTAAATGTTTAGAAATGATTTAATTGGGGTTTAATGTTTTGGATTTAGTTTGAGAATGATTTTGAAAGAATTATAAATAGTTGGAATCAATTAAATGAATTTTGGGATTGATATGAGTTTTTCCAAGGATTTTTATAGTTATTACGGTTTTTATTAAAGTATTGTGTTGGATTGCCTTGCATATTTATATATACTTTGGATTATGGTAATTATTGAGTTTATGAAATTATAAAATTACTTATTTTGTGGACTTTAGTATTTTGTGAAATTATTTGGAGTTTTTTATCATCATTAAAGTATCTGGACGGTATGTTATTGGGTTTATTTTGTGGAATTATATTATATTATACTAATTGTGAGAATATCGGGTCGTATTTTGATATTTAAAGCTTATGATTATTTTGGGTTATGGTATATGCCCTTGAGAGTTGTTGTCTACACTATGAAACTATGGTATATGCCCTTGAGAGTTGTTGTCTACACTATGAAATATATATTGGGTATTGAGTTATGGACACTATAAAACATCCAGATGTCTATGTATATGGGATTGGGTACATATGGATTACTTTGGAAATGGGGATATGGTTGATATATGTATATGAGTTGGGATGTGGAAAATGTTATATTGGAGTGCTGATAGCTCCACCCTATGTACCTCCCCGGGCACTTGGTTACTTGGTTCTGGATATGGGAAGTGATGGAATTGATGGATAGTGGTTATGTCTCGGGCACCCTTGATGGGGTGTTACCAAAGGCCCTTGCCGGGAAGTCTGCATACGTAGGACTTATGTTTTGGCCGCAAGTGCGATGTGATGCCGCCGTGCTTGCTATTGAGCATCAGTCCCCTGGTTGGACTGCTCAACCCTAGTCATGGGATGATGTGATGCCGTCCCGTGGTCTAGCCAAACAATCCCCCGATTGGATTGTTTCCTCTATACAAGTTTGTGTGTAATGGTCTTACTTATATATTTTATATATATACATATACTTATATTATGCACTTTCTTTCTTATTTATTTGTGAGGATCCTTCCTCGCTCCTTGTGCCATCGGGCATGGGTCTTGGGAAAGAGTGGTCTGGGAAGGGAAAAAGGTCGAGTTGAGTTTGGGGTTTCACTACTATCAGGATTTTGGGTTATCTTTTTTTCAAAGTCGTTTTTGTTATATAATTAAGTATATGGGATACCTTGGTGTTAAAGTTTGAAACGTCAAGTACGTGAGTCGGGTTATTTGTATAAACGTGTGTGTGAAAAATTGTGTGGATACGTCTGCGGACTTATCTTCAAGTCGAGTTTATTTGAGCATGCGCATTGAGACTGCTTTGCACAATTTTGGTTTTTCGAATGAGGTTTGGATTTGAGTTTTAAATTGGACAAGAATAGTTTGAAAAAAAAAGGAGTTATTTCAATTATGTTATTTATACTTTATATAAATGGGAAATTCTTGGAAGTTTCGATTTCATGATTTACATTAAGAACTAAATGATTAAGTTTGTGGTTTTCAAGAAATTTAGGAAGTTTTAAAGCTATAGTTTTCATGTTAGTATGCTAAGGCACATATTTAATTAAATTGTTTTCAAGATTCAGTTTGTATTTTTGTACGTATACAAAGAAGTTTGTTACTTAGTGTTTTAACGTGATTTTTATAAAACAGACGAGGTTATCATGTCGATTAAAGACTTATGTTTAAAGCTTATTTTCGTTCACTCACATTTTCTGTTTTGAGCCCCCCAGGTCCTAGATTCCGAGGTCGAGACCACCACGTCGAGGCATCACGGTTAACTGCCCTAGTAGGAGTATTTCCTTCACTTTACTTTACTGTCATATTCTCTAGGGCTGGGCACCTAAACCCGAAATACCGAAACCGTACCTAACCATATCATACCATACCGATTTCATACCGTTTCATTTGAGATGAGGAGATATTCGATGCGATACCGTGCATCGTACCAAGGGAGTATGGTATGGTAGCGGTACCAAGTATTTGGTACCCGGTCAATACCGCACTGCATCGAATACATGAATTGAAGTATATATTTTTTTGTATGTTATGTTGTTGTTGTACGGTCCTTCACCGCAACTTCATTTTTGAAATTGTTTTTATTTTTATTTTTAAAGTGTTATGAAAACTAGAGAGAACCCTGTTCTCATCATAAAGACAAGAACAAGAATCTTTATGTAAAAATAAACCAAGCATGCAACGTTTGCTTTGTTACTATTTTAATAGTTTCCATTCTCGACTTTGTTAAAAATTGACTAAGCTTTGTTATTGGGTGATTAGGATTTGGATATTGAATTAGTCAATCTTTGAATCTATAACTTAGGCATCACTTATTTTGGTGAATGAATATGTTGAATATTGAATTGGTTCATTTTTGAGTTGTGTCATTTTGGTACCGAAATGGTACCGTACCATACCGATACCGATTTGGTACGATATGGTACGGTACCAACTTTGGCAAACGATAATTCCATACCGTACCATACTGGTTTTAATTTCCGGTATCGGTATCGGTACGAGCTCAATATCGTACCGTACCATACCGTGCCCACCCCTAATATTCTCGGGTCGTAAATATAATTTTTTAGATTGCTCTGTTGATGCCCACCTAGGGTTGAGGCTGGAGGCCTCTCCGGGTATTGTGTGTGCTGGCTGTTGGGATTATTTTCTGCTATTTTGGCAGGTGGAAAAATTAGGGAAAAGTCCAATTTTCAGGGGAGACTCTGCCGAAATTTTGGCAAAAGTCGTCCCGTTATCTTTCAAAGTTAGGGCTAGGGTGCGTCTTAGACAAGTAGGTTCGGTGTCGGGGAAGTGTCGGACGGAAAGCAGGGTTCGTCATGGATTCTAGGGGGAATCCGAGGCGGGTCCTATCAAAATGAGATGGAAAGAGAAAGAAAGAAAAAATTTGTAACATTCAAATCATTCAAAAAAAAAAAAAAAAAGAAAAAAAAAGGGAAATAATAAATGAAAGTAACAGCCAGCTGTCTTCCAAAATTAATAAAATATTCATTTGACGTTTTGCTTTTGGGATGTTAAAAGTAACGGCTGGAGGTTCAGCCTTCATTCCACATCAGCTTTGATAATTCGATTGGAGTGATGTGAGATGTTATTTCTAGTCGTTAAATGTCTATGTGACACTTTTGACACATCAATTGAAGATGCTTTAAAAGCGTATGTACTCATCTTATGTATACACTAAGAAAAAACACGTATCTCTGTACAACTTATCAAGATACGTATATTATTTATTGAATTTCCGCATTAAGTTGTTATGAAAATCATGAGATTCACAATCTTGTTTGTGATTGTATATATAATAGACCAACTCAAAATGTGCCTTAAATTCTTTCAAAATGTATATAATTTTGCGAGAGCAAGCCAATACTGTTGAGTCAATCCCACTTCCCACATGGCATTTCTTCATTTGGTACTACAGAAGTTCCTTTAACATCAAGTCTGCTTAGTTACATCCAAACAAACACAAATCCAAACAACCAATTTCCCTCGAAATCATCATCACTCCCACCTAAATCAAATTCAATTCCTTCCCCCGAATTCTTAGCCAAATATCTCACTCTCTCTCTCTCAAGCGCCCTCAGCAAACTGAGACAAAATGGCCGAAGAAAAAGAGTCATCGTCGGTTCCTCTGAGTCAGGCTGAGAATGGTATTCTGGATCCCGAAGATCCAGCCAAGTCTCCTCCAAGCTCCCCTAATTCCTCTACTCGTAAGGTCTGGCTCAATCTCCGCCCTCCATTCTTTTCCCTTTCAAATGCACGGATCTAAATATTAGATATTGCATGCGAGGTCTGGTTTAAATATGTCTGAGTTTAGGTAAATTAATGGTTGGCCAAATTGGGCAGATAACGACTTTGTATTTCCTGTTCAGTGCTTTTGCACTTTATTAGTATGATTTATTTTTATTTTTTAAAAAAACATTTTCAATAAGAGTTTATGCACTTATTTTCACTTTTGTGTTTTGAAAAATGGCCAAAAAGCAACTTTTTTTCAATCCATGACTTTCTTTTACTGTCAATACATGAAAACTTTTATCTAGGGTTTGGCAATGTGATTTTGGGGAGTTATTTAGTTTTGCACCACATAATTGATTGTGTCAATCAAGGAATCACGAAGATTAGTGTTGATTTGGATCAGATGATTTACTTAATTGGACTTTAAAAATATCATTTTATTGGATTAATTAATTCCACACACACATGGATTATTTAGGAGAAAGGGTGATTTGAAATGATATTTTCTCGTGAGTATTTGGAATGCTTCTATTTCTTGAATTATCAAATATAAACATTAGTTTTAGAACAAAAAATTTGTTAAACAATTTAGACTAAGTCCTTAGATCCATATCCTTCATTTATTCGATGGATTTTGATTTGGGTTTTATTCTTCTTTATTTTAATGATATATATATATATATATACCTTTCATTATTTTTTATTATTTTGTATTTATTAGGTTTTAGTCAAAGAAAGTAAAATTATTTAGGAAAGGGCAAAGAAGAATTTTTTTCTTAGGAAAAGGTCAATGAATTCAGTTGTTTTGGATTGAAACAAAACAACTACATTGGCCTTTTCCAAATTACGAAAGTTTTGGTTGGCTAAAAACAGAACCTCCCTATTATTTTTAGGACCTTTCCTATTGGGGCGATAGTAAACTAAACTCACACACACTACACAAATGCTAGGACTCGAACCCAGGATCTTTTCTGGGAGGAGCACTTGCACCAAACCATTACACTAGTGGGTCCTTTGCTACCATTCTTTATTTAAACAATTCCGGTTTTGAGTATTTGAAATCTCTTATTTTCTTTAAGTAATGAAATATATGTATGGAATGGATTTTTTCAACATAAGAAATTTGTACTTATGAAGTCCCAATAGGCAAGATCTTTTAAAAATTCAAATTTAGTTCTGTCATTTTGAATGATTCCATCCAAAAGGGCCATTAATTTTGTTATAGTTAGGAAGTTTAGTTCAAAAACATGTTGCATGAACTCAGCTTAAGGAACCTACTGTAGTTTCTATGTGGGATTCTCAACAATGGGCGCCACATGGGTTCCATGTGAGCTCCACTCAGATAATAGTGGAAATTTTTGCAATTCGAAGTTCCATCTATCATTTGCAGGGAATACCCAATTTTTGTTTTTTCAAATGTAACAATCTAAGTAGCATCTTGTTCTACGTTAACCATTTTCAGGCTTGCTGCTTTGTTCTCCAAAGTTGGGTCTCAAAGAAGTTTATGACTGGATGGTAAAAAGTTTAGCCATAGCTTTTAAGTGCTCTATTTCTCAATCATTTTTTTATGAACTTCTAAGCCTATTGTTTTCTTCAATTGCTTGCAGTGTAGTTCTTTTTCCGGTTGCTGTTACGTTCTTTGTTACATGGTGGTTTATTCAGTTTGTTGATGGTTTCTTCAGTCCACTCTATGCTCAGCTTGGCATCGACATCTTTGGTATGATCTAAATGCATTACTAATGGCCTTTTTTGAGAACCTGCTCTTATTAAGTGAGGTAAACATGATAATAATGGCTGCTTTCTTAAATATCTACAATTATTTTTTGGCATTTGTTAATAACTTTAGAGGATGTAACTCATAAGAAATGATTAGCCAAAAAAAAAAAAAATGAAACAAAAGAAAAGGCTCGTAGGCAGTGCAAAATTGGGGCTTTTTTCTTTAACTGAGAACATGAATTTTCATTTATAAGGTAGGAATGTTGCCCAAAGATAATGCAACAGGTTTTAGCAAGTGTGAAGAAGATTGAACATTTGCTTGTCCATTGCGATAGGAACTTTTAATCTTTGATTAACCCCATAGTTCAGGTTTCCGCATGTGCTTAATGAGGCTTAATGGTCAAGTGTTCAGTTACTGATGGAGCTTCAGTGTGGTAGGAACAATTGCAGCTGCATAAAACTGAAGGGTTTAAGTTGTAGTGCTAGGTTGGTAAGAGACCTTGGTAGTTGTGGGATTTAGAGAATGTAATGGTGATGTGCTCAGTGCACTGCATTGACTTTCACTTTAGGGGGAAGGGTGGGGGTTTCTCTTGCTTATCACTCAACACGGCTTCACTGTGAAATATTAGCTTGTAATGACTGCCCTCCTAATGTGTCCAATGGTACAAAAGATTCTCTTTTTTTTCGAAAACTGTTGATTTTTTCAATGCAAGCATATGCTGCATCTTTTATTGAAATTTGCCCAATTTTTAGCAGCTTTACTAAATGTGTATTCTCTGAATTTTGATTTTGTACCGCCCATATTCTGCTTCAGTGTCTCTCTCTCAAGGTGCTTAGTTTATGATGCAGGACTTGGATTTGTCACATCCTTACTTTTTGTATTCTTTGTTGGCGTTTTTGTTTCATCGTGGATGGGTGCCACTGTTTTCTCGCTTGGAGAATGGATCATAAAGAAAATGCCTTTTGTTAAGCATATCTACTCTGCCTCCAAACAAATTAGTGCTGCAATTTCTCCAGGTAACAGTTATTTATTTTCTGTAAAACTTGGCCCCTGCATACATATTGTTGCAACAAGGGATTCAGATATGAACAGGAACTTGTGCAAACATCCTAGTTGAGGAGCTGGAGGAAAACGTATGTTTTAGTTAGCATGGGATGTCCAAATAAGCCATTATACTTGTTGAAACTCAAGTGCACAGGGATTGTTCTTAATAAAGAATTAAGATTTCTCAGAAAATCAACAAATTAGACTCAAAAAGAGGGTTACATTAAACATAAATCAATGCCAGCCTATATATTAGATGATGATAATGCATTCCAGCAGAAATTTGTGAAGTGAAATGATGATTGCAAGTCTTAACTATATACATATAGGCGTAGACAGAAATCATTGATGAACCCTACACCTTTGACGATTGACAACACATTGCAATTTAGGCTATAAAGTTTTTGTTGGGTTTGAATTTTAGCCTTCTGTTACACATTAACTTAACGAATTTTCCTTACATGGCATAGATGGACCCCACACCTTTCATGATGGTTATGCCATGTGGACAAACAACCAATGGAAGAAAAAGAATCCAGCGTTTTTAATCAAAATTAAAAAATAAATAAATTTATTAACAAGAAAAAAAAAAACTCATGGTATCCACTTCTATCGTTCCTTCCTTCCCTTCTCCCTCATCCCTCCATCTCCACCCATGACAGACCAGGAGTCAAGAGATGCGGGCTTGGTGAGTTAGACCATTGTGAGACCATGCTCTCCAGAACGACTTCTCCATGTCAAGACCAGTCACTTGATGCTGAGGTGGTGTTATAAATAAAATTTTATTCAATGTAATACTGAATTTTAAGTGAATGAAAATTAATTGATATTAGTGTTATATAAGTTATTGCAGCTTGTTGGCTTGAATTTTTTACACTGTTCAAGTGGAAAGTCTTTAATAGTTGATTACCAAAATCACCCTTAGGGGGCGGCGTAAAATGTATTCGACTGTTTGTTGATAGCGTAGTTATGCCCTTTGTCTATGTTTTTAGCATTTTAAATTGCCCTTGCAACTTGTTCCGAGCTTGGGGATTGGGGCTTATGCTAGGTTGACCTATTTTTCTTTTATAACAGATTCAAGCTAATTACCTGAAGAGCTTGAAAAACAGTTTTAAGAAAAAAAGAAAAGAAAAGAAAATGAGACATTAAATGTGTATGTAAACAGAACAACATTTTTCATATTTTCCATATTTTGCCAAGTCCATCTTGTGGATATTAGATACTCTTATAGTCTGATGTTGTTTGTTTCCTTTCAATGTAGTGATATAAACTCTGTAATTTTATAAATATACTTCAAATTGGCATTTTAGGCTTTGAGCTTCATTTTCCTTGTAGACCAAAATACCACAGCTTTTAAAGAGGTGGCAATTATCCGTCACCCACGTGTTGGCGAATATGCATTTGGGTTTATTACATCAACTGTCACCCTTCAGGTTCTCTTTTTTTTATGTTTTTATGTATTTTATTTTTCTAAATGTTTGAATCAAAATGCTTATTGTCCTTGCGGTTGGTATTGTGTATTTCACATGCATGGCTTATTCCAGGAAAATAATTTGCTTCTAAATTTATTTGTTGGGCTGTCATTCCTGAGTCCTTCTAAGTGAGTTATTGTTCTGTTTTTTCTTTTTCCCCTGAACTTTCGTAGAAAAGGCCACATTAATTACTTGTAGTGTTGGATTACTTTGTTGACAACTTCCTTTTCTTAGGAACACATACAAGATTCGTCACTACAAAAAGGATAATGGTAACCCCACCATTAACTACTTCATTTATGAGCATGAAATTTAGAGTAGGTGCAACTTCTCCCAATTTATGTCCTACGGCATACAAGACATTAAGCTTAATTGATGCAGGATATGAGTTAACTAGTACCAAGATCAATTTTAGAATTAACTCAAGCTATTAAATTTTACCAGGCATCAACACCCATCAACAAACAAGGAATTCACAGTAAGAAATAGACATGAAACTAGTCAACTTCATTGCCCGCATTATGTTCCTCAAAATCTAGAATTTAAAGTGATTTCAAGAATTGTGTAGATTCTTCCAGTGTTAGGGCGTGTTCAAAGTCTAATGCTAAGTCTTAAATTCCATAGGCTTCAATGAAAACAAGTTTAGAAACAAGGCAATGAAAGAAGAATGGGCTGGAATATCAACAAGGAAACAATTTCTTGAAAGAATAATGGAAATTAAACAACAAACCTCTTAATAATAAAGATAAGGACAAATTTGGTGATGTAGTACAGCCCGTGGGTATTAGATTAATCACTTAATCAATCGAACAGAGAAGAATATATAGATCGAAAAGACGAGATAAAGGGCAGAAACAGTAGAACAAAGAAGAATATCGGAGGTCGAGGAGAAGAAAATATAGATTGAAGGGACGAAATCAGAGAGTCCTAGGAAAGGTTTACTCAACATTCAAATCTGAATTTTAAAGAACTACATGGGGGTATTTATAAGAAACTAAAACCTAGACATAAAAGGATAAAAATCCCTTGCTTAAACAGAAATCCTAACCCAAATAAAATAGGAAACTCAAAACTAGAAATCTAGAAATCTGGAAAGTAGAATTCCTACTAGAATTTGGAAAACTAGAGAATCTAGGAAACTAACAAATACATTAGGAAACTAATAAATTTAGGTCCTGCGCGTCCTGCATCACTTGGCTTTGCACCAAAAACGTGGCTTCATACCAAAATTCCCATAGCAGGAAAGTAAACCAGAAAATTTCTGATACCTGAATTTTATTCATCAAAGTTCATTGCCATTGCTCAAGGCACTTACATATATTTATACCCAAATACAAAGACTCTAAATTCATGCACCAGACTTTATTACTAGATACATTTACCAAGACTTTATTACTAAATACATGTACTAAGACTTTATTACTAGAATTAAAAGACACTTAACTTTAATAAAGATGCTAAATAAATTGAAGAGAACTTTTTAAAACTGAAGGTAAATATGAAGTCTTTGATGTAGCTCTTCTATAAAATGAAGAGCATTTAATCCAGCCATAAAGACATAACTGGATTATGATTAATCTTCTTCCATCTCTTTCTCTCATAGACTCTAAGGGCTTGTGTGGGACTGCTTCTCTAGAAAGCACTTCTGCTCATAAGCACTTCTAGCAAAAGCGCTTTTATTATAAAGATGTTGAAATCTTTATAAGAAATCCTAGTGCTTCCTGGAAAAGCACTTTGGAGTGCTTCCTGAAGAAGTACATAGCAGGTGCTTCTCCAGAAAGCGCCTCTATAAACCAGAAGCGCTTCTAAACTTTTCTGCCAAAAGCAATCATAAGAGCTTTTGGTTGTCAGAAAGCACTTTTAGCCCTTCTAGAAGCACTCCCAAACAGGCCCTAAGTGGTTTGACAATGATGTCCTCATCATTAATCATATTGAACTGTTTAATGCGTTTATGATGAATGCCAGAATAAATGTATCTAAGCTTAAGCAATTGGTTAAAATCTTTTATAAAAGATTCTGAAGTGCTATCCATATAGAAGCTGTTTTGCATATGATAATTTGGTTGCCTCATCCTCATTAGAGAAGGTCATTGGCAATGTATTTTCATTTCAGCATCTGTACAAAATTCTCGGGGATGCGACTAATGATCTTCCCCTATAAACTCCCAAGCTTAATCGATTAGGCAGTAGTTAAAAACTTCAATTGATATAAGGAAAACAACTGGTTGTGGGCTCTGGTTAAAACCTGAATTTACAATACAGAATCTTTCAAGTTTTGTTTGACTTGGAACATAACCGGGCAGCATTCCTCTTTTATCATTTTAAGAGGGATGATCTATTAAGAAGTTCAGTGAACAGCTGAACACCATAACAGTGGGGAAGATTCTAACCTGTGTTAGAGTCGAAGAGGTAAGTACTCCTGCCTCTTACTAAATGAAAAATGGTATCTTTCTTTGATCTGAAACCAATAATTGGAGCAGTGAGAGCACAGTGAGAGCTTGAGTTGCCTACATATAATAGGCCCTGTTGTGATAGGATTTCAGACAATTGACATAATGATTGAAAGCAAACAAATGCAGCCCAACATCACTCAAGTATCCTTTTACCTTGTATTTCCAACATAAAAATCACTTTTTGGCGTGCTTGCGTGATGACCCGCTGAATCATGTTAAGTGCATTGTGTTTGTGTTTGATGCATCAATCGGTTGCTGATCTTTGGTTTTCTTGTTGGTTTTTCTGCAGAGAGATAATGAAGATGAGGAGTTGTGTAGTGTTTTTGTCCCAACAAATCATCTATACATAGGCGATATATTTCTAGTTAACTCCAAAGAGATCATAAGACCAAATCTGTCAATTCGAGAAGGCATAGGTAAGATTTCTCCTTTTGGCCTGACATAGGTAGGGGTGGCAATCCAAGTTTGTTGGTCGTGTTCTTGTCATGTCATTTAGTGTTCGTGCCAAATATTAGTCAACTCTAACCTGTCATGTTCGAGTTGACCCACGTGTTCTAATCTAAAAACTTGAAATTAAGTTTAGTAATTTTTTTTCCTAAACAAAATATGTGACTTATACAGCAGTTATAAACTAAAATGTGTTTATTCATAATCAGCTCACTCGTGTTTGACATTAACTTGGTCCATTAATTATTCATGTTAGAGGGTCATGTCCTGTTCATGTTTGTGTCAAGTATAGTAAAACCCCAACCCTCATATCGGGTTTGAGTCGTTTCAACAATTGCAACCCAAACATGCCTTTGGCCACATAGGTTCGAGTTTGTCTCTTTTCAACCACTTTGGGCCAGCTCCACAGTAATTATTGTTCTCATAGCTATTAGGCAACCGTAACCATGTACCGTGATGATCTGGTAGACATGGATGGAGGTGTCTGCCTGCACTCAAGGTATGCTCACCTTGTTGAAAGGGTGGGTAACATAGGCACTTCATTATTAAAAAACATAGTAAATTAACATACGTTTTCATTGTCTGCAATAATAACCTTAACATAATTCTTTATAATTTTTTGAAATTTTTATGGTGGGCACAAAAAGTTTGATTACATTTCCAATATATCCCTGTGTGGAAAATCTACGTTATTACATGCTAATGGATATCAAACATGCATTGACCCCATTTAGATATACTTCTGTCTACCAGTTCATAAGTAGTTGTGCTCAGTAGTACTTAAGTTGGTAGTTAGCCTAACAGATGTACATGGGAATTTGCATGTCTTCTGTTGACTGAAGGGAATGCATCAATGTCAAAACTTTTGCCACCAAAGCATTGAACTTTTTGACCTTCACTAGATTGCTGTTACATTTTTTCCCCTGCCAATAATGCAGAGATAATTGTTTCTGGGGGTATGTCAATGCCCCAAATCATTTCTCCTCAACAAAGGATTGCCCAGCAGAATGAGAAAATTCCGTTGAACAGAATAAAGTGATTGCATCATACCGAGACGTTTCTGGTAATTTTATGATTTTTCACTATGTGCCATGATGTATGAAGCATCAAAATGTTCTCTGTACGCTGGAATGATGAGATTAGGGTTGTTCATAGCAGTAGGCGTTTTGAGGAAATATTATGCTCTTTTCAGTTTTGTAGTTATACTCACATTGGGAAGTGCATTTGTATACCATATGATTAAATGATGTATCGTCTATGTTTATTTAGAAAAAGGGCTGGAGTCTCAACAACATGATTCTTTACGTATATATCTTATAAGTTATAATTTCAATCTCACTCTCCCTCAACAACCAAGAAGCATCCTGGATCGTTAAAGAATTTTTCCCATTCTCAGTCGGCACTAATTGCTGCATTTTGTTAATGATGTGATTGTTGGCCTTTTTAAAAAAAAAAAAATTCTGGTACGGTTAGCGATTAAATCCTCACAATTGCCTTTTTTTGGTGCTTTTTGGATGGTGGCTGGCTGTCACAAAAAACAATAATATTTTGAAAGGTTAAAGTGCCGTTTTACCCCTGGGTCATCGTCCTAGTCGAATTTTACCCCATCAATTATAGTTTCAGCTAATTTAAGACCTCTAAGTTCATCGGATTTTCTGTCAATTTTATTACGGTAAAATTACTGACTTTTAGAGTTCGATACATCAAATATTTTGTCCAGTGGCATACACAGTTGGTTTTCTTACCAGTTTCATACATGCCGTTAGTCTTTTTGTTAACAAGTCTATTAACTGTTGACGTGGCAACAAATGTGTCACGTAGACTCACTCATATGATGCCACGTGGTCCGCATTTATTATTAAATAAATAATTAAATAATTAAATTTTAAAAACTTAAAATAAAAAATAAAAATAAAAATCCATCTCTCTCAGCTCTCTATCCCTCTCTCCTTGCATATATGAAGAGAAGGAAGACACAATTTTCATGTGATATATGTTGATCAAGGTGTCCTCTTCTTTCTTATTGTGTACATGTCTGAGGCAAAGAATAACTAATTGAAAATAGGTTGTTCATCAAATTCATTTAGGTTTGCAATATAGAACAAGCATGCACTTTTAGCCACTTTGAAAGTCATCAAAACAATTTCATTGTACGTGATGATTCGATTACTAGCTAATTATCAATTGTTGTAGGTCTTGATAACTCTTTCATCCATAAATTCATATTTTCTTAGTTTGGTATGATTTGGGTGGCCCCAACCGTAAACGAAGTGTTAGGCTAGTAATTGGCATTACTTGGAGCTGTTATTAGGAAAGTAAAGCTTTTAAGGGACAAATTCCTTATAATTGAGACTTAATTACTAGATACCTTGTTTCTTTTTAGTATGTTTAATTTTAAATTTAATTCATATTGTAATTGTAATAATATTTATAGACAACTTGAATGTTGTAACATTCATTTTAGGGATTTTTGTAGAAATGTCACCTGAACTTATACCTCAGTTTCAATTTGTCACCTTAAGGAAAAATTTAAGAGAAAGGTTACCTTAATTTTTCAAAATCCATGATTTGTTATGTGACTTTAGGGATGGCAATGGGTCGAATCGGGGGTGGGTATGCCATTTCCATCCCCATCCTCATTAAGCTTTTTTCATATCGGGGATTCCTCATCCCCACCTTCGTTGGGGAATGGGTTCCCCGACTTGCCCCATTATAGAAGAAAAAATCAATATAAAACTGCTTTGTTGAAAGAAAGGGTATTTTAGTCCTTCCATTTTCAATGGTATTTTAGTCTTTTCATTTTCAAGGGTATTTTAAAAATGAAAAAATAATTATAAAAAAAGGCTTAAATAAAAATTACATATTCATACTAAGGTTCAAGGCTTCACCCTAGCAAAAAGGAATTAGTTACACATATTCATAATTGAAATCATAGAAAATATTACTGAGAAGAAAAAGAATGAAAACACCTTAAAGTAGCAAATCTCCAAAACCCTTGCAATAACTCTCCTCAATGTTACGTTCAAGAAGCCAAAAAGAAATTCCCAAAAATTATATAAAAAAGAACTTAAATACCTCCTAAAACCTAGCTGCCAAATACAGTTTTCCTCCCCCAACAAGGACACTGATTAAAATAAAACAATACTAGGACATAGAGTCCAAATCGGACTAGGAGCCTAAATCTGCCCAGCCACGTTTTGGGCTTAATCCCCTCCAAATCCAGCCCAAGATAGTTTGTTTTAAAGATAAAAACATTCTGAACACATCCCCAGAAGGCCATGAATCCATCCGAGATCATCTTGGGCCTCAAAAACGCAGTAAAAGCCCAAAACATCACTATTCCAGCACCGTGCACTGCTCCTTTATTTTCTTGCCCAAAAACAACTGCTTGGTAGAAAAATCTGAAATTTTGATCCGATCAAGCTAAGTGACTCACGAACGTCTTCCAACTGGAATTACTCCAAAATTCGTCCATTTGATTATGTTTTGCTCCAGATGAAGTCGAAAGTCCTGTATTAACAATATAATTCAAAGTATCAAAATTCTTCCAAAATATTAACCAAAATATACTAAGAATAGAATTAAATATATGATATAAAAGATACCCATCATAATCCTTCACTTTTAAGAACGATCACACTGCACAAGTACTAAATTTATAAATGATAAATAACTATAGCTAAGATCATGAATAAAATTAGAAGATTGATATATAAAAGGTGGTTTAATACCAGGGCAAAAACACTAGCAGCAGCAACCCCGGCCTCGCCTAGGGGCTCAAGATGCTTGTGGTGCTTCTCCTCCTTCTTGTAGTCAATTTCAGATTCATGAGTGGCAGTGACGCCATATGCAGCGGTCTCACTGTGGCGGCCGCCTCGGGGTCCATCATCGGAGTAATCAGCGCTCTTGCTATAGCTACCAACGCCGCCGGGATGTCGTTCACCTGAATAACCAGTTTGTCACCGTAGCCACTGTTTGTGAGGTAAAATACCTCTAGGCCGAGCTGGGCTAGACCACGGTGTTAGTGGTCGAGCTGGGCCAGACCACGATGTTAGTGGTCGGGCTAGGCCCAGTGTGCATCAAGTTGACATCAACTTGATTTATGTGGTGTTCACTCAAAGGACTTCTAGTCCTAAAGAAGTTGGGATATCTCGGGATCACCAAGACGCCTATCTAATGGAGTCCTAGTTCAAGGAGGACTAGGTTGTTCTGGAGTTCCACTTCGAGAAGGATTAGATTGTCTGGGATAATATAAAAGGCTAAGGTCATCCACCGTGAAAGGTATGCAATTCTAAGCACTAGAACCTATTGTGCAATTTTACTCTCAAACACGCGACTGACTTAAGCATCGGAGGGTCCTTGGCCGACACCACACCAGTGTCATCCACTGTAGCTCCCTTGTTTTGCAGGTTCTGGAGGACAACTTGGTTGGTCACGCTGACCTAGTCCGGAAGAATTGCCCGACCTCAATCACGAAGAGGTCATCTTCTGTTGAACCAATTTTAGGCATCAACAGTAACAGTTTGGCGCCGTCTGTGGGAATCGACTTCTTGTTGATTTTCATCTAAGTTTTTGGACAACAACCACTTGCTTGACACCATGAGTCAAGAGTCCAGCCACGAAGAACCCGTCACCCCCGCTGCGCCTAAGAAAAGGAGGAAGAAATCCAATCGCCTAACTAACATCGAGACCTACCTGAAGGAGATGAGGAAAGACATTATCGAACTCCTTGATCAGAACAAGGAGGTCACAGGGAAGCTGAGAAAACCCATACAGGAAGACAACGAAGGCTAGAAGAGTGGCGTCAAGAGCATAGAGATTGTCAACGCAGCGGACCCCAACACCGAGGCAAACTTCAACGTGAGGGACATGACGATGAAAAGGGTGAGAGCCATCCCCGATCTCCTAATGGAATGAACCGTGGGAAGCTGCAAACTTTCGAGCCTAGCATTCATGGCTCATTCTCTAGTTTCTCTCGCATGCCAGCCAAAAGCCAGAAGGAATATCTTGACCTAAGAGATCTGCTTGAGGAAAAGAAAGCTCAATACGTACGACCTCATGATGGCGATCGTGAAGTCAATCATGATCGTGATCGTGATCAGGAAGTCGATCAGTCTAAAGTCCGCCCTAATAGAGACGAGCATGCTGGAGAAAATAGAATTTTGGATGCCATGAAACGGATGCAAGATGAGATGGATCGGAAGCTGGAAGTCCGCCTAGCAGCCCTCGAGCGTGAGCGAGGTCCAAGACCTCTCGACCTGGCCATGACAACTGATAGCCTACCATTCACTAGGAACATCCTTGAATTCAAGCTCCCAAAGGATTTCAAACAGCCAAGGATGTGACTCTATGATGGGACCACCGACCCGGTGGACTTCTTGAACGACTTCGATTACTAGATGAATGTGAAGGATGCCGGAGATGCCATGAAATGTCGAGCTTTTCCTCTTCTCTTAGAAGGATCAGCTAAGGATTGGTTTAAGTCTCTGAAGCCAGACTCCATCAGCTCATTTGACTTGCTCAAACAGAGCTTCGTGAACCAATTTCTATCTGCCTAAAAGAAGAGATACCCACCTAACTACCTTATCAGCATCAAGTAGGGCCCTAAGGAGACTTTGCGAGACTACATCAACCGTTTCAATCGATAAGTAATTAGCATCCCTAGTTGCTCCAAGGATACAACTTATACTGCCCTTCTAGCTGGGTTCCGAAGAGGACCTTTTTTGTTCCATGTCAACAAGTTCCCACCTAAGAGTTATGAGGACCTGGTGTCTGAGGCGTATCATCATGCCATAGCTGAGGAGATGACGTATGATACACCAGAATGGAAGGATCCGTCACAGCCTAGTGTTGGAGATAAACGGAGAGAAGGTCGGAATGATGTACGCGACAAGCCAGACGACAAGAAAGGAAGATTTGAGAATTCTAGGCGAGGTGGGAGAGACCGAGATCGACCACAAAATCCATTTCGACCGCGGTTCGACAACTACACCCCTTTGAATACTAATCGAGAGGAGGTCTTCTTCCACATCCAAATTGAGTTGCCAAAACCTCGACCTTCGAGGTTCTCCAAAGGCCGAAAGGATCCAAATCGATACTGTAGATATCACCGCGAGAACGGTCATACGACGGACCAATGTTACGAACTCCAGGATGAGATTGAAGCACTAATTAGGAGGGGTCGTCTAAACCGATTCGTGGGTGAAAAGAAGCAAGTAGAACAGCATGACGATGCACCAGACAAGCAACCACGTTCTACAAAAGACATCAATGTTATCTCAGGTGGAGCAACTCTAGCTGAGGACTCCAATAAAGCATGAAAGGAGTATGCGCGACATACCCAAGGTGGACTTGAGGCACTCTCGATTGGTCCAGGCTACCGGACTCCAAAGTCACCCAAACTCGGGTACTCGGCGATCACCTTTAACGAGGAGGAGGAAAGAGGTGTAGTCCACCCACACGATGACTCGTTCATAATCCAAGTTGAGATCGCAAATTGTTGCGTAAAATGAGTCTTCATTGACACAGACAGCTCGGTCAACATCATCTTCACACTAGCTTTCGAACAGATGGAGATATCACGAGAAGAGCTCAAGCCAGTGGTCACTCCCTTGCTCGGATTCACTGGGGACAACATCAACTCTATTGGAAGCGTCACACTACCTCTGTCACTAGGAACGACACTCCAATGAACAACGGTGTACACAACTTTTCTAATAGTTGAATGCCCTTCTGCTTATAATGTTATTTTAGGTCGGCCATCCTTATGCTCTCTTCGAGCCTTCATTGCCAGCCATATGCTCTTGATGAAATTCCCAACCAAAGCTGGTGTGGGATATGTGAAGGGTGATCAACAAAAAGCTAGGGAGTGTTACGTCGTGGCATCCAAGCAAAAAGGGAAGGACAAGATGGAGACGTACGCTGTCGAAGGAGATGGGATAAACCGTGGGGTCAAGCTTGACCCACGAGAGGGTACTAGTAAAAAACAAGCAATGCCAGGAGGGGACTTAGAGAAAGTGCAAATTGATGATAATCACCCAGATCGGATCGTCAAGATTGGTGCTCAATTACCACCTTAGATTCGTGATGACCTGAAAAACTTCCTACGTGAGAACACTGAGGTCTTTGCATGGTCGTACGAAGACATGCCTGGAATAGATCCCGAGATCATATCATACCATCTAAGTATCGATCCCTCCTTCAAGCCAATACGCCAAAAACGTCAAGCTTATGATGCAGAACGGTACGCTGCCATGAAGGAAGAAGTAGACAAGCTCACGAAGATTAGTTTCATTCGTGAAGTCAACTATCCAAGCTGGTTGGCCAACGTGGTCATGGTGAGGAAGACACCAGCAAAATGGCGAATGTGCGTTGACTTCACTGACTTGAACAAGGCGTGTCCCAAAGATAGCTTCCCGTTACCCCGTATTGATCAACTCGTCGATTCGACCACGGGCCACGAGCTCCTCAGTTTCATGGACGCATAATCGGGGTACAACCAAATTTTGATGTACCCACTAGATCAAGAGCACACCTCATTCATCACAGACCAAGGTCTTTATTGCTACAAGGTCATGCCATTCGGGCTCAAGAACGCAGGTGCGACATACCAGCGACTTGTCAATCAGATGTTTGCCAACCAGATCGGGAAGAATATGGAGGTGTATGTCGATGACATGCTAGTTAAAAGTGTCATGGTTGATCATCACATTCAAGACCTAGCTGAAACTTTCTAGGTATTGAAGGGGTATAAGATGAGGCTTAATCCTGCCAAGTGCGCCTTCGGGGTCAGCTCGGGAAAATTCCTAAGGTTAATGGTCAGCCAGCGTGGCATCGAGGCGAATCCATAAAAGATCCAAGCCCTACTTAACATGACGTCGCCTAGGACATTGAAAGAAGTGCAAAGCCTAACAGGTCGTGTGGCTGCACTAAATCGATTCATATCCCGAGCCACAGACCGTTGTCAACCATTCTTCCAAGCTATAAAAGGGAGGACGAAACTCATTGATTCGACCCCTGAGTGTGAGTGTGCTTTTCAGGAGTTGAAGGAGTACATGGGCAAACCCTCTCTTCTGTCCACGCTTGAACATGGGGAAGATCTGTTATTGTACCTATCTGTGTCATCTACGACGGTAAGCTTGGTGCTCATCAGAGAGGTGAGCAAGGTTCAACACCCCGTGTATTATGTAATTCGAGCTCTCCAAGACGCCGAAACGAGGTACCCTGAGATAGAGAAGTTGGCCCTCGCACTTATTATTTTAGCTCGGAAGTTGAAACCTTACTTCCAGTCTCATACCATCGTTGTACTGACCAACCACCCATTGAAGCAGGTCTTGCAAAAGCCTGAGACCTTAGGTTGGCTCATCAAATGGTCGATTGAACTAGGTGAATTTGATATCATATACCGCTCACGAGAAGCAATCAAGGCCCAAGCTGTGGCTTATTTTCTTTCAGAGTTCACCAATGTAGAATCACCATCATTGTCTACTAATCAGCCTAAGATGAGTACGGAGAAGAAGATACGACCTAACCTCCCACTTTGGATTCTACATGTTGATGGTGCCTCAAATCAATAAGGAAGTGGGGCAGGGTTGGTGTTAACCTCACCTGAAGACGATGAGACCCAGTATGCCTTACGGTTTGGGTTCAAGGCCTCGAATAATGAAGCTGAGTATGAAGCACTTCTTGCAGGACTTCGCCTAGCCTCCAAGCTCGGGGTTAAACAGCTCCGTATTTTCAGCGACTCCCAGTTGGTGGTAAACCATGTCACTGAAGAATAACAAGCTCGAGATGGAAGCATGAGTGCTTACCTAGCCAAGGTCAAGAAGTTGTTGGATAATTTTATTGGTTATGAAATCATTCAAATTCCCTAGCTCGAGAATGCGAAGGTTGACTCCCTTGCTCGGTTGGCGTCTTCGTTCGATATCGACCTTGGGAGATCTATCCCAGTGGAATTCTTGGAGAAACCTAGCATAGAGGAAGATTGCATGGGGGTGTTCCCTATTAGGTCCGAGTCAACTTGGATGGATCCAATATGTGACTACCTAGCTCATGGAGTCCTACCTGAGGACAAAGCACAAGCTCGACGTGTACAGTATAGGTCATCCCGATATCTGATCATCAACGACAAGTTGTATAAAAGAGGTTTCTCTTTGCCATACCTATGATGCCTGACACCAGATGAGGCTAATTACGTACTTCGTGAAATCCACGAAGGCATTTGTGGAAATCACTCAAGCACTCGATCTCTTGCCCACAAAGCTCTCAGACAAGGGTATTATTGGCCAACACTCCAAGCTGATGCCAAGAAGATTGCTCAAACTTGTCCCAAGTGCCAAGAATACGCGGTGGTACCCCCATCAACCACCAGAGAATTTGACTCCAATTAGTAGTCCTTGGCCCTTTGTTCAGTGGGGAATTGACCTAATTGGCCTTATGCCAAATGGAAAAGGTTAGACCAAGTTCGCAATTGTCGCGGTAGATTATTTCACCAAGTGGGCTGAGGCTGAACCCTTAGCGACAATAACCGAGAAGAATTGCACCGTGTTCCTTTGGAAGAACATCATATGCAGATTTGGTATCCCATACTCTATAGTTACTGATAATGCCAAGCAATTTGATAATGCCAAGCTTCGTGAGTTATGCGTCGAGCTCAGCATCAAGCATTTCTTTGCATCTCCAGCTCATCCTCAAGCTAATGGCCAAGTTGAAGCAATCAATAAGTTGATTAAGAAGAACTTGAAAACAAGGCTAGACAAGGCTAAAGGAGCATGGGCTGAACTATTACCCCAAGTCCTTTGGGTGTACATAACTTCACACCGAACATCCACGGGAGACACCCCGTATGCTCTTGCTTTTGGAGCCGAAGCTGTAGTGCCTGTCGAGATTGGAGTGGCTACGCATAGGGTGGAAGTGTTTCAGGCTAAGGCGAATGACGACCAGATGAATCTTAACCTGGACTTAGTGGATGAACGAAGGGATCAAGCTCAGCTGCGCAATGCCTCATACCAGCAACGTGTAGCTCGCTACTACAACTCTCGTGTCAGACACCGAGCTTTCCAAGCCTTTGACCTAGTACTCCGCAAGGTCATGCTTTCTACTCGCAAACCTGTAGATGGAAGCTTGGGACCGACCGGGAAGGGCCTTACCGTGTCATTGACGTTGTACGCCCTAGCACCTATCGACTAAGGGATCTCAAGGGAGCAAATTTGTCTCATCCTTGGAACGCCGAGCATTTAAAGAAGTATTACCAATGACTTCGTCATCGTCTACATGCTATCAAAGTTAGATCATCAGTTTGGGATTTAGATTTTTTCGTTTCTTTTTTTGATTCGGTGTGGGACTATCCTGTTATGATAGTTCATGAGGTAGTTTTTAGTTTATCAACTTAGTCAGCCAGCGTTCAAGCTCGCTCTTGTTTTGTTTTCAACTTTTTGGTAGTGAATAAAATTTGGATTCCTTTTCCAACGTATTGTCTCTCCAAGCCTTAACAAGGTAACTCAAAGCGCCACATTCAAGTCAACAAGGAATCAAGCTCCATAGACTTGCCAAGCTCAGATGGACGAAAGGTCCGAGCTATATTTTTTATCGAGCTCATATAGACGAAAGGTCTAAGCTCAATTTTGGCCAAGCTCAGATGGATGAAAGGTCCGAGCTATATTGTGGTCAAGCTCATATGGACAAAAGGTCCGAGCTATAATTTTTATTGAGCTCACATAGATGAAAGGTCTAAGCTCAATTTTGGCCAAGCTCATATGGACGAAAGGTCCGAGCTATATTTTTTATCGAGCTCATATAGACGAAAGGTCTAAGCTCAATTTTGGCCAAGCTCATATGGACGAAAGGTCCGAGCTATATTCTTTACTGAGCTCATAGGGACGAAAGGTCCGAGCTATATTTTTTATCGAGCTCATATAGACGAAAGGTCTAAGCTCAATTTTGGCCAAGCTCAGATGGACGAAAGGTCCGAGCTATATTCTTTACTGAGCTCATATAGACGAAAGGTCCGAGCTATATTTTTTATCGAGCTCATATAGACGAAAGGTATAAGCTCAATTTTGGCCAAGCTCAGATGGATGAAAGGTTCGAGCTATATTGTGGTCGAGCTCATATGGACGAAAGGTCCGAGCTATATTTTTTATCGAGCTCATATAGACGAAAGGTCTAAACTTGATTTTGGCCAAGCTCATATGGACGGAAGGTCCGAGCTATATTGTGATCAAGCTCATATGGACGAAAGGTCCGAGCTATATTTTTTATCGAGCTCACATAGACGAAAGGTCTAAGCTCGATTTTGGCCAAGCTCATATGGACGGAAGGTCCGAGCTATATTGTGGTCAAGCTCATATGGACGAAAAGTCTGAGCTATATATATATTATATATCAAGCTCAGATAGACGAAATTTCCAAGCTCAACCCTACGCCAAGCCCATGGTTAGGTTGGCGAAGAACCCACTTTCCCATGCCAAGCTCATGCTCAAGTTGGAGAAAGGACCCACCTCATCATGCCATGCACGTGGTCAAGTGGACGAAGGACCCACATCGTCATGCCAAGCTCATGGTCAGGTTGGTGAAGAACCTACCTCGCCATGTCAAGTTCATGCTCAGGTTGGCGAAAGACCCATCTTGTCATGCCAAGCACGTGGTCAAGTGGACGAAGGACCCACATCGTCATGTCAAGCTCATGCTCAGGTGGGCAAAGGACCCACCAACACCGTGGTCTGCCTCAGCTCGACCACCGACACCGTGGTCTGGTCCAGCTCGACCACCAACATCGTGGTCTCTTCCACCTTGACTACCAACACCGCGGTCTAGGCCAGCTTGACCACCAACATCGTGGTCTCGCCTAGCTCGACCAACAACATCGTGGTCTCTTCCAGCTTGACCACCAACACTGTGGTCTCACCTAGCTCGACCAACAACATCATGGTCTAGGCCAGCTCGACCACCAACATCGTGGTCATGCCTAGCTAGACCAACAACATCGTGGTCTCATCCAGCTCGACCACCAACACCGTGGTCTCGACCACCAACACCGTGGTCCGCCTCGCTTGACCACCAACACCGTGGTCTACCTCAGCTTGACCACCGACACCGTGGTTTGGTCTAGCTCGACCACCGACACCGTGGTCTGGTCCAGCTCAACCACCCACATCGTGGTCTCTTCCAGCTTGACTACTAACACCACGGTGTAGGCCAGCTCGACCACCAACATCGTGGTCTCGTCGGCTCGATCACCAACATCGTGGTCTCGTCCAGCTCGACCACCAACACCATGGTCTAGGCCAGCTCGACCACCAACATCGTGGTCTCGTCCAGCTTGACCACCAACACCGTGGTCTGCCTCAGCTCGACCACCGACATCGTGGTCTGGTCTAGCTCGACCACCGACACCGTGGTCTGGTCCAGCTCGACCACCAACATCATGGTCTCTTCCAGCTTGACTAACAACACCGCGGTCTAGGCCAACTCGACCACCAACATCGTGGTCTCGTCCAACTCGACCACCAACACCGTGGTCTGTCTCAGCTCGACCACCAACATCGTGGTCTCGTCCAGCTCGACCACCAACACCGTGGTCTAGGCCGGCTCGACCACCAACATCGTGGTCTCGTCCAGCTCGATCACCAACATCGTGGTCTCGTCCAGCTCAACCACCAACACCGTGGTCTAGTCCAACTCGACCACCAACACCGTGGTCTAGTCCAACTCGACCACCAACACCGTGGTCTGCCCAAGCTCGACCACCAACATCGTGGTCTAGGCCAGCTCGATCGCCAACATCGTGGTTTGGTCCAGCTCAACCACCAACACCGTGGTCTGTCGTAGCTCGACCACCAACACCATGTACAAGTTGGCGTCCAACCTCAGATCATCGAGTTCAAGTGAGGGAAATATTATCTTAAAATATGCCAAGTTTCAAACGTGAACGACCACCTAATTTCGACTTACAACAACATAAGTGGAACACGATGCATACATAGATAATGCAGTGAAGATCAAGGTCCAACAAAAATACACCAAACAACCACCGTGATCAGAGTGACAAAAATACAAATAACCCAAATGTCTCAAAACATGTTTAGGTACGGTCTAACAAAAGGAGTACTAACTTCATAGCTCCATGGATGGTCGTCACGCTAGCATTCCATTTGGTGTATACAAGAAGGCTAATCTAGCCTAATCAGGTCAGAGAGGCGTCATCCCCATGAGCACCTCCCAACACGGTCTCATCATGAACGCCGACCTCAGAGGTGCCTGTCACCACCTCACCCACCATTGGACCTCCCATGTCCAGGGGAGGAGCACTGTCATCTCCATCGTCACTGAGGTCAAGCTCACCTCGGGCAAGGGCACCCTCTAGGATGGTCCAGTCGAGGGTAGGATAGCAGCTCCTCATGGCTTTCATGCAGGATTGAAAGCCCTCGTCCAAGCAAGTTGACTTGAGTCTCTCAAGCTCCTCAGAAGACTTGAACTCCTCGATCACCTTATCCTTGGTGGACCTCAGCTCCGCCACCTCACTAACCAGCTTGTACACCTGATCTTGGATGACACCAACATCCTTGGTGTGCTTCTCGGCCATGTGCTTTAATTCAGACTTAGCATCGCTGACCTTCTTCTTCTCGAGGTCGACCACTGACCTTAGCTTGGCGATTAGAAGGTCATCGTCTTCATTTTTCTTCCGTAATTCCTTGATCTCGTCGCTCTGCTTCTGGAGATGATCACGAGTCTCGAGCTGGACATGATACTGGAGCCAAGTAGCCTATAATAAAATAAATAAATAAGTGCATAAAAAGGGAAGAATAGGTGAATGTGAGCATTAATTCGAGCAAGGACACATGAGAACAAGTGTTACCTCTAGTGTGGCTTGCAAAGCCATGTTTATCTTTCCACTAGGGGACTTCCCCTCAAATCCTTCAAGATTGGAGTCACGAATGCCAAGCTGACATGTCCTGAAGAATGAGATGAAGGCCGAGTGAATCCTCGAGCCTAAAGGGTTAGCCTGGTGTTGATGTGTGCTATCGTCATCTACCCTTCGCCTCTTGGGGTCAGGATCCAAGGCTGTCGTGTCCACCCCTCCCGATGCGTATATTTTTCTCTAGCGCGCCAAATTATTATTTCCTTCGCCACTCACCAAGTCCTTTCGCCAAGCTCGTTTTTAATGGAGACTTGGGGACTCATGGTGCCGATCTGTGACATGGGGGAATATTAAAATTTTTGAACACGATTAAACATTGCCAGCTCAGCTAAATTATTGAAATGCAACTCCCCACACAAAACTCTCTTGTCTGGGGACTTGGGGGACTTCTGTTTGTGAGGTAAAATACCTCTAGGCCGAGCTGGGCTAGACCACGGTGTTAGTGGTCGGTGGGCCAGTATGCATCAGGTTGACATCAACTTGATTTACGTGGTGTTCACTCAAAGGACTTCTAGTCCTAAAGAAGTTGGGATATCTCGGGATCACCAAGACGCCTATCTAATGGAGTCCTAGTTCAAGGAGGACTAGGTTGTTCTGGAGTTCCACTTCGAGAAGGATTAGATTGTCTGGGATAATATAAAAGGCTAAGGTCATCCACCGTGAAAGGTATGCAATTCTAAGCACTAGAATCTATTGTGCAATTTTACTCTCAACTGACTTAAGCATCGGAGGGTCCTTGGCCGACACCACACCGGTGTCATCCACTGTAGCTCCCTTGTTTTGCAGGTTCTGGAGGACGACTTGGTTGGTCACGCTGACCTAGTCCGAAAGAATTGCCCGACCTCGATCTCGAAGAGGTCATCTTCTGTTGAACCAATTTTAGGCATCAACAGCCACCACCACCGTAGACGCTGCCGGTACGTCCTTCAGCAGAGTAACCAAACTGGGGGTAGTCTGAGGTTTCAATGGGTCTGTCTTCATCCTTATTGTGGTGGAAGAGGCCACGGTGGTGCCTCTCTTCAGACATGGCGGGGTATTTCGGGAATTATATGGAAAATGGGACGACGGAATGCAAGATTATTATGAGAAGAAGAGGTTTTGTGATGGTGTGAGGCAGTTGGGTGCATGGTGGTGGGTATTTATAAGTGTGCTGGTGCCCAACTTCTTTTTCTCGGCTCTTCACTCTCTCCTATCACATACTCAAATATAACCTTAGGTTAAAAATGGTTTGATTTTTTAAGGAAGGGGAAAACTTTATCAATGTCACATCTACAATTTATCATCGTAAAACAAACATTTAAGAGAAATCACATATAAAATTTTTCAAATTTGTCATGTGTACGTTGTACATGCCACATATTCTAACTTAGGAATTTTGAAAAATAAAAATAATATCTCTCTTAAAATTTTCTTTGAGTGACAAATTGAAATTAGTATATAAGTACAAATGATATTTCTAAAATTTTCCCCTAATAGCAAATATCTTAAAGTTGGACACTTGCTTTTGCCACGTGCCATACCTTGGTGAACGGTTAGGATTCATTGTCCTCTCTCTCTAATCGAATGTAAAGTAGTGATAGGTAGATACCCATCTAAAGTGGGGTAATTTTTTATTATTATTATATAGAAATGGAATTCATTCATAGAATCGAAATAGAGTATATAGAACGACATGATACGGTGGTCTGTTAAAATTTTTATAGAGAACAAACCCCATGATAGGAAATAATACCACACATGTCATGGACTAATAAGAGAGTCTGATACAATCACGTTGGACCAGTAAAAAAGCGAAGGAAAAAAACACCATCCTGGCGATCGATTGGTTTCCGGCCAAGACTCCTCTTTCTTCTTCCTTTCGCTGCAAGTCCTTGGTTCTTCTTTGCATCCAGTTGTGAGCTAACTCCAACATGAATTGCTTTGGTTTAGTTCAGAATGAAGGCTGCGATAGTATAATACTTGGAATGTTATGGAGATTCCTTCGGGTTCTCTCTTTTGTTGTTTGTTATAATAATAATAATTAACAAGTTACTAACCTGTACAGGTAATCCCTAGGCCTGGCCAATTGGAACCTGTAACTCTTTGAAGGAGAGTTCTAGAGTGGTTCAATAATCAAAGTGTGGGAGATTCCTTAATTGTGGAGCTACCTCCGGATTCTTGTAGCACCTTCATGGGGATTGTAGTATGTGCTGTCTTTGAAGAAGATCACCCAAATCTAGCTGATGACCTTTCTGAAAATTTTGTAATTGAGTGTCACTCCGGAGAAGAACTGCTTGCGGTTACTTATTTACCAAGAGGCCATGTTGTGTCAGATCATCTTTGAGTATCTTATGTATCTGGTAAGACTTGGAAGAGGCAATGCAGTCAGATGAAGATTTTATTCGAAACTCATGTAGGGACCACAGACAGAAGAAGATATTGCTCGGGTGTAAAGAAGTGTGGGTTGCGTTTGGTGCATGAGCAAGGGGTGGAAGAACTCGACCAAATCATGATGAACCAATCATATTTAGCAGATGCACAAGGTCAACAACGTGACGAGGACAATGGAGGTCCAAGTGGAAGTGGTAGTTCTCACCAAAAATCTCTCTGCTGCAAAAGCTATACTCTTTCCAAAGGAGCAGATGATGATGTTGGTGATGAAGGCCACAGAAAAAAGATAAAAAGATCGATGATTGGGGCTGACCTATGATTCCTCACTTTCAAAGCCCACATCTGCTGCATTTCAATGTGAGTTACTTCTTTTGCTGATTCTACTTTATATTTTTTTTGGATTTGAGGTACTATTGTTTGTTCGACTGCTTGTTCTTCATTCTATTGGCCTTATTGTGTTATTTTTTTATTTGGCTTTGTTCCTTGTTTTGTTTTAGGAGCAAATCTGAATTTTTGTCAAGTGGAATTGGTTTTCTAACAAAACTTGTAAAGATTTTCTCCCTCTTTTGAACAACTGTAGTTTTTATGAAATCTTTCAACAACAACAAATGGGGGTGCCACTTTGATTTCCTTCTTAGGCCTTGCAGCGCCCTCCTATTTTTCACTGTAGCCAACTCAAATTTGGGGTCTTGATGCAGCATTTTTTATCAACTCAAGCGGATCAAAAGTAGTTGTGAGCTTATTGGCCAGGTTCTTATGAAATTTGCTCCTCAAGATCTACAAGCTCATTAGACCTGGATTTGTTATAATGGCTTGGTTCTTATACACAATTTATCTGACTATTTGAACTGCTCTGCTCTGTTTTGTGCAAGAGGGAATAAGCCAACAAGAATTCTCAATCAGACATTGATCTTATTTGAAACAGATCAATTGCTTTGTCGGAAGCTTCACTTCATCTCTTTGATAGTTTGTGCAATCTCTTTCAATTATGTTGTCATCTCTTTTTTAGCACATCTCAGTTTCAAATTATGCAACTGATTTGAGAGGTTCATTAACATCACAATATGTCCAAAAAGAGAGAAGCCGAAGCAACCAACTCCTGGCGCCAGCTAAGGCAGACCAACAATCACAAACTTGTCGTAATTTCTTTGATCATGGTTGGAAGATCAATCGATTAATTAATTTTTAAAGTCTTAATTGCCCACTAATTTTGTAATAACTCATGCACAAGTGATATTAATAATTTTGATTGAGGAGCCTCTTCACCACCCATCTCTTTTTGTAACACTAAATTCCTCTTGCTCTGGCCTCAATATATAAACCCTTGGATCCTTCCTTCCTCACACATCACATCGATCTCTCAATCATCTACAAATTAAGCGATCAAAGTCAAAATGGTAGCTTCCAACCTCTTCCTTCTCACTCTTCTAGCTTTGTGGACCATGCCACTATTCATATCCACCACCACCAGTGCTCGCTCTTTGAACTATAATCCAATTGGATCGAACCCGAACCCGAACCTCGAAGCCAGGTTGAATTTGGATGAAGAATCTTCCAACTGCTGGGATTCTTTGTTTCAGCTCCACGCATGTTCTGGTGAGGTTGTCATGTTTTTTCTGAATGGTGAGACTTACTTAGGGCATGGCTGTTGCGAAGCCATTCGAACCATTGAGCATCAGTGTTGGCCTGCCTTGCTTGGCACGCTAGGATTTACAGCTGAGGAGACTGATGTACTCAAGGGTTATTGTGATGAAGCCGATCATATTCAATCCCCTCCGTCGAGACCACCATCACCACCGGCAGCTGATAAACCTATTAATTAACAAAACAGTTGTTCATCATATGGAGAAGTTGGTTCCTCGAGAATTTGCTTTTTGTATTTTGTTTTGTTTCAGGGTAAGATTCATGTATGCATGTCTTGCTATTTTAATAAATAATAATTAGTAAGGTTTTGTTTGGTCTTGCTATATTCAATTCTAGCCTCTATAATTCGAGAATGAGTGTGTTGTATGTCGTAATTAGCTTTTAATTGGCCATTATGTCATCACTTATAATTTGTGATGCTGTTGGTGTTAGAAAAACGACACATGCAATGTGAATGTATAGTTCTGAAAAGGAAAGATGGAGGCCAAAACAATATAATTAAGAACATCATTCATAAAATTTAAAATAAAAATAAAAATGGAATCTGTGATACATTTGCGTATTAAGGGATGCAATGGATGCCTAAAGTCTTAGTCTAAAATATTTGCTTGCGAAGGACGAGACCCTTAATTAAGCAAAGCCTTTTTGACTCTGTCATCTGCACAAATGGCTTTACAACTTCTAAATTTTTTCTAATTACATTTTTCGTTTCTTTTCTCGTTGTAAACAAAAGTTTTTATTTATTTATCTCTTTGTTGATGAGTTCTAGACGAATCATAAGTAAACATTGTAGAGAAAGGGAAAATCCTTGATGCCTTAACCAAATTTCGGGATTATTATTAGATCCATTGTTCTCTTTTACTGCATATATATATTGTGATGAAAAGATCAAGTAATTTGCCTTGATATTTCCTTCAATTAAATCTCACCATAATTTTACCAAGAAACCGACCATTCAAATACTTGGCCTGACGTGGGGGTGGGGGGGCCCTATAATTTGTCTCTGAGCAGAACTTCCTCTTCATTGAAAAGCAAAAGAAATTACTCATTCACCCAAGAAGACTTGGACTCCCATTGAAGACCGGAGAAACCGTGTGCTTACTGTAACTACACGGTTTCAACCTTTTCTCCCTCTCTCTCTCTCTCCCTCTCTCTCTCTCTCTCTCTGCTGGTCACTACTTATATCTCCTCTTTTCTGAGGCTGTTAGCTTTGCTTGTTCTTGTTGATTTCTTGGCTGATCTTGAGAAGTTGAATTTTTGTGAGTTTTGGCTGGCTTGCTTCGTCTACATTTCCATATCTGCTTTGTTCAGGTAACATTAATTAAGCTAAAGCATATGCAGTTTCTAGTTCACTACTGTAGTGATGAGGCTTTTCAATGCCAACACAGTTATTTTACATGAAATTTGTATTTTTGTTTGTCTCTGCGGTAATATCTTTTGTTAACATGGACCATAAGATATATTTTTCATTTTTCAAGCCATTTATCATAATCTTTGTATTTATTCCATTGAGTGTTTGGATTTTTGAATCTTTAATTGAGTAGTGTTTGCAGGAGCAGCAGTTTGCCAATGGAATTGAGCACCCAAACAGCCTCTGCCTTTCCTCCTTCAGCTGCTCAATGGAACCACGATGTGTTTTTGAGTTTCAGGTACTACAAGGAAAAACCCATTTGGCGACTAAATATATTTGGTCGCTGATTAATAGTGTCGACGAAACTTTCGTCGCAATTGAGTCTCGTCATAGATACTTGCACTACAAAAAAAAGTCACAATAGTCACCCCTTTGTCACTAACTAAGAATTTGGTGATTGTTGGTAGCATTAGTCACCTTTTTAGAAATTTTAGTGTGACTAAAGGCTTTAGTCACCCTAGCAAATGTAACCAAATATCACCTTCATTAATTTGTTGGTGACTAAAGCCCTTAGTCATCTTTTTTGGTGACTATTGGTAGCATTAGTCACCTTTTTTGAAATTTTTGTGTGACTAAAGGCTTTAGTCACCCAAGCAAATGTCACCAAATAATAGTGACTGTTGCCACTTTTTTTTTGTAGTGTTGAAACAACGACCAAAAACTATTTTGGTTGCTGATTCTCATAAGCAACCAATAATTCTCGTCGCCTATTCCTCACAATTTCGTCGTTGATCCCTTGCCTCATTGGCATGCAAACTTTGCTAAATGGCCCGAAAGTCCAAAGGCTTGGCGACCAAATAAACATTTGGTCGCAATTTACCTTTGGTGTCCTGTAGTTTTGGTCTCAAACATTTGGTCGCAGTTTACCTTTGGCGTCTTGTAGTTTTGGTCTCAAAAAGTGTAAACTTTGATCACTAAAGGTATATATGAACCTTGATTTATTGGTGACCAAACCAAAATTTGGTCTTGGTTTATATTTAATGTCAATATTTGTTGTCGAAGACAATCTGTCTACTTTCAAGTTTTTGTCTCAAATACTGAATTATTTGGTTTCCAAGGATGTTGATTTTGAGGGTTTATTTTAAAAACTAAAAAATATATTTTATTGAATATTAATAATATGGTTTTTTTCTTTTTCTATAATTAAATTAATATAGTTTTGATAAAACTTTATTAAATGTCCCAAATAAAATTACCATAGGACTTTCTCAACTAAAAATTCTACGAAGTACACAACATATAGCACCATAAAAACATACCATACTCCATGCAACATTTTCTTTTTAAAAAGAAAAGAGATTCATAAGCAAAATATAGTGACATAGCATAATTCACAAAATCATGAGATAGAAATACGGGGGAAAGAAGCATAAAATAGTGCGCTGGAATCCGAGCCGCTTAGCTCAGCCGAGCCGAGCCTAGTAGTTGCTGGAAGCAAGTTGCCAACCAGTCCAGCCGAGTCTAACAATCAAGTCGAGCTGAACAACCCAGCCAAACTGGACATCAGCGATCTCGAACTGGACAACAGTGACCCCCTCTCTCAGACACACCTGCTCATGCTCCACTGAACATCTCTGAGGTAAGTCCTTCAAATCCCAATGCTTCTAAAAATATTGTTGAAATTGTGAAAAAATTAATTGCACGAGCAAACAGAGGAATACCACCAAACAGATTCTCACCAAAAGGCAAAAGCATTTGTGAGTCAGATGGAAGGAATTAAAATTCCTAATAGATTAGAAGAAGCTTTGCAAGACCCAAAATGGGTGGAAGCAATGAATGTGGAGCCACTAATAAATAGATACATATATTAGTATTTAAATAATTAAATAATTATAAATATGAATACGGGTTTTCGTCGGGTTAGAGATATTGTTACCCATTCTTTTAACCAACATTTTTGGCATGGATCGGATTGGAATAATTAAAAATAAAAAATTATTATTATTTAACCAAACCAAATCGTCGGTACGGTAAGGTCAATACGCGGATAATTCACATGAGATGCCCACCCCTTACCCCAAATTATCGAAGAAATGGGCTTAGCCCTAAACCTAGTCTACGACTTGTCTCCCTCCTCAATCAACCCAAATACAGAAGAAAAGCAAGCAAGTAGAATTCTATAGTGAGGGCTTTATCTTAGATGAAACCCAATCTCTTAACCGTTGGATCAAATTGGTTAGTTTGATCAAACGATTAAGATACAGGGCCTTATAAGGCCCTCACTATAGAATGACTCAAGCGAGCAAAGCGCTCAAGTTGATATGAAACGAGAGAAAACGATGAGCGAATTAGAATAGAGAGAAAGAGCTCGAGCTTATTGTGGAAAAACTAGAGTTTAGACGGTATGATGGTTTGGTTTGGGTTTAGGCTCAAATAAAGTTATTGGCCTCTTTTTTCCACAAATAATCAACATGGTTAGTATATACATAATTGTAAAAAAAAGAACTTTGAAAAGAATCTGTAAAAAAAAATGCAATATATATGTCAATTTTGGGATAGGCACATTTCGGCCCTTTAGTGGCCCGGCACGAGCCCGACCATGTCTTAAACGGGCTAGTGTAGTGGGTTGTCACCGGGATTTATGATTTTTATAAATGGAAGGGCCCGACACGGCCCGTTTATTAAATGCACTAACTCTAAATGGGTCAAGTCGATCCGACATGACCCTTTTTTGACACCTCCAAGTGTAACACTTCTGAGTTGCAACTTTTGAGTTTCATTTTTTTCATTCATATTCAATGATGACATCAAGGATCATCACTAAGCTTTTCTTAAGATTTTATTTTGCAAAATACATAATATATTAGTTTCATCTAATTATAGTGTAAAGAGTTTGAAGTAATGAAACAAAATGTTTAAAAAATTAATATATCTCTACCAGCAAGTTGTTGCTCCATATATCTTTTGACCCCTTATTTAATTATGTCAGCGAGAAAATTCAATCAATTACTAACACTTACTAAACGAAATCTACACAAACCTCAAATAATTAATTCGCGGCTACACCTAGGTTAACCTGGTTGCCAACGTACTATTATTAAGGGATCAAGCCACACGTAGTTCTTTAAACCAACAATCACGATTCAGATAATAGACAAATATTTAAAGTGATACCAACAAGTTAAATCCTTTAAACATTAATCTATTCTCGATATAGTATAATCTTTTTCCTCTCCCTGTTACTTTACTACACGCTGGAAAGTCACGTGTAGTAAAGTAACAGTATATATATATATTTTTCGAAGGCAACCGGGGGATTGGACTATAAGTATTTCTTTTAAAAAAAAGACATATGTGCACCCCAACTCTAGATCGCCAGAAAACAAAATGATAGCTTTTGCTTCTTCTTTTTTGTTTGCTTTTCCAGACCAGCCCGTAGACATGCTCAAGCCACCTGTTGCATCATCAATTGAAGAAACAAATTGTTTCTTCCCCTCTCGGATTTCATGTGGTAACCCACATGCCCATCTTCTAGTTTTCTTTCTTTAGTTCCATGTTTTTATGGAGTTTGTGGAGATGACCTCCTTTTTGCTGACTTGATGGCGGCAGGTGTTTGATGTGGAAGGCAATTCAATTGCCATGGGGTCTTTTTGATTTGTTGAGCTTCACACAGAGGCTTGCAATTACCCTTTGAGTAATTACATGAATTCCTCTTTTGCTCTAGACTCCGTGATGGAATCACCACATCATTGTCCATTTTTTCTTTGCTTTTTGCTTGCAGTCAAGTCAGAATTGGAGTTGTGACTTTCCCTTGTGATGGGTTTGAGATGGTTTCCACCATCATATGAGATCAATCCTTACGGATTGTTTTGGGTGCTTTATGCATCGCAGTGACTTGTTTTGGATGCTTTAAGCATTACCAAGAGAGAGGCCGTGCAGTGGATTTGTGATGGTTCACTACTACAAAAATCGCAATAAACGACGGTAATTTACCGTCGTAAATTTAGTTTTTCAACCGTCGAGAAATCGACCGATATCTTTTATGCATAAAACCACGACGGTAAAATCTCGTCGTCTATTATTTATAAAGACGACGCTTTTACTCAAAATCGTCGTCTATTAGACTAAAGACGACGGTTTTTATGAAAGAAATGTCGTTTATTATATGTAAGGACGACGGTTTTTAAGAACTGTCGTCTATTATATGTAAAGACGACGGTTTTTATGAAAAACTGTCGTCTATTATATATAAAGATGACAATTTTTATGAAAGAACTGTCGTTTATTATATCCAAAGACGTAGTAATTTTACATTTTAGCTTTTTTTTTTCTTGCTTCCAATGGTTCTCTACAACGATTTTAGCTATAAAAAAACAACCATAATGCTTTGTGAACAATAAATTCAGCTCCAAATAATCCACACCATACATATATATACTCAAAAATCATTTGTTTCATAAAACTTGAAGATTCAATAGTAATTACATAGTTTACCAATCTTCATTCTTACTATATATCCATACAAAATATCATATCCATATTATTAAACTATAATTAGAAAAAGAGGGGCTACATGTGATTGCTCATAAATGCTGCCTATTCGATCCGAATTTTATAAAACGTCGTATAAATTAAAATATACACGACGGTTTTTAAATAATAGGGCCGTTATAAATATATACTACGTCAGTTAGTTACAAACAAAGTCGTTGTAAAATATTTTCACGACCCTCAGCATAAAACCGACGTCTTAAATAAAAAATAACTACAGAGAAATAGAACTTTGTGTTAAACAAGAAACTAAATATACAATCTTTCTTGGGAACTCAGTTGTTGTTTTACACCCAACCGAAGTTCTTAGATGGGTTGGGTGTAAAAACACAACTGAGTTACCAAGAAAGACATTCTTGCATGACAGAAACCATTCAGAGAGGTGAGAATTGAGATACTGAACGGATGGACTAAAAACTCCAATTTAAACGAATTAATTCGAATTGGAAAACTAAAAGTGACTTTATTACGACTTGGAAACCGAAAAGGGCCTTTATTTCGACTTGGAAACCTAAAAACCGCCGTTTCAGTCCCCAATTTCGCAGTCAAAGCGTGCCGTTTAAGTTCGAAAGTTTTGAAGTTGAAAACTACAACGACGGTATTTATTTTTTCCGTTGTCTTTTTACTGACGTTTATTTCGACTTTTGTTGTCGTGCTTGTTTTAAACAACAACGACGGTATAATTAATAGAAACGACGTGAAAGTAAATGTACAACGGCGTTATTACGTGAAACGGCGTTGAATTAAATTTAGACCGTCGTGGATATGTTCAAAATTACACGTCGGTATGTACTATTATACTGCCATGGTATATTAGGGTTTCATACGTTGCTTACTAAAAAGTTAGCGCCGTTCTTTTTGAATTATAGACGACCCAATTTATAATTTGACCGCTGTCTGAAGTTTTGTTCAATAATTGTTGCGCTGAAGTTAAACGACGTGGTATTTTTCAACTCTAACGACGTGGTAAATCACATTAAAACGTTGGCATTATAGGTCAATCGTCGTCTATACTATCTACGTCGGTTTATTTTTAACTACTGTCATGAAACACAACACGAAGAACTGCCGTATTATCTGAACAACCACGTCGCTATATTATATTATGACGATGTGGTAACTGTTTACCACCACCTTTTATTTATAAGAACTATCGTAGTCTAACGTGTAATACGACGTAAAATAATAAAAGAAAGATGTGGATATTTTTAAAATTAGACGGCTTTCTGTATGTATTGTAGCCGTGGTTATTTAACTTTACATGTCGGTAATTATCAAATTACAGTCGTATTAAATAGTACTTGATACGTCTGTTAATAATACAATTACCGTCGTGTTTATTGGATGTTCAAAATGGCGGTATTATATGTAAAACGTCGTCTATAATTACTACGTCGGTATATTTACACATACCATCGTTGTTTATTTGTTATATGTTTTCTTATCGGAATGACATGTTTCATAAGACGACGCTTTTAAAGTTTCATGCGTCGTGTTTTAAAAATACCCAAATGAATTTTCAATTTTTAGGTGTTTTAGTTTCTGATCCACGTCGGTTTTTATATTACCGTCGTCATTTAAAATTTAACGACGGTATTTATTTTGTCCGTCGTCATTTTACCGACGTCTATTTCGATTTTTGTAGTAGTGGTTTGCTCTGTACTTTTTGTACAGCAGGAGTCATGGGAGTATACCTTGCTCCAGTGTTTTTGCTTGCTTTCTCTGCGTTGCGTGACTCCTCTCCTCCTGCGGCTGTTCCTCCTTCTCCTCCTAGCCATCTAGCCCTTTTTATAGGCACGATGTGAGGAATTTGAGTTGAAGTGAATAGCCACTTCTTAGCTGGGATGCTTATCTCTTGGTGTTTGATATCTAACAAAACACATCTCTTTTATTTTTATTTTTATTTTTATTTTTATTTTTATTTTATCTTTTTCTTGATAAGATTGGAGGGACAATAATTTCAATTATATCCCAAGTCAAATTCCTAGCTGCTTTTTTTGTGTGTGAAAATTTCACGTTCAACACAGTTAAAAGTTGGAATATTACTAAACCATCAGCAAAAGACATACTAGAGTTTGGTGTTTCATCAAATGGACACATTGTTCGCTTTACAATCATTTGCAATTATGGCTACCATTCACTTTACAGGTTCTGTTCTCAGTGTTGGACTGTGAAAACATGTGATACATAGAAGGAAAAAAAACAAAAAAGAAACTCTCTTTTTCCCTTCTCTCATATCTAATAACTATTAGAATAAAATGAAGTAATGCCCACTTTATGAAAGCAGAAAGAGAAAAACAAACTGATACACACTTCATCTAATTCAAAATCTTACATCAATTTGATTCGCTTATGGTTTGAAGCAGAATTCCTAATCCCTTTCATGGTCACAGAATTCCTAATCCATTTTTAAAAAAGAAGTAAATGGAAAAGCAAGGTATTTGAGTAGAGAGAGAATGGTATCTGTAGAGAGAGAGTAGAGATCAGCTTTTGTTTAATAGAAAGAAGAACAAGTTGCAGTGGACAGAAGAGGAGAGAACCCAAAACGCAAGGTTTCAGTTTGAAGAACATGATAGGAGAAGCTTCGTTGTGGAGGTCGACTACGGACGTCCCGAGTCGCCACGACTTGGCGAGTTGGAAGAGATGAGGTCGATGAAGAAGACCAGAGAGCGAAGATGATTTGAGAGAGCAGCTGAGAACAAAAACAAAAGTGGTAAGAGAGAGAGAGAGAGAGAGAGAGAGAGAGAGAGAGAGAGAGAGAGAGAGAGAGAGAGAGAGAGAGAGAGAGAGAGAGAGAGAGAGAGAGAGAGAGAGAGAATGAGAGAGAGAGCAGAGTTGATTTGGGAATTTAGGGGAGAGAAACAAAGTGGCCAAAATGGGATATGAGGCCAATAACAAGGTATTTATAGAAGCCATATTTATATGGGTTAAAAAAAGTTGTCATTGAACCAATGTTTTTTGGAGCTGATGCTAAAGCCGCTAATTTCCCTTTTTATTTTTCGTTTTCGTTTTTCACCGAAAATGCGTTCGGTGCTTTGTTTTTGCAAAACGTAGAAATCGACTTCTAAAAACGAATCCAAACTTATGCACAAAAGTTGAGAACAACTTGTTGTTTTATGTGAAAACGAAAACATGAATTCAACTTCTAGGTCAATGGGTCATACTTTAGCTTCGGGGACTTTGGGTGCCAAGAAATGAAGGTGGGGTTTTGGGCGGTCGGTGGGTGGGGGATGACTGTGGGGCTGTGAGTAAGGGAGGGAGTGTGAGAGGGTGTGTGGGTTGAGGAGACGGGGTGAGGATGTGGTTTAGAGAAAGGGGTTTTGGGTTGGTGAGAGAGAGAGCGGGGGTTTTAAATATAAATCTTTTGTTTTTTATTTGATTTTTTAACTTTTAAACTTTTTAATTAATTAGAATGTTCATAAAAGATTTTTTTGTTTTGTTTTTTTCTATTCCATAATTCCATGAAAAACAACTCACATAGATTATATGATGCATTTTTATTAAAGTTATACATTCTTTGTCTAGGTTTTTTTTAATAACATATATTAGCAAAAATACACTTGAAAAATAGCTCACATATTATTGTTCTAAAATTGTATTACTAGACATGTTTCACTATTTTTATTTTCTAAATTTGTTTTTCAATTAATCTACCAGATGCATTCTCGAATCCTGAAAATGCAAATCGTTTTCATTCTCTGAAAATATTCTTAGAAAACATTCTACGAAAATGTTACAAGACGGACTCTAAAATTTTTTCCAGGAAAATCAGGACCGCTTGAATTAATAATTAAATGATATTTTAGGAATAATGATAAGTGGAAAAATAAGATAGTATTTTTTGAAATTTACAAAATAGGTGGTAAAATAAAGTTGGTGGGGACATAGTACGGGAATAGAAGTAGCAGCACTCAAAGAAATAGATAAATAGAATTTTTACCTCGTAGTTTGCGCTTTTCCTATTATTTTTCTTGATGGATTTTCTCCCACGGGCTTTTGGCCTTCGTATATGCGCAAATTACATCCGACCCTACATCCCAGCTTAATAGAGAAACACAGGAAACATCCAGGTTCTTTCCCGTTTGCTGAAACTCTTCAAAACCCTAGAACTATAAAATTTCCAAATACACAGCGTTTTATTGCTCCCTCTTTCTGGTAAACCTAGGGTTTCGACAAACCCTAGCTCAGAGAACCTTGGCAAGCAATTCTGAAGCCAGCGATGGACTTCGACGAGTACGATTATCTGGAGAAGACTGTACAGGAGAACGACGAGCGGGACTCGAAGAAGAAAACGAAGAAGGATGGAACCGAGAAGAGTTACAGAAAAAGAGAGGTTGACGACGACGTTTCGGTCGGTGCCGAAGATGAGGATAGGAAGAGCAGTAAGAGGTCGAAGGGCGAGTACGAGAATGGCCGCGATAAGGATCGGCACCACAGAAGTGGTAGAGAGAGGGAGAGAGAGGGCGAAAGGGACAAGGACCGAGATCGTGATCGCGAGCGGGAAAGAGACAGAGACAGGAGTAGTAGAGATAAGGACAAGGAGAAGGAGAAGGAGAGGGAAAGAGAGAGGAGGGAAAGAGATAAGGAGAGGGAAAGAGAGAGGAGAGATAGAAGAGAAAAGGAGGAGAGAGAGAGAAGAGATAAGGAGGAGAAAGAGAGGTCTAGGAGGAGTGTGAGTCGATCCGAACGTGAAGAGAAAGATAGGCCTCGCAGAAGTAGTGACCGTGAAGAGAAAGAGAGGCCTCGCAGAAGTAGTGACCGCGAAGAGAAAGAAAGGCCTCACAGAAGTAGCGACCGCGAAGAGAAAGAGAGGCCTCGCAGAAGTATGGACCGCGAAGAGAAGGAGAGGTCTCGCAGAAGTAGGAGCCGCTCTGATCGTGATAGGGAAAGGGAAATTAGAGAAAGGGAACGAGAAATTGAGTTGAGAGAGAGCAGGTAATATTAGTATTGATAATATGATTGTTTACTTCAATTGGGTTGTTTTGTGATGTTAGGTTCTCATACTTTATCTGGTTTGCTCTTCTTAATGCCCGTGTTGGTACTTGCATAAGTATTTTGTATGGTAATGTGGATTGTTTTGTGGGAACTACACGCATTATTTGTCTTGCACCTTCAAACATTTTTTACTTAAGCAACCGCTGTTCACTCGGAGTAGTTACAATGATGTTTTTTTGTTCATTTTTACTTTTAGATTAGGAAATTAATAGTTAAGAATGAATCGAGCTTTGGCCCCAGGATTGTTTGCCGGAACTTTTCTTTACCAGGGCATTATAGTTTTTGGCTGGTTACTCTCTGTGTTAAAAGGAATTTATAATTAGATTTGACATATATCATGTTTTGCTGTGTTAGGTATTGCAACTCTCCCTCGTAGACCAAGATTTTGTCCTTCTCTTCTTCAACTGTTAATTATTACTTGCTGCGAGGAGTATTGAATTTTTTTGTTTTGGAGAACGTATTGAACTGTTGAAATTTGGAGAAAGTATTAAATTTCAATTGATATACAGATATTCCGTTATCTTAGTAGCTGCGATTTCCTGTCAAGGTTCTTGCTAATAGTTAGAGACGTATTACAGTTAACAATATAATAATATGTTGATTAAAGGAAGGGGTTCTTTTGCATGCCAACAAGTACATGGATTATATTAAGGGAGGGTTCTTGCCCTTTTTAATGCACCGTAATGCCTGGGTTATGAAAAGTAATCCTTAAACTTTTCATTTGAAAATGATAATTATATTATAGTTTCAAATTATTAACTGTGTAAAATGACATTCAAATGCCAGGAGGTTTAAAGACAAAAAAGACGCGGTGGAGCCTGAAGCTGATCCAGAAAGGGATCAGAGAACTGTTTTTGCTTACCAGGTATGTGGCTTGTGCCTTTGCTCTTCAATAATTTTATTTTAATTTTATTTGCAATCAAATGTTAATCCCGATTCTTTTTTAAGGGTTTCTTGGTTTTCTTAGAAATTTTAGTTTCGATTACAGATTAATACTATTTAGTAATATTGTTAATGGATCAGACTCAATAAAATAGTCAGAAAGATATGAGAAAAATGTGAGTTTGTTTCAAATGTTAGGATTTTTAAAGTCAAGTTGATTTTTACAGATATAAAATTTGAACTGATAAATGTAGAATGATTGTTGATCTGGGAACGTAATGAACCTAAGTTTGGGAACCTAACGAACCTAACCAAATTCTTTCCCTTTTGCAATTTCTCTGACTATTCTTTGGTTGGTTTAATCTGGTGATGACAGATGCCACTGAAGGCAACCGAGAGAGATGTTTATGAATTTTTCTCAAAAGCGGGCAAGGTTGGCTGAAATTCATTCATTCTTTTAGATTATTAGATGATTTTTTTTTCCCTCTTGATGAAGGTTATGTTCTATTATATATAACCAGGTTTGCTACCTTTGTTTTCTCATTTTGTGATATCTGAATTAGGATTCTAATATTTTAATCCTAATACCTGAGAATAATTACAATCTTGTTGCATGAGACACTCCTTCACACATTATGGTTGCATGTTATTGAGATTCATTTGCTTCCTGTTGCAGTACATGCTCCTCTGCCTTCAGTTACGAGTAATATAATGACTTTCTATTGTCTCAACATTCTGTATATGTGGGGTGAGTGAAAATATGCAAATGAGTAATGCGGTCATCTTGTGAACACCCCAAACTAGGTGCTTTATCATGTAGTGTCAATATCTAAAATATCTCTGTATAAGCCACCTTTTCTTTCAATACATGAATTTCTTTTTGGTCTTACATTTTTGTTATTGTTTCTTTTTTCCCACTTTCAGGTGAGGGATGTACGACTGATCATGGACAGGAATTCTAGACGGTCAAAAGGAGTTGGGTATGTGCATTTATATGAAACTATATTATAGTCATGTGTGTGTACTTTGTAAGATAGTTGTTTGCATATCATCCTTTTAGAATCAAGTTTAACTGTATTCTTAAATGGACTAGCAATGCGATAATGATGAGGGATGGTGGGAATACCTTGCACTCATGTTTAATCAATTCATGCTGCGTACTCAAGGTAGACGACAAAAACCTAATTTTATCGTTTCCCGCTTTCTTCCTCCTCTTCGTGTTTCCTGCTATAAGGGCACCGTTCGGCATCCCAGTGCACCTTTTCGAATTCTTCATTTAATGGTCCTCCCATTCTGTTGTGGAGATTGGTAATGACTTGGTGGAGTTTATTTATGATAGCAGATTTTCTGAATGGTAAAATTTTAAGTGGGTAGCGCGAGTGGACAGTTTTATCTCGATTTCCTTTGGTTCTGGTATTTCATAAGTTCTAAATCTGGTTGACATCTTAGTGCTCTTTCCAGTCCTAGTTAAGGCTTATCTGGAAGTTCACTGTTAATTTTCATGATTGGGTTTTCATTATCAAACTTTAGCTCATATGACTGTTTTTTTATTTTCCCATGTGCCCTATCCTATTAGTGCTTTCTTGTAGATCAATTTTTAATGTAATACTCATGTTTTTTTTTGTTGTGATGAGCTAACATTTTCTTTTATATGAGTCATCAGATTCATCAAAAGAAATTCAGCTTGAGCTCTCTGCCCTAGAGTTTTTGTTTCCCTACATCTCTTTGATATATGCTTTGTAAGTTTTGATTGCAATACTTAAGGTCTTGTATGTTCAATCAAACTTACTGTGTAGGGCCGTTGATACTGCAGGTATATTGAGTTTTATGATGCAATGTCTGTGCCAATGGCTATAGCTCTCTCTGGCCAACTACTTCTAGGACAACCTGTAATGGTAAAACCTTCAGAGGCTGAAAAGAATCTTGTTCAGTCCAACACATCTGGTGGGGCCGTAGGCGTTGCAGGACCATATGGTGCAGTTGATAGGAAACTGTATGTAGGGAACTTACATTTTAACATGACTGAGACTCACCTTAGAGAGGTATGGCTACTTGGTTCGTCATCTATGTTTAGTTTTCTAAATACATGTTTACTTTTATGTGTATATAACATAAGCGACTAATCGATCCGAGACTAGAAACCTTAAGTTTAAGCTCTAAATAATGAACCTACACTATGAAACAATCAACCATGTCAATAGATGGGACTACTATAAACTGGGAGTTGTTAACAGTATTTTTTTATCTTCAACTCTCTTATAAAATTAGGAGTTCTTTCCTCACAATATTTTTTTTATGTATGTTGAATGCTCAGATTTTTGAACCATTTGGTCCAGTGGAACTCGTGCAACTTCCCCTTGATCTTGAGACAGGACAGTGCAAGGGGTTTGGCTTTGTTCAAGTCAGTGATTACTTCTCATTTTCTGTTTAGAAGATTATTCTGTTTGTTGGTACTTATTTATTTGTTCATTATGTTTATAGTTTGCTCATCTAGAACATGCAAAGGCAGCTCAAAGTTTGAATGGAAAGTTGGAGATTGCTGGTCGAACTATCAAGGTAGGTTTGCATTTTTTATTGTAGATTTGTAGGGAAGTTGGATATTACAAGTTTTTAGAGGGAAATGATAGCTTTAATATTTGCGATTTCCTGTCAGTATATCTGGTTGTACCTTCGTAACGGATTATTATTATTTTTCTTTTGTGAAGATCCCATGTTAACGCAATTATTGGACACGGTATGTAGGTTTCATCTGTTACGGATCATGTTGGATCACAAGAGACTGGAGCAAAATCTGCAGACTTTGATGATGATGATGGGGGTGGTTTGGTGAGTTTCAATCTTTTCATTATGTTGATGAATGTTAGTACTTTCACGTATATTTTAAGCACTAATATTGATGTTAATGGAATAACCGAAGGTTGAAAAATATAAGTATCGACAAAATATCAGTTTTCAGACTAAATGATGGAAATTTTGAATTAAGTATTCCGAAAGAGCATAAAATACTTCCAGTAATTGTTAAAAAGAAGGGAACATCGATAAATATTGATATTTAATACTAAGCATGTGTATATATTATATATCAAGGGGTTGACCTATGCAGTTGAGTAAATCATACTTTTGGATGCTCGGCTTCCCTTAAAGCAGATTAAAGGAACTTATAAATGACACGGAAAGGGGAAAAGGGAAGGCTTTTTCCATCCTCCTGGATTCCAGAATTACAACAAAACAGATGTAATCGTGGAAGGATGGAGAATCCTGGAACAGTGAATTTCAATTGTGGGAGCCATATGTTGCCTGTTCTTGAAGTGTATAATATGAATGGATAATTCAATTTCTACAAAAGTGACTTCCTCTGATGTGAAGTGTCTTTATTTGCAGTCTTTAAATGCCCAATCGAGAGCATTGCTAATGCAGAAGCTGGATCGCACTGGTATTGCCACAAGGTTTGTCTTCATTTTTCTTCACTGGTTTCAGATAATTATGTCATGATCTTGTTTCTGATTGTTTCTCTTTTGGCAGTATTGCAGGGTCTCTTGGAGTTCCAGTGCTGAATGGGTCAGCACCAAATCAACGAGCTGGTACTTTGCCGATCAATGGTCAAGCGGCAGTCTCTGCTCCAATTCTTCCAGCTACAGTTATGCCACTTGCAGTCACTGAACCCGTTGGAAACCCCAGTGAATGTCTACTATTGAAGAATATGTTTGATCCAGCCACTGAGGTCTGTGCTCTTTACTAAAGATTGTTCTGCTTTCCTTCGAAGAAAAAAATTTGTTTTGAGATTTAATATTATATTGCAGAGAGAGCCAGATTTTGATATAGACATTAAAGACGATGTTGAAGAAGAATGCTCGAAATGTGGCCGGGTGAAGCATATATACGTGGACAAGTAAGTACATAAATATATATACATACTGGTTATGAAAATATATTATAAATATCTTGTTTGTGTGACAGTATTGGAAGATGTCGTTTGTATTAATGAAAATATCTTACAATTTTGGGCATGGCACAGATTGGTTTTGGAGGTGGTTGAGGCCCAAGCTTTTAACCGACCAGGGTTGGGAAAATTGGAAACTGAAACTGACTGAAGAAGTTTCAACCAAGCTACCCCAACCCGATTCAATAAGGGTCGAGTTGTTCAGTTTCTGGGGTTGTGATTGAGCGTAGAAGCATTAAAAAACAACGTAACCCACAAGACTACAGCACTTGAAATAGAGAGAAACCAGAAACAACTTGTTTTGATTTAAAGCAGAAAAAAAAACTGGCTGTTAGAGAGAGGGAGAGAGACCATAAGACGGGTTGCAAAGGAAAAATATGAAGCATGAAGCACATACTGAACAAAAACAATCTCCCATTGGACAGAAAATCAAGCATGCTGCGCAAATTGAGCTTCTTATTCTCCAACAGTATAAAAAAATAAATCCTAGATCACTTCAATTGATAAAGCACGGCGGATAATGAAATTCAATAGGGGTCATTGAATGACTGGTGAGACTTGATGGGATGGAAGACTTAGAGAATAGAAACTAGTAGGGATGGGCTATGGGTACCTACTAGGTGGTGGTGGTGGTTGGTACCCATTGCCCATCCCTAGAAATCAGAGGGGTTGGCAGCTGGGGATGGGAAATAGGGATTAGGGTCAAGAATAAGAGCATGTATTGGGTGTTAGATGTGCTGGCTGGGTCGGTTTAAAACACTTGTGACCTGGCCACTACACCAAAGTAATCTAGGGAGGTTGAAAATATTTTAAACATTTAAGAGCAGGACAAGGACCAACCTGCATCTCCCCGCTTCGGTTGGACAGGTGTGTCTGGTTCATTAGAAATTCACCTGCTCAATACAAATTGATAAGATGAGCTTACATATTGCACTAGTCAAAACCTAAACGTTTGCATCTTGCATCTAATAATGTAATTGTTACTTTTGTCACTTTATTAGCCTTGAGGGAACCCCCTTTTAAAATCCTTTGGTGTGTTTATAGTACTTTCTAAGCATAAACCATAGAGGGAAAGGAGGATTGGATAGCTCCTCAAAACCCTTATGACATAGAGAACTCGAACATAAGTTTAATTACGTTGAGTAATGAAATATTTTAATATTTTCCTGGTTAAGAAACAAAGGTTTTGTTAGAATGCTCTCCATTTCCCGATATTATTTCAGTTTGATGATGTGGACAACTGCTTAGAGTACACAGGGTATTCTTGCAAGCATGTGTCTGCATACATGTTTGATATGGGAGAGGAGGACGTGGATTTCAAAATTTGAGAAGTTCTTTTCCATCCTTTGTTTTGTTTAAATGCAGAAACACTGCTGGTTTTGTGTATTTGCGGTTTGAAACTGTGGAAGCAGCAGCTGCAGCTCAACAATCTATGCATTTGAGATGGTTTGCAGGCAGGCAGATTTCAGCCCTGTTCATGGTAATGTACCTCACCCCTGACGGAAGTTTATTTTTCCATTTCTGATGTGAAGTATGCTTTTGGTAATTGTTGTGTGGGTCTAAAATAATAAAGTACTAAAGACCTTATGGACACACCTAGAACTGAACTCCCTGATGGATTTTGAATCCATAGGTTTTACAAGATGCATTGACTTCACCTTTTGGAGTTCTTTGTTGTACCTGTTTAATTAAATGAATTATATCGTTTCTCATTGACATTTGGTCTGTGCTGCAGCAACCGCAAGTGTACGAGGCCAAGTTTGGAGCTTAGAATGGAGTTGAAGTGTCTTCGTGGAGGTGTTTTTAGTTTACAGCTAGTCATTTCTTTGTCCTTTTAGGATACAAAATTTCCTAGTTTTTTTCCTTACACATGTATGATTACATCGAATGCATGACTCACTTGGTGGAAGAAAAAAGTGTGTAATTTTGTACTCCAACCGTCTGTTTTATATCATTAACTAATATTAAGAGTTTAATTTATCTTTGCTGGTATCTTTAATCTTACCAACTCCCCGTTATTTTCACCTTTGGGAATGGCGTTGTCAAACAATATGCGTAGCGCCGGAGACACCAATCCATAAGATACCAACTAGGGGTGGGAGGCCAACCCTCCAAAATGAGTTGGCCGAGACGGATCTGGTTTTTGAACCCCATCTGCAAGTCTAATCTCATCCTCACTCGTGTCTTCCTTTCCCTCATTCTTGCGTAAACTTCATCTCTCTCTCTCTCTCTCTCTCTCTCTCTCTCTCTCTCTCTCTCTCTCTCTCTCTCTCTCTCTCTCTCTCATCTTTGTGTATCATTCTCTCTCATGGCCTCTTCCTTGACGTGTAACCCTAGAATGACATGGAAGATGACGTAATCGAGGACCTCATTGCCAATACAACATGATCTTTCTCATCTTTGTGCTACTGTTGCTCTTCTAGCTCTGTCTTGATAAATACCATCTTTGAACAATTCTAAGGGGTACGCTGGTGAAATCCATAGGTGTGAAACTCAGGCTATCTTTTCCTGAGGATGAGATAAAAGCTTCTTTTTTCTTTATCCAGAAGTTGAGATAAAAGCTTATGGCCTGTTTTAGCTTCGGAGAAAATTAATGAATACGATGGTGCTCTAAATATAAGTGTCTATATTCTACCATGTGTATGCTGGCTAAATATATGTTATGATGTGGAGTACCTGGGTCGATGACTTTTATGCCTGGTTGGGGACTGACTCTTAACTGGAAAAATTACTGTTTGGATGACTAACTGGGGTGCTTATTTTTTGTACTCTAGTCTAATCATGTTTATACTTTTTTGTAACTATTTTCTAATGTTATTGTTAAAAGCTTAAGTTGGGATATCACGAGACGATAATTTCATCTTAAGTGAGTACAAGCGATAGTCTAAACTACAAAAAGAGGGGGTTTACCTTTAAGTGAGTACAAATGATAGCCTAGACTATAAGGTGAGGGGGTTTACCTTGAGGTGTAACATTGGGGATTCAATAACCCACAAAATATTGTTGGTTAACTAATTTGCCAAACAACCACAATGTAATATTTTCAGGGTAAAATAGTAAAACAAATTTTTAAATAAATTAACTTAAAATTAATTAACAGTTAACAACTCAGCCCTATGCCAAGAATCTAGTTTTTTTTAGAAAAAAAAAATTTCAATAAAAGGTCCATAGAGTTGTCACACTCACATGGATGGTCGAATATAAAATCACTAATTTGTAAGTCAAGATCCTTTTTCACTGAATTAAGTTGGCAAGAGAGTCTAGTTTTTATTTAGGAACGAAGTTAGATCCGCTTGCCATTTGGGGCTCCAAATTGTGGGTTGCAGTCCGCATCGTTGGACTTGGTCTAAAATAGGAATTAGCGGTCTTGATGGCGATAAGAGCGCGACCGGAAAAGCCCTACTCTCTCTCTCTGAGAAATCATCTGATCCTGATTTAAATTTGGCAATTTGCAATTTGGTTTTGGCCAGCCATTTTCTTCGGCTTTCTATAGTTTCATTTCTTATTTATTTATTTATTTATTATTAGTTATCTGATTTAAAATTAGGCTTTTATTATATAAAAAGTCCCTCATAAAAAATTAAAAAAAAACAATTATATAAAAAGTCAATCGAAAACCGCAAAGAGAAGGAGGCTTTTGGGACGTAATTTCAAATCTGAAGCACAAGGCTTTTGAAAGCCGAACAAACAAACTCCAAACGCAGAGAACCAAAAAAAAAAAAAAATCCTAAACCACACACAAAACGCAGTGGTTGCTTTTGCTTTGCCGAGCCGCAGCTTGTTGCAGATTCTTCCCTCCCAGCGCTCTTCTGTAAAACGGTAACACCTACTCCTAATTCATATCTTCTCTCACTGTATTTCTCTTGCTCATGCCGTTTCATTAGGATTTGTTTGTTGTTTGGTTTTTTGGGTGCGCAGAGCAGATGGATAAGTTCCATAGGGTGGAGAAGCCCAAGGCCGAGGCTGCGCCTATAAATGAGAATGAGATTCGCATAACCGCTCAAGGCAGAATGAGGAACTATATTACTTACGCCACCACTCTCCTTCAGGTTCCTCCTCTTTTTCCTCACTGCTATGCCAACCACAAACATGCCCCATTTATTATTTTTGTTTCCTCATTTGTTTTGTTCATATTGTACAACACTTTGTGTGTTTGTAGAAAAAAAAAACTTCTACCCTTGAATGAAAATGACTATTATGTTGGGAGTATGTAATTCTTTTTTCTGCATGAACTTTCCAAATTGTTTATATCTATTAATTCTGCAGGTCTCTCATGGTTTTGAATTGTACCCAAAAAAAAAGTCTTATGTTTTTTGGGTTACGGGAAATGGAGTGCCAAGATGACATTTAAACGATCTTTGGGGACTGGAAGTCTAACAAAGAAGGATGAAATGAATATGAACTATTTCGTAGGTGGAAACATTAAAATTGATGCTAACATTTATGATTTATACATCCAGCAAACATGACAACGGGGTTTGTATTATGTCTGACAAGTTCTGACCTCAATTTGCCTAAAAACTACCACTTGTTTCCGATATTCATGTCAAATTTTAATCCTACGCATTTGTGGGCGTAGATTGGATTAAGTTTTTATTTGATTGCGAACATACTCTTCCCTCTCTTCTGGTCCAAGTATTGTCACATGATTTGCAGTAGTTCTATATGCATATTAGTTACTTTTTTGCTTTGGGGTTTCACAATTGAGGTAGAAGTTGCAACTTCAACTGCCTCCCATTGTTTCTGTCTGTGGTTCGTATTTTTCCACATTAAATCCCTTTTTTCAGCTCTACCTTAAAATACTTGTATCTTCTGTAGGAGAAAGGGTCTGATGAAATTATTCTCAAGGCAATGGGCAGAGCTATCAATAAAACTGTGATGATTGCTGAACTAATAAAGGTGAGATAACTTGTGATTTTTCCGTGTGGCATATACATGTGCTTCATGTGTGCATGAGCGTTTGTGTCTATACTTATTTGCTGATAAAGCTCTTCTGCTTCCAGAGAAGGATTGTTGGTCTCCATCAGAATACTTCTATTGGATCAACTGATATTACCGACGTGTATGAGCCCCTGGAAGAAGGACTGGATCGGTATGAAACCATATACTCTTCTATGTTTCTAGGCGTATGCTGATGTGATTTTTTTTTCCTGCTTGATATTGATTTGAGTGGTTGTGTCTTCTGCTGCAGTGTAGAGAGTACTCGGCATGTTTCAATGATCACTATTACTTTGTCGAAGACAGAGCTTCATACATCCTCTACAGGGTAAGTCATTTAGATTTGTGTTTGGATGCTATGTAGCGGATGGTGTATTTATGGTGTATCATGAGTGTTCCATTCAGGTCATAAGTGATCTGGTCTTTTACTTTTTAAAATTTGGTAACTTTTATTCACTTGAATCATGTGTAAGGTGCAATGTATATTGAGGAATAATATTACTGGTGATTGGTGCCTATAATTCCAATTATATCAAGCCAGCTAGAGCCTGGAGATGCACAAACATTGCGTTTTTATGTGATAAAATTCATGGTGTTTGTGTAAGTATGTGGTTTGATAGATTTTGTGTCTGGATCCAGGACAAAAATCCATTGGAATTTTTTTATTCTGTGTGATTAAGCTATGATCTTGAATCCCCATATGGTTTTTAGTTAGAGCATCCCTAATTTTCTTTGATTTACTGGAAATGGAATACAGATATCAACCCCCTCTTCCGGCTGACCAAGTGAAGCCATTGAATGATTTTGAGGATAACGGAGGTGATATGATATGTTATTGTTTATGTCTATGAAGTTACTTCTATGGTATAACAACATCAATATATTGGTTTGTGATGTGTCTTCCATATAATGATTTGATTTCATGAAAATCAGAGGGTTCGCCTAGATTCCGAGGCAGGGGTCGTGGTGGCCGAGGACGAGGTAGGGATAGAGGTATTGCTCTCTGCTCTAAAATTATTTATGTATTTTTGTCACGAGTGTCTTCATAAGCTCTTAAATGGAATTGGAAATTCTCCCTTTTAAATGAATGACATGTCATTACCCGTGATGATTTCCTGATGTCTTTCGTTACAAGTGGCTTAAGTTGCTCATGGGGTCTTTTATGGTTCATGGTACTGTGTGTGCAGGAAACTACAATGGAGATGGTTGGGATAGTGGGCGTGGTTATGGTGGCAGAGGTAGAGGCCGTGGAAGAGGTGGTTCTTTTAGGGGACGAGGAAGAGGTTATGGTCAGTTGGGTGGATACTATGACTATGTTGAAGGTGCACCTGCCCAAGGTCGCAGTAAGTTCTTGGGAGTAGTGATTTCTATGCTCTATTGTTATATGCATTTTATTTCCTCTACTGCAATTGCACTTCTTTTTTTGGACTGACTGCAAGCGCACTTAGTTCTTTGGCTTGCAGTAGTAAATGGAAATCTTTTATTTTTTTGGTCGAAATAAGTGGAAATCGTTGTAGGTAAATCTGTTAGTGGCTGTTTATTTTTCTCCATGTAACTAATAATGTAGTTTATCGATATAATCTGTTAGTGGCTGATAGTAGATGTCTTGTGAAGGTCTTGCAGGGCGCGGTCGAGGCAGAGGAAGAGGCCATGGTCGTGGTCGTAATACCAGATTGGAAGGACAAGCACCCGCTGCTTGAGCAGATGTTTATAAGATATGTGTGTGGACTTGAAAAAAAGAATGATATATGGGATGCCTGCTCTGCTTATGTCGTCGTGAAGTTTGCTGATATATCTATGAGCACTGTCTTTCCTTCGAAGCTTTTTAAGTGTTGCAACCGTGATGCTTGAAATTTTGTTTTGTAGGTCGTGAGGTAGGAATACTTTAGTAGTTATTGCTAATTAAGGTTTTTTATACACCTTACAAAAGCTGTAAAATGCTTTTTCTTTTTTCTTTTTTCATAGAAATAATAGAGCAGTACATTCTTTTATTCTTAAATGAATATTGCATGCTAACTCTAACAGAGCATCACAATCTTGTATTTGTTTCAAGCTAATTCCAACAAGGCATCAATTTTTTATTTTTTATTTTGCCAAAAAATATATTAAGTATATTAATATATGTGAAACATATGATGCATATATGCTGGGAGCTCATTGATTCATTACCACAAGCTGAGGTTTCAGCTTTGATACCCAGCCATGAATGTGAGGTCAATTCAATTATCTCAAGCCTTTGTTTAAACCCTAAATTGATGTAGTCATGGATTGGAGATCAATTCAAATTTATACAGATTTAAGATAGGGCTGTTGACATCTTATTTAAATAGAGTGAACAGAGGCGTGGAGCTACTAAAGAGAGACTTGTGTTCGAAAACCACCATTATGAAAATCCTTAGAAAGGATCACTTTCAAAACCGCATACCAGATGCACCACCATTTTGAAAATTCTTAGAAAGGATCACTTTCAAAACTGCATACCAGACGCAAATTTAGGCTTGTTTTCGAAAACTACCCTTTCTAGAACTCTCTACTTCAACTATAAAATTGACTTGAAAACTGAGTTGCTATGCACAAAAAAGCTTTAGTCCATCTCCTTCTCTAAGTACATATTAAGTTTTGTGTTCTATAGATAAAATGAAGGTTTATCAACCACAAGGTATGGTGTGGTTGGCAAACTGTCACCTCTAGCTGGCGAGCTACCCAATGCCTCAATAGCAGAGGTTGGAAGCACCTTATAGCCAGGGGCAAGCCGCACCCCAAGCTAGGATTAATCCCACCCTTCGGATGTGTGGACACCTCGTGATATTTACCCCCAAAAAAAAAAAGGTTTATCATAAGCGTAAAGGGCCAAGATGAAGAAGAAGATTGTAATAGTACTACTTGCGTTGATGCAAAGTTCAATAACATCGAATCAATGATTTACCAAAGGTATATATATCTCTCTTATTATCATAAAATTTTGCCACCAAATTTTCTTGAATTTTGCTAAAATATGAATATGGGTTTGAATACTTTAGGTTAAGTTTATTCTTCTCCATAAGGAGGTATATATATGAATTTACATGTGGGCTTTACAAGGAAATAGAAATAGTAATCAATTAGGATAGTATCTCCTAATTATACAATGATTTGTCAACTATATAAAATAAGGAAAGTAAATCCTTAATTAATCAAGGAAATAAATCTCCTTGATTAATTAGAGACTCACTTTAACACTTCCTCCTCAAGTTGGTGCATATATGTCACCAATGCCCAACTTGGTAAGTGAGTCATAAAATACTCTTCCACAAACAGCTTTTGTTAAGATATCTGCCAGTACTGATCTTCCGATTTTACGAGCGGTAGGCGGATGATCTTTTCTCAATTTTTTCCTTGATGAAATGTCTATCCACTTCAACATGTTTGGTTCGATCATGTTGAACTGGATTATGAGCAATATCAATAGCTGACTTGTTGTCACAATGCAACTCCATCGGCTTTTCAGTTTGAAGCCCACTGTCAAGAGTTTTCGATCCACAATAATTCACAAACCCCTTGAGCCATTCCTCTATACTCTGTACACTAGACCGAAACCACATTTTGTTTTTACTCCGCCAAGTGACTAGGTTACCTCCCAGAATGTAAAGTAACCAAGTAGAGCATCTATCCTGTAATGGACCCAATCAAAGATCTGTATATCCAACAACTTCAAGATCTCTATTTTTTGAGAACATTAATCCTTCCTGTGACTTTAAGTATCTTAAGATTCGATCAACTGCATTCCTATGAGAAGTATTAGGTGAATGCATAAACCGACTAACCACACTCACATATGCAATATCTGGTCTTGTATGCCGAGATATATCAGCCTTCCAACAAGGCGTTGATCACATTCCTTATTGGTTGGTTCTTGGTCCATATCTTCACACAACTTGTGGTTCATCTCAATGGGTGTGTCACCGGCTTACACCCAAGCATTCCCTGCTTTCAAAGGAGTAGATCCATTACATACTTCCTTTGAGATAGAAATATACCGATTTTTGACCTTGCTACTTCAATTCCAAGAAAGTACTTTAGATCACCTAAGTCCTTCATCTCAAATTCACGAGACAAATACTTTTGCGCTTGATTTGCTCTTCGATGTCGTTTCCAGATTACGACTATATCATCTACATAAACAATCGTCACGAGTAAGTCTTCTTCCATCACGCTTCACGAACAGGGTGTGATCTGAATTACTGTGTATATCCAAAATTCTTCATAGATTTAGTAAATCTGCCAAACCATGCTCGGGAGATTGCTTTAATCCATACAATGATTTTCTAAGCTTGCAAACGTGATTCTTCTTGTCAAGAGCTAAATTACATCCCTGAGGGTAAGTCCATATATACTTCTTCTTCCAAGTCTCCATGTAAGAATGCATTTTTGACATCAAACCGATGTAATGGCCAATCAAGATTTGCTGCTAGAGATAATAGGACTCTAATAGTGTTAATCTTGGCTCTTTTGGGGCAAAAGTCTCCTGGTAGTCTATCCCATATTTCTGTGTGTGTACTTTCGCCACCAATCTAGCTTTATATCTTTCAATGGATCCATCTGCTTTGAGCTTCACAAGATAAATCCATCTCGCATCCCTCTGTCTTCTTTCCATGAGGTAAGGGCACGAGTTCCCATGTGACATTCTTTTGGAGGGCTCGCATCTCTTCATTCATGGCTTCTTTCCATTTTGGGTCTTCTAGTGCTTCAGATAACACCGCTGGGGACAGTATGTCAGCCAATTGCTTTACAAAGTGTACACGTGCCTCGATAATCTCTTTGAGAGATATGTAATTGTTGATGGGATATTTTCCCTTGGCTTTAAGATACACTTCATATTGTACTCGAGGTTTGCCACGGTTCTTCCTTTACGGAAGTTGATATGCGAGCTTTGTGCCTTACGAGAAATCAAATCAACATGGGATATTTCATTAGTGTTATCAGTTTCAGGGAAAGATGTTACCCGAATGACTTCCTCAGCAGTGATTGATGTGGCAACGTCGGGCTGACGGCAAAATCTCATGAAATGGTTCAATTTCCTCCTCCGATTTTTGACAGCGTGGAGACAACGGAACATTTTCTTCCTCGGGACCGGTCGTAGGATTCCTGCGACCCGGTCATTTTGAAGTAGGTTCTCCAGGTTCTCCAGGTTCGAAGAACTAAGAAGCGACCGTCGCAATCAATGGGCGGCCAGAGCATCAATCGGGCGACCGGTCGTTTTGAAGCAAGGTGTTCTCAAGCGTGGTCATTTTGAAGCGAGTTGTTTCTAGGGAAAAAATCAAGAATTGGGGAGTATTTGATTCTTGATTCTCCTCCCGTGTCTGCTGAAAAATATATGTCATGTTCCCGTAACACAACATCCATGGAGATATAGACCTTCCGACTAGGAGGATGATAACACCAGATCCTTTCGATGAGGTGCATAACCAATGAAAACACACTTTTTCGCTCGAGGGTCCAATTTGCCGTTGGTGATCATGTAAGTGGACAAATACAACACAACCTAGAAATTCGGGTTCCAAGTTTGGGGTTTGAGGTGTTTGGATATGGTGGTGAAGTGTTTGAAGTGGTGTTTGGAAATTTAGAATCGGAGGGAATCCAGATTGATGATGTATGCCACAGAGACGATGGCTTCTCCCCCAAAAGATCGAGGCATATTGGCACCAAAGAGAGAGGTACGAACTACTTCCAATAAATGTCTGTTCTTCCTTTCAACAACTCCATTTTGTTGGGGAGTGTAGGGCATGAGCGTTGATGTATGATGCCATGATCTTGTAAGAATTTGTTAAGATCATGGTTGAGAAATACAACTTCTTAAGATAACCGAATGAGGCATGCCCAAGACGTTTATGCCATAACCAAATTTTGTCTCTCTCCCCTCGTAACGAGCTCGCTTGTTGTGAAAGCCAACCTTGGTCTCACTATCCAGCGCCACCCAAGTAGTAGAGTTTGCCCTCACGAGTACCACAACCAATCATCTTTCACTGTGAGGATGTCCTGAAAAACACAATGATTCGGCCAAAAAGTTCGTACAATTCAAAGCCGTAGTAATTTGGGCAACATACAAGAGATTATGGTGTAAAGACGGAACAATCAACACAGAATCCAATTTGAGAGAGTCGGAGAGAGAGTGAGCCCTCCCCCAATCACGGGGAGGGGGTACCATTAGCATTAGACACCACCGATTGAGGAGATGGTGTATGAGTGGTAATTTGTCCGAGGATCAAAGGTCATATGATCAGTGGCTCCTGTCAATGATCCATGTGTGCTTTTTTGAGGGACGTATGAAAAACGGAGCCTTTGGTGGTGACGATGGAAGCACGAGTCCGGATGGCTCGGCCAGGATGGAACGCATGCTTCTTGAGTCTTCAAGGCGGGAGAGAATCGTAGGGGTCTTGACATCGCAGTGAGTAAAAGTTGATTTAAGAATTTGATGAATTTGATTTGAGGACTTTGATGTAAGGATTTGATAAGAGGATTTGATTTGAGATATGTAAGATTTGTATTTGAGGAATTTGAATTTGATAAGAAATTTGATTTGAGAGGTATGTGTATAAGATTTGATAAGATGATTTGAGGAATTTAGATTTGAGAAATTGGATTTAGGGATTTGGGATTTGAATATGAGAAATTTGATATGAGAATGTAGAGACAAACCGAGGATCGATTGCTCGACGATACCATGCTAAAATATGAATATGGGTTTGAATACTTTAGGTTAAGTTTATTCTTCTCCATAAGGAGGTATATATGAATTTACATGTGGGCTTTACAAGGAAATAGAAATAGTAATCAATTAGGATAGTATCTCCTAATTATACAATGATTTGTCAACTATATAAAATAAGGAAAAGAATCCCTTAATTAATCAAGGAAATAAATCTCCTTGATTAATTAGGATACTCACTTTAACAAATTTGCACAACAAATCTAGAGTGAACGTCTATGTTTTGATATTAGTCATTAACTTAGTTCATAAAGACTTGGTATAGTTACTATTAAAATGTTGATAATACATGAAGTTAGAAAAACTATGAAATTTTCGAGCATTTGGGTGCGATGGAACTATCATCATGAATTTCCTCTACCTTCGAGTAAGGTCAAGTCTAGCAACATCATATGATTATATTAGGCATCGATATACGTGTACTTTGACTTGGAATTTAGTTTTCTTAAGTATATTTTAGCTTCTCATCTTGCTTCAGATATATTGTAACTTATCATATCAAGTGTATAGGTATAAATGGTTGACCAAAATATTCTCTTTTGAATATAGGTGCCCGCTGGTTTAAGCTTGAATGAGTTGAATGTGCCTCATGGGTCATGACTCTCAATGCTCATGTCGGCTTTAAGTTGACTTTTATGTTAACAAACGCAAAGACCCCTTGGTTCAGAGACAGCATCAGAAAGAGCCCGAACCAATCTCTACCTCCTCCGAACCAACCCATCTGTGACGCATCCACGTCGTCATCATCTTCCCCAAAGGACTACTGGTTGCTGAAACTCGAAGAGGACTCTTTTCCAGAAGCACTTGAACTTTGTGAATTATAACATGGTGGAGCTGCTGGTTGGAGTTCTCTGTAATGTTGCTTGTAACGAACAATGAGACTTGATTTGATGAGGTATGAGGAAAAATCATTTGCAGTTTGCAGTTTGATTAATTCACCTTAAACCAAGTGTAGTAAAGATTGTGACTTAGTTTCTCAATTGAAAGAGCTAATTCTTGGCTAGTAATAAGAACAAGCCAAACTTAAAAAGAAATTCACACAAGTTTAGAGAATAAATGTTTTTTTCTTTAAATATAAACCTTATTGAGGTACCAATAAAATTTTCTTTCTGCTTTTATCATATCTAAACAATAGAAACAAACAAATTCTCTAACCGCACAGACCTTGCCCCTCCCCTCTCCTCTCCTCTTTGACTCACAAACAATGGCGGATCCATAAATTTAAATTTTTCTAAGGATGGGCTAAAATATTTTTTTTGGGAGATCTTTTATAACCAGGAATTTTTGGGCTGATTAATATTATATAGTAGGATTACATTTTTTTTAATACGAAATATGGTAGGAGTTCAGTGGGTAGAAGGAAAAAAATCTGATGTGGGTGGCTAGGATAGGCTGAATTCTAAAAGATAAGTGGGTTAATATTTAATTGTAGTTGATTTTATTGTACAATTAAGACTAAACTACAAAACCATCACTGAGCTAAAGCCTAGTCGAGCCCCTTCGTAGGTTCGCCATTGCGCACAAATCCCCCTCCCCTACTTTTCTCTCTCTTGTCCTCTCATCATCTCCTTCCCAACCCCCTCCCCTCCCTTCCCTTCTTACTCACGCCTCCCCTCACCTTCCCTCTCCTTTCTCTTTTTCGTTTTTGTTTTCTTTTTTGCAGATCTAGGGTTCAGATTTTTGATTTTCTTGGAGACGATGGCTGCCTTGGTTGGGTTGTTTTGAGGATCTCAAGTTCCAGCCCTTGATTTACTTCATGTGTTTCAGTTTTAGTTTGTAATAAGTGCATCAACTCTTTTTGAGTTTGTTGCATGTCCGTAGCCTCTACTTGTAATTTTTTTACTTGTGAGAGTTAAAGATTGTAGTTTGCTGTTGTAGTTTTATGAGTTGTGGTCTATCCTTGACTTTTGTAAGCTTGTGACTTTTATGTCGAAATTTCTTTGGCCCTCTATGGCTATTTGTGGAGGTACATTTGTGCGCTTGATGTTGCCCGTGGAGTCCTCCGTATTTGGATTAACCCTTTGCGGTTACTACTCTTCCATATTTGTTATAACCTTGTATGGTTATGTGTATTTGTACTAACTTTTGTGGTTAACTGCCTTTGTGTCTGAATTATAAATACAATATATCGTCTTTATAAAACAAAAAACAAAAACAAAAACAAAAAGAGAATACCACGCGGCCAATCTCAAACTTAAGTTTAACTTCATTAATTTTTTTCCAAATTAAACCAAATAAAAGCTTACCTACTAATTAAACTTTGCACACCATCCCCCAAAAATCACCCAGTCAGCAGCCTAATCCCACACACAACACATTTGCCCCCAAAAAAAAAAAAAACCACAAGTGTCATTTAACTTCATTTTCCTTGTTTTCATAAATTCTTGTATTTTAGGATTTTTTTTTTTAATAAGCAATAATCTAAACAACAATGGGAAGGAAGTTTCTCATAAACACACACAACCAAGGCTCTTTTCCATTAGGCTAGACCAACACCAAGTATTTTGGGAGTTTTTGGTTATTCGAAAAAATATGGCGTGGCTTAAAATTGATCACAGGCACATGACAGGAGAACACATCAGAACGTTTCTCTACATGTTTGGTGTTGGTTTGCTGAACATATCATGAACCAAGTTCGACGAAAGCCTAAGAATCTCAACTAAACAAACCAAACACAAATTTGAACACCAGCCTTCTGGAACATTCGATTTCTTCTGGGAAAAAAACACCTTATATTAAATGGAGTTGGTTTCACTCATGCCTAACTAATTATGGATTAGGGTTGTGCTTCTCCATTTGAACCCAACATTCGTCTGGCAAACCCAGTCATGGTTCAACCCAAAACAAAACGAAAAATTAGTACTACAGCCATCCAAACTTTGCCGCCACCGCTGTATTCAAATAATAATTTGCTATGATCAAGTGTACGTTTTTACTTTTAAGCAGTAATTAGTGTAGTCAAGTTCTTCGATTCCTAGTATTTTATCAATTCAAGTTTATTTAGTTTAAACTTATAGTTCTTAATATAAAGATTTTAGTCAAGTTTTCCTACAAGAAAGTTTTAATTGGTCAATTGTCCATCATAAAATATTAATTAGAAACATTTAATTATTTAGGATTATTAATGACCCAACATCCCTCAAGTTTCCATTGCAGTAACAGACTAAAAGAAATAAGGATTAATGAGCAAGGAGGGTGAAGAAAAAGCACAGATTTTACGTACAAACAATCATGGAAAATCTACACACACACACACTAATTATTAAATATTATTTTAGACAAGTTAAATTCATTCTAAACTAAATATTATGAAGCAATTAAGCACGGGGAACGCCCAATCTCTAGTTGGTACAAAAAGCAATTGATAGAAAAGATGTTATCACTAAGATAAGCCAATCCCATCTCCTTCTCCTAGCTAAGCCTAAGTGGCTAAAATTCCCATTAGGGTTTCTCCTTTTAAAATGTCCTCACCTTCTTCCCATGTGCTGATCCTGCATTCACTGGTTTGCTCGTCAGATAAATACTCGCAAGAGACCGGTATCTTCGCTTCTTGGGCCGATCAACATCTTCTTCTTTCCCAAAAATCTCTTCAATCTTTGCCCAAGTGATCACATTGATCAACGGCCTCTGATCAACCTCCTCACCCTCGTGCTTAGTGTTCTTGTTGCTCCTGCTGCTGCTGCTGCTGTTATTGTTGTTATCTTCGTCGCTAAGCTGCATCAGCTGCTGCGCCGCGGCCAACTCCGACTCGGTCATGGCCTTATCGGGACGATCAGTTTTTCGAGACGATTTTTCCATTGAAGAAAATTGGTTTGAAAAAATAGACATAGAAAGAGAAATGGGGGATTTCTCTTTCTCCTGTGGTTATATTGGGGGTTTTTTGGGCTTTTTATTGCTTGGTTGTATGGGTTTGGCGTAGAGCGTGTTTTACGGGTACGTGTTGTATGAGTTTTGAAGGAAGGGAGAGAGAGGGAAGCAAGAAAGTGCAGCGTTGGTCCTATGGAGGTGGGTGGAAGATGTGATTTCGCTTACGTGGATTTTATTTATATTTTATATGTTTTTATATTGTTATAGTATATAGCTTCTCATCAATCTTATAAGTGCACATCTCATTTAACGCGGTTGGATTTAGATTTCAGCAACATATTGACTTGCTTTCTTGACCAATCATGATGAGTCATAAAATCAAATTAATTGTTCGTTCTTGTTTCTTTTTTTGGTTGCTTTGATTAAGTTAGTCAACATAGACTAAAATTGGTAAATAAGGAGACTGCAGAGAGGGGTGTTGTTGTCCTGGTCCACCATAGGAATTGTTTCACATCCCATAATAAGCCGCTTTCCAGATGGAATATTGATGAAAGGTTGAATTGAACGCCACCAAATTGACTAAGGTCCTGCAATCTCTTAAAAATAATGTTAAGTTTAATGTAAGTGATGGTAGGGTTGCAATTTGGGTTGTAGTTGAGATATGAACTTAAACCAATACAAGTCAACCAATACAAGTCTATAGGTTAATGATTATTTACTCTTATAGCATTTAGTTTTCACATTATTATGGACGATCTGTTGCATTTTGAATTGTTGAATATATGCATATATGTAGATTGAAATTCTGTGCAGAATATATGTTGTTGAACGTGTCGAGAAGGAACTGAGTCAATGTTGTAACAACCCATCCCGGATTTTCTTTTTTATCTTCAAAATTTTAGTGTAAACTCAGATTTTCGAGCCTCATTTTTTTTGGGACTGGATCCTGAAATTTCTTTTGCACTAGCATGCAGAGTCATCTCCATAAGTGCGTAGGCACAAATAGTGCGCGAATCGGAATTATAACCAGAAAGTTATGGTCAACGAAAATGCAAGGCCAATTTTATAACTTTCGAAAAATTATTTTAAACAAAAACTCTAAAAACTCTCTCACTCTCTCTCTCCCCTGCGTGACTCGCCTCCCCAGCCACCGCACACGACGGGGAAATGCCACGAAGTCACAGTGTCGCACAACCCAACCTCATAGTCTAGCCACATTCCGATTGATTTTCCGGCCGATACAAGTCTCTGTTGGTGATGGCCCCTTCTTTAGTTTTGTTCATCTCTCAACAAGGAACAACTTCCTAGTTTACAACACCTTCACAGTAGCCTCCCAGCATCCGGTGTAAGGCTCGAAAGATAATCAGTTTTCTGAAGTTTCTAACACCGTGTCCGATGATTTTGGTGACAATTTCTATCGATCCAGGTCTTATCCTCTCATCGTGCTCTATGACAGGACCCGACCTTAATTCCACTTTGGAATCCATGTCGAACCCTGTGCGTGTCCGACACCTAGCGGGTGCCGGACACGAATACCCTTTTTGCCCTAATCCGCAACATGGAAACATACTTAAGAGTTTAACTTATACCGGAAAACCAGCAGAGTCTCCGCTGAAAAACGGACATTTCCCAATTATTTCACATGTATAAAACACAATTATAAGCCCCAAACATTCAGCATACACATGTTCCAAAATAATTCTAACGGCCTCAGGCCCGTCCAACATAAACAAACCAAAATCGATAACTTCTCATAAAGCCAGGCAACTCAAAACTCATTAAAAATCATTCATTGTTACTATCTTCGCCATCTTATTGTCAATCACTTTGTTACAATCGAGAATTAATCGAGTAAACAAACTAAACCCATTTCAAAGCACAACTCAACAGTTATTTTGCGGCTGCACCTAGGTTAACCTAGGTTGCCTACGTGCCTTTCTTTGAGGGATCATGCCACACGTAGTTCTTATTTATAAAAATAAAAAAATAAAAAACTAAGTTCAAACCAAAAATGTAATTATAAGTCACCCCTTAATTTCTATTCCACCGTAAACTACATAAGCACATGACTTGAATATTCCTTCACCTTTTGTAATATTAAACTCTTCCAACTATAGTCAATCAATTGGAACCGAAACCAAAACATATTGATTTCAAAACAATCTTCAATCCATCACATGTGTATATTTATATATTAAATTATTATCGATAAGTAGAAATTTAGGAAAATTAATTAGTAAAACAACATTCCGTCAATTCCAATAAAGCTCTGTCAATTCCACCTAGCAGAACTCAAGGAGATATACTCAACCTAAGAACGCAATAGTCCGTCAATTCCAAGTACCATGCCTGTTACATCCACGCAGAACTCGAGGGACATGTGGTTAGCCCGAGAACTCATATCCTCGCAGAACTCGGGGGACACGTGGTCAGCCCGAGAACGCACATCCTCACATAATCGGGTGATCAGCCCGAGACGCATATCCGTCAATTCCAAGCCATCAAACATATAATCATACATTTAATTATATCGTTACTGAAGTCAAACCCCACTATCTAAGTCATTTCCAACTCAAGTACTTTCCCCAAGTATTTCCTGAATATTTCATAACTGTCTAAATGTACTTAACCCAAATCCGAATAATAAAACATAAGTATAAATGCTTCATGCTTGGAAATAAACTGATAGTTGAATCATTCCTGAATATATAATGAATCCTTAACCGATAGAAAAAATCATTCATAAACACTTAAATTATTCCCAGCCATTAATGACTAATATTAAAATATAAATACGTCATATTTGGAAATACAAGCGATACAATAATCACCCCATGAATATTTACTCAATCTAATGTAACATGAAAACTATTTATCGATTAAGAGTCCCTTCACCATTACAACTTACTTTATGGCCCTCCACAAAGCCGACACTGCCCACTATCCAGGTCAACTGGGCTCGTAGGGCCCACAACCTCACTTTTGTTATATGATAATTTCTATTGATCCATAACGATAAGTTAAACTCAAAATGGAAGTTTCATCACGATCCAACGGTCGGTTTGACCCTGATCGTGGAACTTGACCAATTGGGCCCACAGGGCCCACAACCTCCGATTTTCGATCCAAATGTTCCTATAAGTTCAACAAGGTCTACATAACACGTCTCGAAAGTTTGGTCCCAATCGAGCAGTCGGATTAACGTCGATTGTACGATCGGATGGATGGCGACTAATTCGCCTAACCTTAACATCATTGATTCAGAATATCCAGGACTCCGATTCTCGATCAACTAGTTCCTACACTATCCTAGAGATACGAGGAACAACATATTTGAAAATGAGACCAATCGGACGGTCCAGACTTATCAAACTCGGATATCGCCTAATAGGTGTAATCTCCGTTCGATAGTCAAACGGTATCCAATTGCCAATCCGAGCATACCTTCATGCTCAGGATGACATGAGGAGTATTTTAGAACTCAAAGAGCCACCACAAGGTGGCCACGCGCCGCCACCCTCCACCAGCAGTGGTGGGTGGCTTGAGTAATTTCTGACGATGGAGAAAACTCAAACTCTACCTACAATACTTATACCAATAGCTCAAGCACAAGTAGGGGACTCTTTAATTCTTGGAACCATACCAAAAAGTGGCTGGAGCTAGCTGAAAAATCAACTCAACCACCGACCAGTCTAGGGTGTCGAAATCAATTCTTCAAACCTCAAAATTGATGCAAATAATGTACATAAACGGATAGAACACAAGAAATGGATGAAGAACCTCAATCGACGAATTTGCCCGTCGGATTGGCCGGAAAATTGCCGGAAAAGTCTAAAGGAACTGGAGGTTCAGAGTCTCGATAAACCGCCGTGCGCGGTTGGCATAACTGGGCTTCAGCCCAGGCATGGTCGCCGACTGTCCCGGTTCTTTTTCGACCCGTCCCACGACCTGGCATGGCCGAACGGCGTCGATTCCTCCCAAGTCGTCAGCTTGTGTTTTTTTTTTTTTGGAGAGAGAGAGAGAAAGCTGAGTGAGAGTGACGAGTGTGCATCTGAGGGATAAAATTGGGTTTTTTTTTCTAGTTTTTTAACAAATTTGAAATTCCTATTATACCCTTTTAATTTTTAGACCTTCTCTCTTTCGTTACCACTTGGAATTGAGCGTGCCGCCTGTCTACAGACTCATATCGACGAGCTCTACACAATGGTGCAGCTCAGTTTCCCAAATTCCTTCCCGAACAAAAAGTCAACTCTAAACCACTAAGAAACCCTAAGGGTAAAATTGTCATTTCCTTTAGTAATTTAAGAATTTAATTAAATTTTGGGCGTGGGATATTACTATCTACATATTAACGTAGGTGCATTGTGTCAATTTTGAGGTTTTAGGAATTGATTTGAACATCCACGACAGCAGTCGATGGTGGCATAGCGTGGCAGATTGGAGTTTTGCCTAATATGGAGAACAATGTGCTCGGATTTGGGAAATCCAGTAGTTTGATCTACGATTGGAGTTTTGGCTGATAGGGATCGTTTAATCAGGAACAATAGGATCGTTTGATCGATCCCATTTCGAAATATGTCGTTCCTCGGTGTCACCAGGAGTGTAGGACCGTGAGATCTTCCGGATTGACTATTCTAGGGTTTAGTTAGTCGATCAACCTCCGATTGTGCAAGCTACATTAATCCGACCGTTCGTGAATAAATTTCTAGGGTGTGTTCAGTGGATCATAGTTGACCCTTGACCCATAGGAACTTTCATATGATAATTCTGAGTTTGTGGGCCCCGCATGCTAGGTTGACCTAGATGGTGTGCCTCGTTGTCTTGGTTGATCAAATGTCTTTCAAGGCCGCCTTGGTCTTTGAGAACACTTAAGACAATCTTCGGATGTCATCGTTTAGGTATCTCACACACTTAGGGTTTTATTTTAACGTTTCAGTTCCATAATGGTTGAATCTAACGCCTCTATCTATTGGATTAGTTGGTCACGCTCCATGTACTTCTCAGGACGGACCCACTTCAAACCTTATATGAGTGGACTTTGTTTTCTAAATGATTTTAATGAGTTGAGTTGCTTATAAATATTTACCTTGCGCGATTTGAGTTATTTCGTTGGTTTAAATAAGCTTTCAATTGATTCTTGCATATTAGCGATTCTAATGTTATTGCTTAACGTAGATGGTTAAAAGCTTTGAGACGCCCATGATCCATTGCTACTCCTTATAAGTTTATTATATGGTTAAATATATACTTGAGTTGAGTGTTTCGAAAGTATTCTTGATCGTTATGATTTCTAGATTTCATTATGATCACATGTCTATACATACATATATATATATATAAGTGTCTTTATTTGAGGAACACCCTTGTAGGGCCCACCACACATTGTATTTCAATTATTTGAATCGTCTAAGTCTTAGATATTCCGTCAAAGATTATCTATGCAAAAAATCACTTGAATCCGAAATGACCATTCAATTAGATGGTTATTATTATAGCATTTTCTTGAAGGACCGTGTTCGTCTATTTTGTTGGTCCCAACTAGATACCTTAATGATTTTCAATTTGCCTGATTTTTGTAAGGATGATCTATGAATGAAGACTTGAAAAATAGATAGTTTGGAGATCCTTGAAAAAAAATTGATAGGGGACCCTAAATGGTGTCCCTCAAATAAGCTTATGTATATATTTATACTTTGGAATTGAGAAAGTAGTTTCCAAATCACCTTATGAGTACCCTGCCCAATTATAGTGATATATACTCAAGTCTTTGGGATCCATCAAGACACACATATACTCTTTGGGAGATGTGTCAGGATGTCTTGGCTTTTAGGTGTCATCTACGTGCGTATGAGCAGCTAGCAAAGTCAATTTATCCCCCATCCTGTGTGGTTGGACATCTCATCCCCCATCCCTGATCCCCCCACCACAACTTGTGTGGCTGCAAAGGCGGAAGGGAGGCCTAGGCCGGAAGTGGCCCTGTCCTTTGGTATATCTATAGCATATGGAAGGAGATAAAGAAAAAGGATGCAATTTCAGCTTATGGTCCCCCAAACATTGAATCCTAGCTCCACCCCTATGTGGTTGGTAGCTTATTCCCCATCCCCAATCCCTCAGCCACACAAAAATACATTGAGATTACTATGTACATGTGGGTTGCTCAGCTCATTCCCTGAGTACGAGTTTGGTGAGGTTTTAAGCAGGGGCAGTCCTAGCCTAAGGGCAAAGTAGGCAGCCACCTACTCCATTTTTTGCCAAACCAAAAATTACCCAATACCCAATACAATCAAATTTCTCTTGCCTACTCAAACCCAACCCACTCAAAATTTCCCCTTTAACAAAAACAATAGCCTATCCCACTCAAACGTACTTCTTTAACAAAAACAATAAAAAGCAATATAAACTCATACATCCAGCAGACATTCCCAAGCCCATGGGCCATGCCCACTTATACTTCAAAAAAACAAAAGAAGCAAAGCAACTCTATTACTATCAAGTGACGGTCCCCACCTCTTCTCTCCTTGGCAGCAAGATCTTCTGAGCAGCTTCTTCTCCTTTCTTGGCAACAAGTATTCCTCATTCTCTCTTCTTTAATTATATTCTCTTTTTGGGGTTTTCCTAAAATACATGTATGCATCTTAATTTTAATTTTAATTTGAAATTGAGTATTCTAGGTTTTAATTAGAAATTAATTATAATTTGGGGATTTTGTTGAAATTAATTAGGTCTTTGAAATTGAGTATTGTCTCCTCTTTGTTGAGATGTTTGATTTGATGTTGGTATTATTTAGATGTTTGATTTGTTGTTGGTATGTTAATGTTTGATTAAAGACATTGATGCTATTATGAGAATTTTTTTTATTTTTGGTTGTGATGTTTGATTAAATATGTTATCTTTTATTATGTCGGATCACAATCGGAACCCTAAGAAAATAAAGAATTTGTTATGTTTTTTTAAGAAAAAGAATGATGGGTCATCATCTAATAGAATGCCTCCCCTTTGTGATGAGCAAAATCTTCCCGACTCTCTCATTGTCGAGCCTCAAGTTGAAAGAGTGGAGACCCAAAGAGTCGATAGTGGTCAAGATTTTAATATCAATTATCTTGAGCGTGATCTAGGATTACATCGTCAAATATGCCAATATTCGGTGAATGAACAAGATAATGTTCGAAAAGGCTATACTATTTTAGGACCATGTCAACCGGAGTTAAAAGATTATCCAAGACAATTAGAAGGGCGAGACTTACGTCAATTTACTAAAACATGGTTTGGTAAATTCCCTTGGCTTGAGTATTCAGTTGCTAAAGATATGGCATTTTGTTTTCCTTGCTTCCTATTTGATAAAGCCACGTGGGCCAATCAGAATCAGTCTTTTCTCTCTCCTCTCATCTCTCCTCCGTGTGATCTCTCTCCGGTTTCTCTCTCACTGACACCCTCTCTCTTCGATTCTCTCAGCTCCGACCATGGCAAGGCGTGATACCGGTCGCGTTGGGACCGGCTCGACCTCGCCGTCAAGACCCACGGCTTTTCCCGGCCGAAAAGCTCGATTTTCGGAGGCGGCAACGATTGGATTCAGTCGAGTTTTTCCGGCATTCATCACGGCGTCTCCAGTGAGCTTCATCGTCGCGCAAGGTACAAAATCGAATCCCATCTACTTGCTGAAGCTATATGTGAGGTGGTTTGGGATCGATTTGGCTGTTTGGTGGATCGATCTCAAACCCAGTTTTTGGTCGGAGTTTGAGGCGGCGGTTGGCTCGTTTGCCGGCAGGTTCTTGGCCGGGTTTGGGCGGATCTGAACTCCCCTCAGCCCCTAGATTCGTTTGGTATTGGTGGAGTTTTATCGTCGACCGGAATTACTCTCCACACCCACACGCAATGTTGGCGAGTGTGGCGGTGCGTGGGGTAGGTGTGGTGGTGGTTCTCAGTTCCTACGCGATCCTCGTGTCGCTACGAACGAGTACGTGTGCTCAGATTACGATTCGGACGTCGTTTGACTATCGAACCAATGTACGCCTATTATGCGTTGTATGGGTTCGATGGGTTCGGACCGTTGGATCAAATTCGAATTCACGTATGTTGTTCCCCGTATTTCTAGGATCGTATAGGATTTGACGGATCGTGATTCAGAGTCCCGGATACTCCGGATCAATGACTTGAAGCTTGAATTAAATCTTAACCGTCTGATCGTGCGATCGTGAGCAATCCGACCTTCCGATTGAGACCAAACTTTCAGGACACGTTATTTAGGTCATGTTGAACCTGTATGAACTTTCGGATCTAAGTTTGGAGGTCATGGGACCTACGGGCCCGGTTTGACCTATTCGAGTCGGTTTGACCAAGTTTGACCAGGGTTGACCGAGGGTCTACCGAGGTCACCTTGCCACGTAGTTTACTTTGTTGGACTTCTAGGAATGTCCGGATCCTTTTGGAGGTCGTGGGCTCCGCGGGCCCGGGTTGACCGAAACGGGGTGTTTGACCACCGGTTGACCGTGAGTCTTCCGAGGCTGTCCTACTGGTTAAAAGAGGTAGTTTGACCTTAGAATATTTAGTACGACGTACGTGCACGTTAAGTTGGGTTTTTGTAGGATTTGAGTTTAAGGTTCTCGTATGGTTCACGGTACTAATCCAATCCTCGTATCTATCGCTTTAGGTACTTTGACTCTGCTACGCAGCAGGCAGGACCCTTTTAGGGTTATGTAGCGTAGAACCAACGGTGAGTGGACTTTGTTTTCAAATGAGCATGATTTGAATGAATTGCGTGAAATGCATGAAATGAGATTTAATAATGGTTTTAAATCTTGATTTTGATAAGTGTTTTAAAGTCTTGGTTTGACTTTGGTTTAAATATATTTAAAGGGGTTTGCATTTGAGGTTTATGCATGTTTTGGGTTGCCGGTTTGTATGTGGGGCCCTGATGGTTATATTTTATAATTATGCATACTTTTGAGTATGAATGGGACGTAGTGATGTCTGGTGGTTTTTTGGTATCGGATTATTAATTAGGTTATTTTGACCTTGGGGTCTTTATACTATTTATATGTATATATATTTTGGGTATGAGATATGGACGTTTGGGGTCGTCACGGGTTGTTATATTTATATATATATATATATACATATATATATATACATTGAATAAATACTTTGGAATAATGGGAAATGGTTATATGTATATACTTATATATTTCTACTTTGAATATCTACTTTGTATATATATATATATATTTGTATATCTACTTTAAGAAAAGGTTACCTATACTTTGGTTATATATATATCTCAGATTTGACGTTTATGAACTTTGGGTTTTCGGTTTAAGTATTGAAGCCTTCATGGCTATATTTTATGATATGTATATCATTGCGACTTACGTTTTATAAGGGTTTTGAATTGATATGCTTGGCTTGAGCATTGAATGAGATTTAAATATGGTTTTTCAATGATTTGGACATTTGAATTGATTTAGGTCTGTTATGCGGTCGTTTGACCCTTGTGATTATTTTGAATATAGAAATATATGTTTTGGACGGTGATGTCCTGACTTTGAGTATATATATGGGTTAGTTGACTGATGGACTTGTATATGCCCTAGTGTCTGATGTTTGGGGTGGGGTACATTGTGAATGTTTATATATATATTGATTATCGCGTGGTGATTGATGTGAGTGTTGTTAGCACCTTGTATTGTACCTCCCCCTGTTCTGATACTGATGATCGCATGACGATTGATATGATATGGTTACCCGGATTTGGTATGGTTGGATCTGGTGCATACCTTAACGGGGTGTAGCTGTAGACCCTTAACGAGGTAGTCTGCGCGCGTAGGACATGTTTTGGAGGTATGGTTGGGAGTTTCTACCACATAGGCCTGTGAGTTTAGTCCCATTTGGACGGCTTAACCCTGGGCATGGGGTCTCGAGGAGACTGTACATGTGTCCAGTCCAAGGAATAAAATATCGATGATATTAGAAATATCGGTAGTCCAAAAATACGGAAATTTCGATGGAAATATCGGGATATTGTCGATATTTCGGTCCATGTCGTCAATATTATCGATATTTTGGTTCATGGATATCTAAAATATCGATGGTATCGGAAATATCGGTAGTCCAAAAATACGGAAATTTCGTGGAAATATCGGGGATATTATGGATATTTTATTCCTTGGTCCAGTCAAATGATCCCCTGTTGGATTGTTTTCCCCTGGTACTTGTGTTTGGTGTTGAGGTTATACTATACCTATACGCGTGTATTAGTACCTTCGTATTCATATTAATTTTAGTGAGGATCGTTCCTTGCTTGTTATGCTTGTGAGCACGTGGTTGTGAGAGTGGGGAAGTTTGGAAAACTGTTTACCTGTTTCGGTTGCAGTACTTGATGTTTTATGTTTTATTGGATTTTGAATCCTGAGAATGGTTTCTTACATATTTATAAATGCTTTGAACTACAATTAATGTCTATATTGCTGTCGAGTTTGGTTTTCTTGACGTAAACGAGTTATTCGGCATTTTAAGGTTTGTTTTACCTTATGTGAATTTTATTCCATCTTTATGCTTTTACGTTAACAAATCCTTTTGTTTATATTTTATAAATCTGCATGGGTTGATTTGAGAGGTTATGCCTCGGAAAAGGTTAAAGGTTGGTTTGCTCGGAATACGGTGTTAAGCCGGAATGTTTTCACATATTTTGAGATAATATGGTTTCTACATCAATCACGTATTTAAAGGATTTCATATGCATGGTTTGCATGGTTTTAAAAGGTGGTGTTAGTATATTGTTTTAAGTATGTAAAACCTTGTTTTTGTCCACTCACACTCTTTCTGTTTTGCGCCCCTAGGCCGTAGTTGTTGCGTCATTTCTGTTCGGCCGTGCGCTTCTCTTCTCAAGCTTCATTTGAAGGGTAGGATTGTCATCCTTGAACCCTAAACTTTAAATTCCGATGTTTGATTTGAAACTCTTAGAATGCTCTGTATCACTGTTAGGGTTGAGTTTGTTGGCCGGAGGCCACTGTTGTATTCGTTGTTGCATGCTAGCGCTTGGGTTGTAAACTGTTGCTTGCTTGAACAGGTTGTAATTTTTGGGAATGTTCATACTTCAGGGGAGACTTTGCCCGTTTTTCGGCAGAAGTCTTGACCCCTTTATCTATTTGTTTCGGGAAGAGGGAACTTGTGTAGTTTGTGGGTCCGACATGGGTTGATGTCGGGCAAACCAAAGAGAGTCCTGGCTCGAGTTTCGGTGAAATTGGTCGGGTCTCGACAGACCGGACCCATTCTCCTCGAATCCTAACTCGTGTCCAACTCCCGTCTCTCACGTACACTACCCCGACGCAGAACTTAATTTACTAAAACGCCCTTGACCCTAGTTTAAAGAAATAGGAAAGTTGACTGCCGAAAATCCCAGTCTCCTCTCGAAAATGGACTTTCCCTAAAATGTCCACTGTCAAAAACAACAGAGAATTTCCCAACAGCAAGATGCACAAAGCGTGCTAATACAGATTAATAGGAGGGCCTCTAGCCTCTACCTCAATCCTAGGTGAGCACTACGGAGCAATCTAAAGAAATTTAAACTTTACAACCTGTGCAAAAGATAGCAAAGTATAAATACAAGAAAACTCCTACAGAGCCAAGTAGTCGTGATGCCTCGACGCGGTGGTCTTGACCCTGGATCTAGTACCGGGGCGCAAAACAGAAAATGTGAGTGACGAAAAATCAACTTTAACCCTCCTTTTTCAATGAACATATAACCCCTCCGCTTTTCACAAATAATGATAAAGCACTTATGCAACAAAATCCTTGTATAAACGTATATACTTATATGAACAGGTACTTGAAAACAATTCTATTAAATTTGTACCTTGAAATACCATAATGAAAATGTAGCTTTGCTACTCGTAAATTCTGAAACCACAACTTAAACACCAATCCTTAAAATAAAAACCATGGAATTGAATCCATCCAAAAATATCCGCTTAAGTAAAACATAAATAACAACATTGAATAACTTCCCTTTTTCCTCGGAACCCAACCTCGTCCAGCTTTCAAACCTTAATTTAAAATCAGCACTGTGCATCACCTCCCACAGCACATATCCAAATATAATAAATCCTGGAAATAACATCCATAGACACACCCCATATATATATTTATAATAACAAAAATGTAAATTCTCATAAAATCCCAACAAGGAAAATGTAAAACTAAAACGACTAAAAATCAAGAAAACCAAATTCCCAACCAATCAAGCTTCGACGCAATGCCCGTAGGGCACAAAGCAAGTAAGGAAGGATCTCACTTAAAAGAAAATAAGAATGGAAGTATAGTAATAGGTATATATATACTATATATAAATAGTAAGACTTTAGACCAATACTTGTACTGTGGAAACAATCCAACAAGGATTGCTGACTCACTACGTGGAGAAAAATTCCTTTACAACCACATAGCCGGGGGAACCAGCCGTCCCCAACTGACTAACTCCCGTACATGCACAAAAGAAAATACCTCAATAATGTGCAGTCGAATAAAGTCCTACGCACAGCAGATCACTGCAAGATGGGCCTACAAAGAACACCCTCAAGGGTGAACCGGGTTCCTTTGTATCCTCAGATTCCATTTCAAGAATCAAAGATCCGGGAGGTACATAAAGTGGTGCTAATAGCACTCCATCTAGTATACATAATCCCTGACATACCCTTAAATACCAGTGGTATTCAAATTTCCATACCCAAACCCGAACACAATAATATCCGGACGTTACTCGCCCATAATTGACACCCAAATTATGTATACAATAAGAATATAAACATCAATGTCTCAACATATACATATATCCGGAACCCAAAATATTCATAAACTTCCAATATCAAATATAATATGTAAAACCCATATAATACCAAGTCCAAAATTGAAACCAATATATAATTGCATAATCGAAAGGTAAATAGAATTTCTTAAAAATGAGAAATCCAAGACCCAAAAGATTTAATCAACGTATAAATATAAAATATAAAATATAAACTATAAATTCCCAAAATCATAAAATTCACATTTTCTTAACAAATTTCAGATATTAAAGTAAATAGAAAATTCCTTGATTTAAAACAATATAAAATTTTCAAGATTAACTTAACCAAAGTAAATAATTTCGGAAACCAACATAATAATAAATCCTCAATTTTGTCAAATATAAAACTTAAGAAATTCCCGGTATTTCACCATACCCAAACCAGATACAAAGATTACCGGACGCTTGTCCCGTCCCCAAATTCAATACTTAAATACCTTTAATTAATTGTATAACCTTCAATGTCCTCTAATAAACCGACTCCAAAACATGCATTCTTTGAATATAATTTAAATTCCAATACTCCTCGTAAAGTATTCTATAAAAATCAAATCCAAGATTCAAAACCTCACTAAAACCCCATAGTCAAAGCCGACTAATTTTATATGCATAAATTTTCCGATACTTATCAAAATCAAGCCAAGGCTTAAACAATATTTAAAATGCCAATGATCAAGATAAATCATTTATGCATCAAATTCCAATCTTTAAAATAATGCTTGTTCAAAACAAATGTCCACTCACAACAAGTCCACGCTGCTCAATCCTGTGAGAGCTTTTCTTCCCAGAAAGTACGCTGTTAAAGAGTACCTATTTGAGAGAATAAATACTTTAATTAATACGCGTACCAACAACAAACTTTAACTCAAGAAACTAGTTCTCGGTCTCAAAGTAAGCGTACACGACTACCGGGGAGTTTCTAGAGTCAAACTACGCTCTTCAATATGTGGGACTACCTCGAAGACTCACGGTCAATCGGGCGGTCAAACACCCCGCTTTGTCAACCCGGCCCGGGCCCACTACGTCCAAAAGGTTCCGACATTCCTAGAAGTCCAACAAAGTCAACTACACGGCAAGGCGACCTCGTGAGACCCCTCCAACCCTGGTCAAACTTGGTCAAACCGACCCGACTAGGGTCAAACCGACCTCGCGTGGGTCCCATGACCTCCAAACTTAGATCCGAAAGTTCCTACAGTTCACTACGACTTAGAGAATACGCCCTGAAAGTTTGGTCTCGATCAGCAATGAATCGCGACAATCGCGACGACGACGGCAGAATCGGGGTTACCTAACCCTAGGTTAATGATTCTGAGTATCCGGACTCCGATTCTTGATCTGCTTGTTCCTACACGATCCTAGAGGTACGGGAACAACATACTTGGAAATGGGACCGATCCAACGTTCGAATATATCGAACCCGGATAACGCATAATAGGCGAACTGCTCGACCGTCAAACGATAACTAAATTGGAATCGAGCACGCCTACATGCTCGTGACGACACGGGGAACATTTTGGGACACAATGCACCACCACAACAAAGGTTCTAAACCTCGCTGGAATTGGGTGTGCATAGTAATTTCTTTGACCGGAAAAACTTCAAACCAAGGGTCAAGACTTCTGGTATAGGTTCAACTCAACACGTGGAGCATTTTATTCAACTACGGCAACACCTAGTTTGGCGGCAAGTGGCCGGAAATTCAACTCAAGAACCGGCCTAATATGGGTTTCTAAATCGAACAACCTAAGCTTGAAACCGATCTACAATACCTACATAAATGGATAGAGTAGGAAGAGTAGATGAAGTTTCATACCTCACTGACCCAAACGGGTTACGGAGTCGAGGTCTCATCGGAAAGTTTGATAACCATCAAACTTTCAGTCGCTCCAGTTTAAAAATCCTTGAGTTTCTGAGCTGGGGGAATGGGCAGGCTTTGTAGAGGAGGAAGAGACGAAGATTTAGCAATTGAATCACCTGAAACGGACTTTTGTGGAGGGAGAAATCACCCGCCAAAAATTGGCCCGAAGAGAGGAAGAAAAATAAGGAGAATGAGAGGAGCCGTCAGGGGGAAGAAGAAAACGATTTTTATCGTAGCGGTACTGTAGCCATAGCCGCTACAGAAAATCAGAAATTCGCTTTTTTTTTTTTTTTTTTTCCTAATCGCTCGATCGTTACAACCCGGAATTTGGTGTACCGCATATCCACGAACTCGTTTGACGAGCCGGATGCAACGGCGCAAACTCCAATTCTCCAAATTCTTTTGGAATTTAAAGTACCTAAAATACCCTTAATCCCTGGCAAAATTGTAATTTCGCCAAAGTTATTTAAATTGAATAAATTCAATTAAATTGGGTCAGTGGATGTTACAACCCACTCTTTATAAGAATTTCTCTCAAATTCCGCAACCAACTCTCAAGAAGAGTGAGTCGCACTTTAGCCCCTTAACTTCATAAGTCACACTTCGATCGTACAACTTCCTTCCACTCAACAACTTGTCCTTCGATGCCAACAAACACATTCTTACTTTCTTTAACAGAAAACCCCAACAAATTCTCCAAATACATCCCCATGACTACAAGGTCAAGAAGTCAAACAACGCCATTGAACAATTCGGCTACTTCACCGCATTTAAGAAGTACACTGGGCAACGAAGTCTTCGAGAATTAACTTATCACCCAATGTTACACAAGGTAACCATTCTCTCAACCGCTTTACTTTGGACTTAACCCATCCAACTCCAAATTCTTTCTCGTTGAGTCTCAAACACTGCTCGACAAGTCCGGTCCCACATGGAAACCGACAAGTCACGAACATTTTCCTTTCTACCTTCCGCACCACCGTTACCACATTGCTTCGATTAGACGGGAGCACTTCCGCTAACACCACCACAAAACTCACTGAGATGTTGAACCGTTTACACCTTAAAAACTAAACGCGTGCACCACAACGATCGCACTCCCTCACACGGAAACTTGTTCCGACAAACTAACGCTTCGTAAAGCTTACCCCGAGCACCGAACATTTTCTCGAAAGGCAAACCGCGAAAACTCGGCAAGTTAACCCTGTAGTTCAACTCACTAGGCTTCGATCCACCTATTCCACGACTCACCAAGTTACCTTAGGGTCATCGCTTTCACCACAACAAAACAACCTTTAACCCCTTAACTACTTTGACTCTTTAACTTTCTTTACCAAGATTAACCAACTCCAAGGTTGCCTGGGCTCGCTTGAGATACCCGCGACTAATTAGTTTTTCCCTGGATGCCACACAAGTGTTACATCCCAACTTAGTGAAATTTACTAACCTTCCTTTTCTCCAATTCTTTTTCTTTTTTTTTCACACCTTCAAATTTCCTGCAGTTCCAACCTTCGACCAATTTGTAAAAGTTCAACCCTTCGGCAAAGTACATTGCCACTTACTCCATTCATACATTCACTTGCCTTAATCTGGTTCGATTATCCCGAAACTTAAGTTTCAAGATTTCCTAATACACACATACTCGACCAATTTCACTTTGAGAAAATGGTCAACACCGAGATAGTAGCCGCATCACCCTCGGGATACAACTACTTGCCTCTCAACCACCAAAGGCAAGAATCGAACCAAAATTGTTGTCGCATCACTTAATGCAACCATGACACTCAACCAAACCAACCTCCACGCAAATCGTTTCTTTTATCGTGATTTCCTGCCTCGAGTGGATCACGATACCAACCACACTTACTACCACAACGTTGTCCCTAACTTCAACGACAAATGTACCTTGGGAACGCCCTCATTCCCCAACTTCATTTAGTGATACCTTCATCACCAGTCAACTCCTCAAGACTTAGTTGAGAAGTTCAACCTTACCTTCTATAGCTTTTAAACACGTGCACTTCACTATCCCAAGATCAGCTATATGGAACTTTGTTCCAATAAACTCACGATCTCAAACTAAATAGCCTTTACAACAGTGACGCACTCTGCCATCATCTAGTTAGCGATCTCCACTACCTTCCTTTGGTTAAACTCACAACACCTTTCCGTTCTAACTTACTAGTCAACCGAACCTTTTTCCTCAAAGTTCATCGCAAACTTTCCTACCGATGGATCTAACCAACAATTTCGTGGCAATGCAGAGAGTAACTATATTGCTATGATGTCTTTTGAGTGTGTTTTCATTGCTTTTGATGGATAAAATTATGGGATTGACCAACTTTCTTTGTCAAGTGTTTCATACAAAAACTCAAGATATTGTAAGTGCTTTAAATTTTGTTGAAAACACAAAATTACAGTTCCAAGATATAAGGGCACATGGCTGGGATGATTTATTCATGAGTGTGGTATCATTTTGTGAACAACATGGTATTAATGTTCCTAATATGGGTTCTCGTTATATGATGGGTACACGTCGTTCTTGTCAACAAAAAGATTTTATTACAGTTGAACATTACTATCGTGTTCATATATTTAATGATGTGATAGATTGCATGTTGAGGGAGTTAAATGACAGATTTTCAGAGAAAACAGTTGAACTTCTTATTCTTAGCTCAACAATGGATCATCATAATTCCTTCAAATCATTCAATATTGGGATCTATGTAAACTTGCTAAGAAATTATTTCCTGCTGATTTCATTCCAAATGACTTGAAAGCTTTAGAAATTGAGTTGAGGTATTTTCAAAATGATATGCATCCCCTTCCATGCTTTAAGGAAATCACCACTCTTCCTCAGTTATGTCAACAATTGGTGGAAACAACTTTGGCAGAAAATTACCATTTGCTTTACAGTTTGATTCAATTGGTGTTGACTCTTCCTGTTTCTATAGCAACAACGGAACGAGCTTTTTCATGTATGAGAATTATTAAGAATAGACTTCGGAGCACCATAACTGATGAATTCCTTGCTGATTGCATGATTCTCCACATTGAAAGAGAGTTTGCTAATAATATCGATAACGAAGAGATAATTGAGGAATTTAAGATTTCTAAGCCTCGTAGGGTAAAGTTTTAGATTTAAATAGTTTAGTTTTGTGTTGCATTGCATTTACTTCTTCTTTATTTTTTTGTTAAGATTTTATTTATGTATAGATATGCATATTTGAGGGTAAAGCTTATTACGTCCCCCCTGACTAGGTGTATCTTTTTATTTTTATGAATGAAATTTACTCTTACCGTCGAGTTTTTAAGGTATGTTTTGCCTACTTGACTTTGGAATCCTAGATCCGCCACTACTTTTAAGTACAATTATGAGTTGATTATCAAAGGGTATGTTGAACTTGTTAGCGTCAACTTCAGTTTGTTAGCATCGGCTGCAGTTTGTTAGCTTCAACTTCAGTTGTTTTATTGATGTGACACACATTATAACACACATTTTAAACCATTAGATTAAAGAATTTTGAATGGCTAGGATTACATTTTTAAAAAAATTTACTTTTTAAAAATAATTAATACACATTGAAAATGACAAAACCCTTCAAATCTTTTCAATTTTTTTCTTCTCTCTCCTTGATTTGTGCTTGGTTTTAGTATTTAGATACCCAAAGTCTGTTTCTGCATCACTCTTCAAGCCATCATTCGTATTTCCACCAGACGTCTTCTTCTCTGACTTTTCTAACTATTTTCTCTCTCTCTCTCTCTCTAAACCTTCTCATTCATGACTCTTTTTTTGGATTCAGATGAAAAAGAAGGGAAGCTTTTATTAAGAAAGAAAGGAAATCAAAGAATTAATGGGTGTAAACTCCCTTTCCTTGTTGTAAACTTAATTTTAGATATATTTGCTCCGATATGCTCATATAGGGTTGTGTAAGGGGCTTATTAGTAGATTCTTGTTGGATTGTGTGATTTAACATTGTGCATGCTGAACGTTTGGGAGCTTAGTATTGTGTTTTTCCTATAGGTGCAAGGTTTGGGTAATATTCTAGTTACATAAACAATGGGAGACTGCTGGATTTTTGGCAAAAGTATAATGGTTTAAGTTGTTTTTAAACAAAACTAAGGGTATATGGGCCTGAAATCAGTGCATTATGATAACCAAAAGCGCTTCTGACAACGTTTGGCAGCAAAATTTGGAAGTGTTTTTGAGTCATAGAAACATTTTTTAGAGAAGCACATGCTATGTGCCTCTTCAAGAAGCACTCCTAAATGCTTTTTCAAGAAGCACTTGGATTTCTTATGAAAATTTTAACGTTTTTACAATAAAAGATTTTTTTCTAGAGGTGCTTATGAGAAAAAGTGATTCCTAGATAAGCAGTCACAAATGAGCCCCTAAGCAAAGTATGAAATTCAGAGAATTTGATGTTAATCTTTTTAGAGGCATCAATCTATAAATGAGTGGTGGTGGTTGGTAAATGTGTTAATGATGGCGGTGGTACCAGTAACCTCATGTGTGATGCTGGAAGCACTCCTATTTACACTTGGAAGCACTCATAAATGCTTTTTCAAAAAGCAATTGGATTTCTTATGAAAATTTTAACGTTTTTACAATAAAAGCTTTTTTTTTCTAGAGGTGCTTATGAGAAAAAGTGATTCCTAGATAAACAGTCACAAACGAGCCCTAAGCAAAGTATGAAATTTAAAACAGAGAATTTGATATTAATCTTTTTAGAGGCATCAATCTATAAATGAGTTGTGGTGGTTGGTAAATGTGTTAATGATGGCGGTGGTACCAGTAACCTCATGTGTGATGCTGGTGCTGGGGTTGCTAGTGGTAAGGTGGTGGTGGGTTTGGGTGGGATCCTAGTGCTATGCGGTAAATTTCCTTGAATGCTTGTTTCTCAAAATAACAGATGATTGACTAAATGAACATCTTCTAAAATTTCACTAAAAATTTCCTTGTTTTTCTCCCAATTTTTGCCGTTTCTATCTAATATTTAGTATTTACCGATAATGATAATTTATGTGTTTGGGTGTAGGGTTTTCGCGACTGCCTATATGTTTTAGGGTCTTATAAGATTAGGTACCAATTTGAAATAACCCCGAAAATTTGAGGATTTTATGTAGTTAACCCTTAAAAAACACTCTGAGAGAAACTAGACAATGCATGCTTGCCAAGGCTAGTTGGAGGATCCGTCAGCAGGACCAGCAGTTGTGCGGGCCATTTTCAGAAATAACATTTCAGTCAGGAGCAGTTGCTAGATGTGTGTGAGGAACCAAATTCCAAAAGGGCCAATAGTACTTGGTCCACTATTGCCTGGGCTAAAGTCATGTGGAAGGGACTAATCTGGAGAAATGGCGATCAGGTCTGATTCTGCTTTTGCACTTTATCACGAAACTAAAAATCGCTGTAGCTGCCTTGTTTGTGGCAGCGATGTTTAAACTGGTTTTAATGGATTTTCAACCAATAAAATTTAGGGCATACACCCACAGATTGAGAAGGTGGCATGACAAAATTTAGGCAGGAAAACAGTAAACAACTTGCTTCACGTTAATAACTCCACCTCAAAAAAAGAACTAAAGTGAACAAGAAATTCGTTTTAAGACACTTGTATGAAACCCCCAAAGTTTGCAAGGGAATAATAACAAATAATAATGCAGTGCTCTCTTAGGAATTAGAATACAAGCAAGACCGAGTGAGGACCCGAAAAAGAAATAGGAAAAACCCTAAAATCCACAGGAATGTAATAAAAGAATTAATAGAACAAATAACAATGTGTCGTCCCCGGCCCTCTTTATCTACACACCCCTAAACTATAGACTTCATCCCTCAAAATTTCCCCTTGGTAATGTGGAAAACAGTATGAAATGTCTGAAATCGGAGGAACAAATACTTTTGCTACTCCAGAAAGATAATTAACTGGAACTGAAAACCACCCCTAAGACTTTATTCATGTATCTAATCACAATTTAACCCGCAAACCTCCAACACAGGGCCACCTTTTGACACAAATGGATTGACTCGAACCCACATAAGAGTTAATATTGAGGCCAGCAGAATGGACCAAACCAAAATAATGGTGGGCATCCTATCTTGTTTACCCAGTAATCCCTTGAGGAAGGGGTAGAGATGCATAATGACCCAGAAGGCGAAAAATAGCCGACCAAACAACGGACCCCATGAATCATAGCCGTTATTGATGGCGTCTGAGATACCAACGACAACCCCAACTATATTTATTATTAATAAAGTCATGGGAGGAATCAACAATGATGTCCACTTGAAGATGTAAAGTTCTGAAAATGCTCCGTCATCTGCTGCCTTAGATGTAACTGTGAAGTTTGTGTTAACACCAGCCAAAACTTTGAGTAGACCCTGGAAGAGAGCAAACAGATGCGATGAAGCACCTCCAATTACCCAGAACTGCTCATTTCTCCACCAGTCATCTATCCCAACGCCACCCCATTGCATCTCAAGGATACCAGTTGCCGCAATGGATATGAAGAGAGCCATGAAAATAATACTGGCATAGTTGCTTATCTACATATTCAAGTTAAGAAGCCAAGAGTTAGAACAGGCATGATTAACGTAATTGAGTTATATCAGCTGTGTCAAGGATGTAATTTTGGACTAAAACATAGGGATTAAAGGGGGAGGGAAATAATACAATGGTAGGCATTGCCCAAAGTGTAACAACCTTCCAGTTAAAGATATTTAGCAAGAATAAATACAGTAACAACTAAAAGCACTCTCAGCTCACATGTTTTTATTATTGTTAATCCAATATAGTAAAATTGTGCTCACATACTTCATACTCCAGAGGAACTTGAAGAAGTGGTTTAAGCTTGATAATGATAGACACTTAACTTTTGCACACAACTCACAGTAAAAAGATCACAACCCAACAAAGTTTTTACCGGTTTAGCCATTCTACCATGTGAAATTCCTTTAAGCAGAATGCCACCAAGTTTTAAAAGTCAAGTATAGTTAACAGCATATAATCATGGAATTTTGGTTCTAATAATCAGAAACCATATTTGCACATTCAACCAGCTCAATATGTTGCTAGAGACCCCAAAACTTCATATTTGAGACCTATATGCAGCTCAAACCTTCATACCACATATTAGTTACATTTAGGCATCTTTCCCGCATGGAACAGGAAAAGGAGAGGGTGGACTTACCTCAGGGACAATGAATTTCCCAGTCAGAAGACAGATGGCTGGCAGACTACAGTAGACGATCAAGGGAAGGGAGGTCCAAGGATACACAACTGAATTTATATAGGAAAATCGTTCCAACCATTTCAATCCACTCCCATATCCATACCAGATTGGACAATGCCTACTCAAGAAAATCTCAACAGATCCAAGGGCCCACCGAAGAACTTGGTGTAAACGATCGGAGAGGTTAATAGGAGCAGATCCTTTGAAAGCAGGAAGCTTGGGTATGCAGTAGACGGACCGCCATCCATGGCAGTGCATCTTAAATCCTGTCAGAATATCCTCAGTTACAGAACCATATATCCAGCCAACCTGCATTCAAAATTAGATTCAATAAGTGAATAAAAATGGTTTGGGGATAATAAGTTTACAAAACTTTAAACTTCTTTCCGAATTACTTACTTCCTTTCCCCATTCTGTTTTATCTTCATAACCACAGCTTATGACTTGGATGGCTTCTTTCAGGAGAGATGCGGGACTGACATCATGAGGTATTCCACCATTCTCCAGAACTGCAGAGGCTACAAAGACCGGAGACTGCCCAAATTTCTTCTCCAATTTCAGTTGGGACATATTGGATGATTTATTGGTGTTTGGCTCTGCAATATGAGCACAACTTAGTCATCGGATGGGTAAACTTAAAACTTTAAATAGAAAAAGAAATAAAGAAACACCAATACAAGAATGATAGTCGCTTTCTTTGGTGCTACCAATACCTTCAATTCCCTCTTCAATATTTTCAAGTGCATGTATCTGCTTTGATGCTTCCCTCTGTTTCGATTTCTTCTTTTTATCTTTCTTTGACTTTGCATTCTTGTTTTTTCTAGACCCACACCAGAGGCAGCACCACTTTGGCCAGCAATTGCAGGTTCTGCTGGGGGGTTTCTTTTTGGTAGGTGCATCGTATCCATAAAGAGCTTGCCTTCTGAAAACACAACCAGTGCCAACATATATTGGTCCTTGTATACCATCTAATCCTTTCATGTTGATCTGTTTTCAGTACCAAAATTATTAGCCTTTCAAGTAGCAAAAGAGGATAAAATATCAAATCAAAAGAAATCATATACTTACATCAAAAAATACAACATTCCGATTGGAGTATCTATCATGACGATCAATCCCATCAAATCTTTGAGGGAACTGCACATAGCAAATTTTCTTCCCTGATGTAGGGTCCATCATGAAACACATGGATTCTCTGATTGCCTTGCTATTGTTGATGTAGTGATCACAGTCCACATTCAAAAGATAAGGAGCATTTGAGATAATTGCTGAGACCCGTATCTTTAGATATAAAATAAGGGAAAAAAGTTGTAAATTCTGAGCCATAAACATCCTAATAAAAAAGGATTGCCAAAAAAAATAACCTAAGAATGGAGAACAATAAGAAAAAGGAGTCAACTTTAGGTAATATAGATATAAAAGGAAAAAAGTTGAGGCTTACCAGAGCATTCATGGCACCAGCCTTTTTATGGTGATCAAACCCTGGTCTCTTTTCACGAGAAACATAAACCAGACGAGGTAACTCATATCCTTCAACATCACGAACACCATTATTACCAAGAAAGACCTGTAAATGAATAAAATCTTTATTTGGTACTCTTCAGACCATCAGTATATTGTATCATGCCTAATCCCACACACTTATCCATTGCAGCACGGGTGTCAAACATCTATGATAAAATTACGTGAAAAAACCTCCCTAACTACAAAAAAGGTAATTACCAAAAAGCAAATAAAAGGTACAAATAACTGAAAATTCTGCAAGAAGCTCGAATTTGTGTATGCTCTTGATATGTGGTACACCAATACTACCTTAAAACATAAATAATATATAAGCATATATCAATTACACATAATCATCCTTGGCAATCCCTTGACTCTCAACGAATATTAACCAAGAATTCTAATAAACAGCATTCAGGAGAAGAATTACATTGGAACTGACACAATTCTTCCAGAATGAAAATATGAGAAACAAAAAATGCCACATCTTTTTTAGTGTATTATCAAAATATTGCAGTCAATAACTTGAACAAAGAAATATAATCCCACCTGAATCATGCCAGGATGGTCTCGTACATTGTTCCCAGGCCAAGGAGTCCCATCCTGCATTGTCCAGCCATCCTCAGGAACCTTTTGTGCCATGGCTACCAAGCCATTAATCCGAACTTTAAATTCTTCATATTCTCTCTGCACAAATTAAATTATTTATGCAACCTCTTAAGGTATTTTACCAGAACTATTAGAAAGAGAAAAAAAAACCTGAAAATCGATTTTTTGAAAAACAATGCATTCAATTCTTTACAAGAAACTGCATGAAAAAAGTCACAAACCTTCATTGCACGTCTTTCCCTAACAAATGCTGGATGAACTTTATTTTTCAAATAGTCAATCTTTTGACAGAAGTACCATTCTGGGGCCCGGGGTTCAATACTATATTTCTTACAAAAAGGAACCCATTTCCTGGCAAATTCAGATGTCTCAGAAAGAGCTTCAAAAGTAAGCATGGCAGCACCATCATCCGATACATAGCACGCAACTTTATCAACTGGATAATCAACCGCAAGGATGGATAGAACCGTGTTTGCAGTGATTAGCGGAGGTTCTTTCATAGGGTCAACTGTACTAACAAAGATATCTACACTGGCTAATTCAGATGGCTTCCCTTCCTTTTCGTACCTGAGAATATAAGGAGCAAATGATGAAGAAACTTATTATTTGGGAATACCCAAAGCAAGTGGGAAAATGCAAAACTTTCTTCCACAAAAAAAGGACAAAAAATGAGGACAACACAACACTAAATAAGTTGACCTACCTGAGCGATAGCCGATCTAGGTATGTTTCTCGCTCTATTGGACACCATTTGGGGAACTGATCCAGAATCCATGATACAGCAAACCATATTTCACATATGACTGATGTCAACCACAAGCCATATGCATCCTTTACTGGATGGAGAATTCTATAATGAAAAAATAAGCCAAGGATTACAAGGCGGAGTATTATTATCATCCTGTATGGATTTATCCTGCTCGAAGGGATGGGTAACTTCCTTGAAAGTGGCTGCCTGCCTTCATCCATCCTGATATAGTATATTAAATTAAGCTTGTAAATATACACTGCATGATATAATGCAGGAAAACATATTCATTTTTCCAAATATACTTGACAAAATCCCTATCATGAAGTATAAACAATCAACTAACATCATTGGTAACTACCACCTACAAACAATGAGGGGACTGGAGTCTGGAGGAACACAGTGCTCTGTCTGTGTGTGTGTGTGTGTGTGTTTGTATGCAGTTCCATAATCCTCACATTTCTTCGTCATGTAATTATCGCAACATTAACTGCATAAATATTTTCTCCTTGTATAAGTTTTGGATGGTCACTTACATGGGTAAATCAGGATCATCCAGTTCATTTCCACCAAAGTTTCCGCCATTGTTAACTCCTTCATGCTTTACAACCTGAAGTTTGTCATTCTGCTTTTTCTTCCACTCTTCCATTCGGTCTTTCCATGCAACACTCCCATACCCATAGACTGCAATGTCTTTCTTAGGGACCATTGGTCTAGGTTGCACTAAGACATTCAAAGTGCTAAGATTACTACTTGAGGGATAAAAACAGTTACAGGCATGCATAAAACACAACATCATGCAATTTGACAACAAAAATAACTTACAAGGAGATGGATCAGGAAAAGGCATCGGATGGACTCTGTTTCCATGACCCAAATAGGGAGGAACAATAAGAGCATGTCGATCTGAAGAAATTTCAGAATCCTAAAACAAGAAAAAGTGTCACCATAAGGCTTAATCAAATCACAGCACACAACCATAGGGACATACACTGACATGCATGCACACATAAATAAATAAATTAAAAAGACGGGTTGCGAATTCTGACTGATTTACCTCCTCTCCATAGGTTAAGAGTGGGACTTCAGAACCCAGGGGAGATTCATGTTCTGAGTGTGTGGGAATTCTGACATTGCAGTCGGAACCACGGCCAATGTTAAGGCGTGAAGACAGCACAGCCTCCGCAACTTGATGTGGACCCATAGTATCAATATTCCCATAATTGAACTCGTTGTCCAAATCGTCAATGTCATCTTCTTCATCATCACCTTCAACCCTTGGACTACCTGCAACTTGTGTCACTAGTTAAGTTAAAAGTTTCACATTCAGTGGCAAATTGAAGTAGCTGCATATAAAACTCACCTTTGATTCGTTTGTATCTGGTTTTACATTGAGGGCAAGCCTGGTTTCCTTCTCTTCTCTCATACTCATAACAAGGTCTGCACACAGGGAAAGCACATTCGTTGCAGGCCACAAAGGGCTCTCCATCTACTGTAATCTCAATCTCGTCCCCACAAATTTGACATATTTGCCCACTCAATTCTTGTACAGACTTTATCTGTAAAACAGAAAAGGCAAAAATAAGGTTGACAGCTTACGATGTAATATAAATTCTCGTCTTTCCATCGGCTCTATAGATCCACCAAACATGTAATACAGACAGTGAGGCGAATGCAAATTATATTTTTTAGTGGGGGATTTCTGAACCTTCCCAACCACCTTTTAAGCACAGTTTTGTGTAAACTTTATCATTTCTGTGAATGATCAGTTTGTCACTTTAAAACAAAAGTAAATTAATAACAAGTAACACCTTCAGATAAAAGTTTAAAAGTTTGGCAAAATGATTCCACAAAGTCCAATTAAGCTAAATTTCCTACACTTTGTTTCACTTTTTCACCAGTTTATCCAATCAAAACAATAATTCCACTATATACTACTGTTTCTTGAAAACATTTTTTCTGAAATAAAGAATAAATAACTTTCTTTGTTTTAGCTCACGTTTGCTTTCTTAACCCCAGGTTCCCTGACTGTGTTAAAAGACTACTACCTACTTTGTCCCTTCCTCTGTCTATGGGTTAGCGTAGAGAAAAGAGAGATAAATGTGAATGATTTCATACAAGACTTGGATCCCAATAATGAAGATCTTCTAGAACAATTTTCTGATATGTCTTAAAGAAATAAATTGTTACATAAGTTCATCAAAATTCCAACATCAATATACGTACAACGCCATTTGCAATTACACTGTCAATAAATAACCAATTTCTAAAATAATTAACCAAAAAATTTAGAAGATAAAAATAAAACCGCACAACAGAAGCCAAATCTAAATCCCCTTGTCAAATCAGTTTTGTCCAGTCAGAAAGCACACAAAGCTGCTGCATTTCAACTTGAAGGACTCATATTGGAAATGAGTAAAATTAAAGGGGAAATAGAACACCAAAATATGCATAAATAGATAAGCCAAAACAATCATTCTATCAATAACAGAAACAAAAAATAATAATAACGAAAAAAATGTGCAATCCCCAAACTTATAACATAAGTTCAAATCAGAAGCAAAGGTTTACAAAATTCATCAAACACCATCACAAACCCTAATTGACAGCATTTGCATTAGACCCCAGATTAGAAAACAACAAAATGCACAAATGGGTATCCTCAAAACCAAGAAAAACATAAAACTCAGGGGTTCCAGGGGCTCTTACCCGTGCATTCTCATCTGCATTGATCAGCACAAACTCATTCCTATTATGAGAACCAGCAACAAGTCTACCTCTTGTATCCATCGTTCACCAAAAAAACACCACCACAAGAGTAAGGAAGAAGAAGGCGAGTGTTGAATCCAACAAGCCCAGCTGCTCAAATCTAGAAAACCCAAGTCAAGAACCGATCTTTCACTGAGTCTGCTGGCCCCCAACTCGCCCAAAAGATCCCCTTTTACGCTGAAGACCCACTATGGTGAGTTCCCATCACAAGAAACCCAAACCCCACCCACATATGAGATGCTTTTTATAATAAGGAGACACTAAAAAGAGAATCTTCAGCGTGGGCTTTTGCAATTTGATTCCTGCGCAAGCCAAGTCTCCTCTGTCACCTGCGTGGTCTCAATCTGTGTTGCCAAATATGCCAATCTTGCAGATAGAGAGAGTGTCCGAGGACTCTGTATGTGGAAAATCAGGAAGCGTAGGAGAGAAGGAGATAATGAATGGCTTAGAGAGAGAAAATAGAGAGAGAGAGAGAGAGAGAGAGAGAGAGAGAGAGAGAGAGAGAGAGAGAGAGAGAGAGAGAGATGAAAATGTTACAGCAAAATGCAGATTAGCAAATGTAATGTATGATTATGTATGTGATTGAGAAAAGGAGGGACAGTGAGTGAGGTGAGTGGGGCCCAGATTGCGGTGGTGGGGCTGAGTTGTGCCCCCACCGGAGTTGATAAGAAAAACAATTGCCAAAACAAAACACTGAAATCAGAAACAAAAATATTTATAATGAAAAAGCAAAAAAAAAACAGAGCAAATATTATGTCATGTCCCTTCCTCTTTTCTCTTCCTGAATAATTAGTCTGTGTTTCTGATTTGTAAGTTACTAATACTAATAACTTTGTTCGGTTTAACTTCTTCAAGTGTATTTTTTTCAGGTTTGGTGTTCGTTTTTGGTGTATTTTATAAAAAAAGAACTGCCTCAAAATAAATGAATAAAAATATTTTTGGGTTCATTTATTTTTGGCATCAAAAAAAGAAAATCCCCAAAGAGAAAATGGAGGACAGAAGGAGTGATAGTGACTATTATTACTATTACTGTAGACGATGGAGACATCAAGAGAGAGAGAAAGGTAGGTAAGAAGAAAATAAACACAGCCTGGAAGTAGGATCTGCTCACGCGGCGTGGATCATGTCTTGACTGTGCTTTAAGTGTAAATTAAATAACTATCCTACCTATTTTAGTAGTGCTTTTGAAAATATTAAAAACAATTCTAATATTATTTTAGTAAAAAGATTTAAAATTATTTATTGGTCATAAAAGTATTTTCTGAAGAAATATTTAGCATAGTAAGCACTTTCATTTTTAATAAATCCTTTTACGTTATTCTAATAAAAGCACTTCTAGAAACAATTCTTATTTGCAAAAGTGTTTTCTACAAAAGCAGTCGCAAAGGGGCATGTTCACAATTTCATTGTTTTACTTCTGTTTTTTTGTAGGAAATGTGTGACTTTTCCATAATTCACTGGTAGATTGTGACTGGCAGTGGCAACAAAGAAAGAAAAAAAGATATAAATTTAAAACAAAAGGGCAATGGGTTGTGGTTTTGTTGTAGGCTAGCAATTTGGGTTTGTTTGGCAAGCAATTAATGAGGAAGTCAAGGAATGATTGTACTATAATGGAATCAAGCTAATATCTATATGTATAATGTATTTGAGTGAGTGAGAGAAAATCTTACAAACGTTGCCACCACACAAACCACTGAATCTATTCCACTTCATATTTCTGCAAATATGGCAAATTTTTGTTTCTTTCTTTCTTATTTTAATTGCAAAAACAAGGTGGTCTTTATTCTTTGAACTTGCAAATGTTATGTCACGCTTTATTAATTATATGGGGTTTACAACCATTTTTCACTTGGTTATGGCTCACTTTTTTTTTCTTTTATGGAATATTTCATACACTTTTTAATACATGTCACGTGTTAAGATTTTCGACATTTATTTCAACATCCATGGTATTGAGTGATTAATGATTTTTTACTCTCTATATCTATTTTTCACACTAAAAAGTAAGGACAACTACGAATTTGACATGAATTAACAAACGGAGCAGCCCACTGATTGGCAAGACTTGCATTGCATAGAGAGCTCAGTTTCATGGTTTGAAGAGCCACCAAATTTTCTGATGGATGCACTTTTTGAGGATTGTAACAAGTAGGGTTTTACGGATACGAATCCTAGGGGGACGGAGGGCGCTCTATTAGTGACTAGGTTCTTGCTCCCACTTGAGGCTCACCTAATCCTCTAGGACGTAGTCCGATTTTTCCTATATTTGTTTACTTCACCCTCATTATTAATAAATATTATCATTGATTCTATAAAAATAATAATAATTTAAAAAAAGTAAGGACAACCACAAGTTTGACATGAATTAACAAAGTTAAGATAGTCAGACAGGTTTTCTCATTAAGAAAAAAAGAGATAGTAATATGAGTTGCTCTTAATTTTTCATTGCAAGATATCAAGGATTATGAAGGCCATGGTTCACATTTAGGATCGTAAACTAACTCAATGCAATTTGAGTTCGGCTCGTCGTTAGCTCAGTCGAGCTTGTCTCCAAAATTTTAAATAAATAAAAACAAACAAATCAAGTCAAACTCGACTTGTTTATCAAGCTCTAGCTTTGATATATTGAGTTCATAAAGCTCATGAATTGTTAGTATTTTGTCATGAGACAACTCGAGTTAAGCTTTAGTTCGACTCGTCGGCTCAAACTTTGACTCATAATTTTAAACATTTTATATTTGTAATTATATTAAGATTTTAAAAATATATGATCAATAATTTATTCAATTTGACAAAGAGAAAATATGGGTATCCTCTTTAGAAAGAGAATCCATTCATAGAATCAAAGTTATATGTGACACCCTGAAAAATTCTAGAATATTCTTTCGCACAGTAAAAATTGCACAGTTCATTTTGAGGTAAGTGACATTTTTTTCCAAGTAAATATTGCCATTATGTTTAAGATTAACATATTTTCGAAATTGTGATGTTAGAATTTTGGTGTTTTGTCTTCATAGAAAAATAGTAGATGTCATTACGAGCTTGTGGTATTTTTCAGATAATTTTTCGAAACTCAAAAGTATTTTTAGTAAATTTTCAAAGTTGGAAAATATGAAATTAAAATGTGAATTTTCACATGGCATTTTGTGATTGGTCCTATCATCATGTCACATGTCAACATATGATTGGTTGGAAGACTTGGAAGACTTGGAAAACTATGGTATATAGCGCTATACCGTACTTACATTTAATCTAAGTCATTGATATTATTCTAGATCAGATTTGGACCGTAGATGAAATCAAAGACTTTTGACTTGATCTAGACCTTTAGTTTGGTTGTTGGGAATGCATCTGGACCATATATCTTGAAGCTATCATGTATTTTCCAACATATGATCCAAAACTCATCTTTTAATTTGGGTCTTCGAATTAAATATTCAAATCGATTCGAGCCGTCAGGGAATTCTATAAATACCCCCTCTCTCATTTTCTTCACACCAAAACCCTCCAAAAATCATCCTCCCTCTCTTCCTCTCCTCCTCCACCATCAAAGTCATTATTCCGATATTTTTGGAATTATTGTTCATAGTTACTATTCATCCCGAGAAGTTACTATTCATCTAAAATTACTATTCATGCCTGAAACAGCTCATAGTGTCTACTATTCATCGTTTCGTGCAATCTTCACTCGGGGGTACTATTCATCATAATATTTTATCGAAGTAAATTATCAACCTCATCTTTTCTTCATTTCTATTTCCATATTTCCTTTCTAAAGTATTATTCTGCCCAATTTAAAATTGTTAAATTCAATTAATCATATTTTCTTAAATTGGGTAATTTTTCAGTTATTCTTAAAAATTGAAACCTTATGCCGTTACTATGCTCGTTTGAATTCTGATCAAAATATTATAATGGACCTATATTTCCCATATTCCTTGGACTATTATTACCGGAATCTATTTCCTATAGTCCAGATGTATGAATAATATTAGACTATTTGGACTTTAACTTTACCGTGCCTTGAACTTACCATTTTCGGACAAGGGATGAAAATTCAAGGACTTTTTACAATTACCTGAGACTTTAAGGACCTATGGACAATATGAGGACCAAATGACAATTTGGACAAAGTTAAAGGATCAAAGTGCAATTAAAATAAATATAAGTATCAAAGTGAAAATAAACACAAGCATAAGGACTTAAGTGTAAATAAGGAATTTTTAGTAACATTTTTAAATGTTGGACTAGGACTCAGTTTCCCAGGCAAGGCATGTTGAGCTTGAAGGGGTAGAGGGTAAGTCAAGGTTAAGCTTTGGATTCCATGTAGGGGGACCTAATCCCGGACTTGTATTTTGTATATGTATGACATAGTAAATATTGTTGTGTGTGAAAGATGCACTATTTTTAGATGTCATATTATTTGGTTTTATGAGTGCTTGGATTTGTTTCTCCAAAGTTTTGAGGTGTACGCATGCGAGCATTATTCTCGACAACCTAAAGGTGAAAGGGGCATAGCGACTTCCATAGGTTTTGATTCCCTAAACCTCCGAAGGGGTTACGCGGACAAACTTTACCAATACCTTACGCGTGAGGTGTAGTCAACGGGGTGTAACCATTGAAATGGATACCCTCGCTACCATACTAGGTAATTTTATTATATTTTTATTTCTGGTAGAGGTAGTTGGCCTATAGAGATCGGTTGTCAGACAAGCATATTATGGATACCCGGGAAACGTTTGCGAAAGTTGTGTGAGCATGTCAACTATTTTGGTCTTATATTTATATGGAAATGGTTTGTGTTGTGCATATTCTTTTCACTGTTTTTCATGAACACTATTATGTTATTTTGCTATCTATTTTCAAACCTAACCGGGAGCCTCCTACGGGACAAATGAACATATGTGATGCTCACCCCTACTTTTTCATGTAGATCACAATTCTTGAGCTTTACTTGGTGCTGCTACTGTACCTGTCAACACATTTGGTCCATGTACCTCACCATCTCTGACAGGTCGTGATTTCATTTTCTAAGAGTTGAGGATGTTTCTTGTTCATTTCATTTCTCTGTATAAATTCTGGATGGTTGGTGTGTATTTGAATCTTTATGGTTTGTACGCTTTGGTGAAGTTTTTACCCATATCCGTCGTACTGCAAACATGGTGGCTGATCGGCTTGCACACTTTGGCCAGAATATTAGCACAATCATCACCTAGTTCGAGGAACCACCAGATTTTGTCGTTGATATCTTATTTAAGGATTGTAACTAGGAGTTTTTCGGGCATGATCCGAGGGGATAGGGGCACTCTATGAGATGTAAGGCTCCTGCTTCTGCTTGTGGTTGAGCGGATACGGCTACTTTGTTAGCCTGACGTCCACACCCATTGAAGTAGAGACACTCGCCTAATCCTTGACGACATGCCCGGTTTTTGTATTTGTTACTTTCCTATTCAATAAATATTATCACCTTTTCTATATAAAAAAATTTTGGGGGTGATCGGTGCATAATTACATATCATTTTGTACCCTTCTAACTTATGATTTGGTTATGTTTTTGAGTTAAACTTGTGCTTTTAATTTATTTTCGTTTGTTTGTTAATGTAATGACTCACTAAACGCATTTTGGAGACAAGTTAGCTCAAAAGCGGTGTATGCAGATCAGTCAACTTCACGGATTGGACTGTACTTGCTCAGGAAGAACCAGATAATGAACCATACGTCATTGGAAAGATACGGAAGTCTAGTTTCTGAAGAATTTTACGGTTCATGATTCCGAGTCTTCTAGATGAAGTTATGCAAGTTTGGGCAACTTAAGGTCAAATTCGGCAGCATCTGCGTTACTGGGCCAAAAATGACTTTTGAAGGCCTTCCTGATTTTTCCTTGAGTTGGGCTGCATATGCTTAGAAAGATAAGACAAAGAGCTTCAAGATCCATATTTTTCCAGATTTTTAGAGTGAAGGAACAAGCCCAAATCGAGCCCACAAGCTGACTGCAAATTGCTTGGTCATGATTAGCTATGCATGTGCTATTGTTGATAGTTCTTGGTCATGAGTAGCTATGCATGTGCTATTGTTGATAGTGGGGAAGAAGCATGTTAATTGTCATAATTGAAGTAGGTTGTGTAAGAAATAAAGAAGCAAAAGCATCAAGTGGGAACTAGCCAAATGATGAAAGGAGATGGATGCTCATGTGAACTTGAGGTGGCTATGCAACTTGTTGTCAAAAGAAGAATATTGGCATGTGAGTTTGATGCTTTCCTTCTCCTATAAATAGGAGGCTTGGCTAACCTTCAAACACACCCCAAGGGGGGGAGCTCTCAAACATCTCTCTAGAGCTCCTCTCCCTTCTCTCCCTCAAATTCTCTTAGTTTTCTTTTTAGTTCTCAATTGTTGTAACAAAACCATTTTGCTTTTTAGTTGTAATTTATTTTCCATTGTAATGTAATTTCTTTTCTTTAGTTTTCAAGTTTAATTAGCTTCCAAGTTTCAATTATAGTTCTTGTTCTTATTCATTATGCTTATAAGTTAATATGCTTGTTTGAATGAGTGATCACCATTAAAACTTGTATGTTAGCTATCTTGGTTTGAATTAAGAGTAGACACCATGCATTAATTCAAATTGAACTATGAATAGGAAGAGTATGTATGGACATTCGTCAACATGGATTAGATACATGCTTGGTTGTTTAAAACATTCTTCTTTGCTTAATGGATTTCTAATGCTTAATTTAGGTTCGACAAGAAGGATCTAATTAGGGAATTAGGAATACAAGGTTAGGACCAAATACCATGGCTTAATCATACTTTAGCTAGAATCAATCTAAGAATATAAATTGAACTTGGTAACTAATTTGCTTGAGTTAATTTCTTTTCTTTCTTTCTTGTTTTATTTATTCTCTTTTGGTTTTCTATTTTGTGCAGGGAATCAAATTGAATCAATCTATCATCAATCCTCGTGGATCGACCTCGCACTTACACAAGCTATACTATCCAACGCCTCGTGCACTTGCGAGTCAACAAAATTTTGGCGCCGTTGTCGATTGACGGCATAGTTTGGTTCTATTTTCTTTCCCTACTTGTTTTACTTTCCTTTTTCCTTTTCATTTCAGTTTTTATTTCCTAATCCTTTTAATTCCGTTTCAAGTTCGTGTTTGTTTTAGCAATATAGGATAGCTCAATAAAAAGGGAGAGAAGGAAACTTCAATCATAAGAATAGGAAGTATGGAGTAGTGGGAGGAGTAGCTACCTCCAAATGCATCCATGCTCGACCTAATCGGCTTCAAGGGGGAGTATTCCAATCCTTTCTCTTTTACTTGTATTGTTATTTTAGTAATTTTAATTTTCTGTTTCTTTTATAATTTAAAAAAAAATTAAAAAGATTTTTCATATGAGCTGACTTTTGGTAACTCCAGAAGCAACTTCCGTCTATGCAGTGTCTAGGAGTTCTTAAGGCGACACCTTCGGTGTCTAAGTTTGGGTTTTAAGCGACCATTGTGACCCCTCCAACCTTCCGAACCCCTACATGTGGTTTTCGAGGCCCTTAACCCGGTCATCCTAGAGTTGCTTGTATAATTGTGTGTTCTTAAATTAAAATTTATTTTTTACAATAATAGTTTAGTTTAAATAAAAATTTAAGTTTGGGTATTGTATTCTTGCTTAAATAATAATTACAAAAATTAAAAATTAAAAAATTAAAATTGCATTTTGGAACTTCTTGGTTTTTCATAGTCTCTGTTTTTATTTTTTTGTATTTTTGTATTATTTTAATTTTTATGTGGTGTGGTTAGTTTGTTTGTTTCTGTGTGTTAAAATTTAAAAAAAAAAAAATTACTCCAAATAAAGCTGCATCACTAAAAACTTAAAAAATTAAAAATTAAAAAAAGAAAAAGAAAAAGAAAAAAAGCATAAAATACAAATAAATAAAACTTCATCTTCTTCATCATCATCGCTCTTCTTCTTCTTCTTCTTCTTCTTCTTCTTCTTCTTCATCTCAAGGCATCAGCATCATCATGGCACGCCTGCATTCCAAAATTGGAAACTTAGCCGCCTGACGTCATCCTTTGGGTCTTCACGCACAGCTCTGGGGCCCATCACTTGAGCTCCCAAAGATCGCACTTATGGCTGCACTCTTGGCTTGAGCACCACTTGTCTCGGCTCGGTTGCTTGCGCTTACCCGGTCGCTCAATAGACTCCGTGCCTTCACGCGCATGTCTTTGGCGTACAAATCTACCATCGATGATAGCTTATTCTCCGCCGCAAACCTTCTAGCCGACGTCGATTAAACTCCACCATCCTTGTCCGCTCCTTTTTCAAGTCCCTTATAATGCCTTGACAATCCTCAACCACATTCTCGCGATGCCGCTAACTCGAGCCTTTACTAGCTCCAACTCACGGGATTTCGCAATTAGGCGATAACCCACAGATATGATAGTGGTCGTGAGCTTAGTGCAGGCCATGGCATCACCGACGATTCGATTGTCACACTTTGCGCCGAGCACTCGTGCATCTCCTGGGAGTCACTAAACTCCTTATGCGACCCAAGGGGCAACTTCGTTGTCCATGAGTATTGTGTCATTCACCATTACGGCCCTCTTGTCGAGCCAAAATAGGGCATCCACGTTGGTGGCCGCTTCCTTGACTCGACGTCCGAATTGGTTGAGCTAGGTTAAGATCGAGTGAAAATGGGAAAGGAGACGACATTTTCTTTCCGATTTCTTTTCTTTTCTCTCTCTCTCTCTTCTTTTTCTCTTTTCCTCTCTCTTTTATTCTTTCCTTTCTCTCTTCCGTGTGGCTGTAATTTTTGCTTTTCTCCCTTAGTTTCCTTTATAGATATCAAACCCTAGCACCACTCAAGCTCCACAGCCTCTGCTTTCCCCCGTCCCCAAAATAATTTGTCGCGACGCACCTTTTCCGAACGAACGCGCTCAACAAAGTCTTCGCGCCTTTCCATACCGCCCCGTAATTTTCGCAGGGAAGCGCAAAGCTCGCGGCGCCTATGCGTCGACACGTGGCTCTTGCTTCGTTGCTCGAGACGACATATGGACCCCGTTTCAGAATCCACTTCCCGTACGTAAAATAAAAAAATAAAAATAAAAACGAAAAATTTTAAAATTTAAAAAAATAAAATGTGTGGGCTTCTGATTTCATTGTATTCGTTTAACGATGGTTTGGGTTTCAAAATTGTGGGCTTTGGGCTTCAAATTTTTTTTTTTTTTTTTTTTGGGTTTCAATTTTGCGTAAGCTTGTGTGTTTAGGGCTTCTTGTTTCGTTTTATTTATTTATTTATTTTTTTTTCGTTTTGGTTGTTTTGCAATTTTTATTTTGTATTTTAATTATTGTATTTTGTGATTTTTATTTGCTTTAATACCTTTCAATTGTTGTTATGACATTACTTGTGCGTAATTTTTAAACATTGAGGACAATGTTCATTTCTAAGTTTGGGGGTATTAGAGTTTAGCAAGTAAATTTGGTTTTTCTTTATAAAAATTAAAAAAAATTTTAAAAGAAAAAAATCTTGTTTTTCTGCTTTATTTTAGTCTTGCTTTGTTTTTTTGTTTTTTTTTTTATTTTGAGTCACTTTCCAACACATATGATGAGATTGTGATAAATGTTTGCATGACTTAAATGAAAATTGGATTTCTTTTATTCAAAAAAAAAATTTGGCATCGTTCTAGCATGATATGTTCGAAACCCTCTTTACACTTGCCATTTGTTTCATAATTTTCTAATTAAAGGATTTGCATGATCCAAAGAATTGTATCAAGCATAAATTAAACTTGTATAACCATATAATGTGAGTTTTTGAGCCTTGTGCTTCATTTCATGAGTGTTATACACATATTCTTATTTTCTTGTCATCTAAGTTGTTGTTTGATCTCATTATTCATTGAATTGGTTGAGCACTTAAAAGTCATTCATTCATATTCAATTTAATTACATGACATTTAAGAAATGATATTAAGGCCCTCTTTGGATCGTTTGTGCCTTTCAAGCTAACCTTATGCATGCTTAAGCATGATTTTCCATTGTTAACCATTTTGAGCCTACATGTAAACCTTTTCTTTCTTTTTAACCAATTATATTTCCTCACCTTAGCCTGAAAAACAATTATTTACCTTTCTAAGGAACTCTTGAGCTTTTATTGGGATGTGTTTTTCATACTAAGTTTGGGAAGAGGTGTTACATTTCGAAAAAAAAATACACAATTGGTGAAAGAAAAGAGAAAAGTTGTGATTAAGTGGTGGTTGAATGAAATTTTATTTTTGGGTTTCTTTATTGGCCTCAAAATAAATTGGTGGTTGTTCAATTAAAAGAAAGGAGTGTGAATCCTTATAAATGGAGGTAAAAGGAGTTTTGAAAAAAAAAAAAAAACCTCATTGTGATGATTCAAGTCTTGGAAAAATTGTTTTATGCTCTTACATTGTGAGTTCTTTGGACTTTGTGTTATCCATACCTTTCATTTCTCACTCACCTTACACCCTTAGCCCCATTACAACCTATGATAAAGACCTAAATTGATCCTAAATGTCATGTGATTGAATTGCATCCATTTTCCTACTTTTTAAGTGTTTGGCATCCTTCTTGAGATCATATAATGCAAGTTCTTCATCTTTCTATTGTGAGTTAATTCCCTTATGGTTTAACTCTAATCTCATGTTTATAACTGAGTGATGCATTGTAGCCCTCTGAGTGATTCATTTTGTGAGAGGACAACTTTGGTGAGATTTGAAGTTGAATTTGTGCTTTGTATGATTTTTGAAATTGTGTGAAAACTAAGATTGGAGAATTTGTTGCATTTGGCTATCACACTACTACACTTTGAGCATGTTATGTTTTGAACTTTGCCACATTGTGAATAATGTCCAAAATGAGCTTTTATTGTTAAAACTTTTGAGTCATGTGCATGAGTCATTTTCTTCTTGAGAAAATGTTCGAATATTGTTTTGTATTTGTTTTTGTTTTCTAACTACTTTGTTTTTGTAGAGTCAGGTAGAAACGTTTGTGGGTATCGTATCTGTTAAACCCTCAGGGAGACACAACTCCTCCTACTAGGGATGCCTGAGGTTTAAAGGCTTGTTGCATATGCTCAATGCAACGAGCTTACTCAGCGAAAGTGGTCTAATAAATTTATTTATTTTTATCTCTGTTTTCCTTTTGTTTTGCCTTGAGGACTAGCAAAATATAGGTTTGGGGGTATTTGATCGGTGCATAATTACATATCATTTTGTACCCTTCTAACTTATGATTTGGTTATGTTTTTGAGTTAAACTTGTGCTTTTAATTTATTTTGTGTTTGTTTCAGAATAATACATGACTCACTAAATGCATTTTGGAGACAAGTAGCTCAAAACGGTGTATGCAGATCAGTCAACTTCACGGATTGGACTGTACTTGCTCAGGAAGAACCAGATAATGAACCATACGTCATTGGAAAGATACGGAAGTCTAGTTTCTGAAGAATTTTACGGTTCATGATTCCGAGTCTTCTAGATGAAGTTATGCAAGTTTGGGCAACTTAAGGTCAAATTCGGCAGCATCTGCGTTACTGGGCCAAAAATGACTTTTGAAGGCCTTCCTGATTTTTCCTTGAGTTGGGCTGCATATGCTTAGAAAGATAAGACAAAGAGCTTCAAGATCCATATTTTTCCAGATTTTTAGAGTGAAGGAACAAGCCCAAATCGAGCCCACAAGCTGACTGCAAATTGCTTGGTCATGATTAGCTATGCATGTGCTATTGTTGATAGTTCTTGGTCATGAGTAGCTATGCATGTGCTATTGTTGATAGTGGGGAAGAAGCATGTTAATTGTCATAATTGAAGTAGGTTGTGTAAGAAATAAAGAAGCAAAAGCATCAAGTGGGAACTAGCCAAATGATGAAAGGAGATGGATGCTCATGTGAACTTGAGGTGGCTATGCAACTTGTTGTCAAAAGAAGAATATTGGCATGTGAGTTTGATGCTTTCCTTCTCCTATAAATAGGAAAGGCTTGGCTAACCTTCAAACACACCCCAAGGGGGAGCTCTCAAACATCTCTCTAGAGCTCCTCTCCCTTCTCTCCCTCAAATTCTCTTAGTTTTCTTTTAGTTCTCAATTGTTGTAACAAAACCATTTTGCTTTTTAGTTGTAATTTATTTTCCATTGTAATGTAATTTCTTTTCTTTAGTTTTCAAGTTTAATTAGCTTCCAAGTTTCAATTATAGTTCTTGTTCTTATTCATTATGCTTATAAGTTAATATGCTTGTTTGAATGAGTGATCACCATTAAAACTTGTATGTTAGCTATCTTGGTTTGAATTAAGAGTAGACACCATGCATTAATTCAAATTGAACTATGAATAGGAAGAGTATGTATGGACATTCGTCAACATGGATTAGATACATGCTTGGTTGTTTAAAACATTCTTCTTTGCTTAATGGATTTCTAATGCTTAATTTAGGTTCGACAAGAAGGATCTAATTAGGAATTAGGAATACAAGGTTAGGACCAAATACCATGGCTTAATCATACTTTAGCTAGAATCAATCTAAGAATATAAATTGAACTTGGTAACTAATTTGCTTGAGTTAATTTCTTTTCTTTCTTTCTTGTTTTATTTATTCTCTTTTGGTTTTCTATTTTGTGCAGGGAATCAAATTGAATCAATCTATCATCAATCCTCGTGGGGATCGACTCGTACTTACACAAGCTTATACTATCCAACGCCTCGTGCACTTGCGAGTCAACAGCAGGGGGTTTGGTGGGTGTGAATGGAATTTTTATTTATTTATAAAAACCTTTTTATAGATTGAAATATGGATAGAGCTACAAATTAATTTTGGTTAAATATGTTTTCTGTCCTAGTATTTTGCTCAAATTTCAACTTTGATCCATGTGTTTCTAATTTAGGCAATTTTGTTTTTTGTTTTATTTAATATGTTTATAATGTTGGTCCTTTTCATAAAATTTCGAGAAATTAGAGTTAGATTTGTTTTAATTCAATATTTTTAATTACTTAAGAGCTTTAGTTATCTTCATTAGGGGAAAATATACAATTTAGCAAATGAATCTATTTGACGAAATTGAACAAAAAGGGCCAACGTTGTAAACAAATTAAAACCCATGGATTAAATTTTCAAAATTAAAAACAAAGGGACCAAAATTTGATATCCAAGTACACATACACCCAAATTATGTTTAACCCTAAATCTTGGGGTTCAAGCATGTTTTTCAAGAGATAAAAATGAGCCGATGTTCCAAATCCCAAATGCAATGAATGACGACAAGACCTTCTTAGAGCATCCACAATGGTTGTTCAATAGTTCAATTATTGAACTATTTTGGCATCTATTGAATTGAACTGCAGTTTTATTTGCAATGGTAAAGTTCAATAGCTTCATATCAATAGTTATATTTACTTACATAATTTTTTACATACTCAAATAAAATAAAAGGGATAAATTTAATAACACTAAAAAATTGTACCATTGAAATATTCTCAAAGAGATCTACAAGAAGAGACCAATTTTGAATATATTTGGAAAAATAAAATTAATTGCTATATTTTTCTATTCCATTGAACTATTGAACAACCATTGTTAATGCTCTTAACAACATAATGCATTAATTGTAATATTTTTTAAATTTTTTATTGGCATGTGGGTCTCATGATTAGAGTTCATCACATAACACCCTCTATTGCAATTGAATTTATGACAATGAACTAAATTACACCATTGCAAGTGAGATTTTATTGTTTCCGTTTAATTTTATGCAATAAAATTACATTAATCATAACCATTGCAGATCTTCTTAGTCAATAATTCTTATTGACCTCCCACCGTTTACTAGGGTGCATATTCTCATTTCCTATGCCTTGCATATTTAACACCCAAAGCTAATAATTTATTTGATTAACTATTCATGCACAACCATTTTTTTGTTCCTTTTCTTCTTTTTCCTCCTTCCCATGCTCCATGCCACATGCATGGATTGTCGGTGGGTAAAATGCACACACCTATAACCTTAAAATATATATAATACAAAAAAGGTTTATTATGCCCATGTATTTATTTATTATATTTTTCTAATACGTTTGATTACCTTTACAATCACCGTTTTAACTTGTAACTCTGTGATAGGCTACACATTACAATTACATTATCAAAAGTTGATTGTAATGATTGTTAACCACACACGTTAACGAAACGAGCTATACGCTTTGACCATCATCCTTCATTATTATTTTTTTGTCATTTTACTTCTTTTATTGGAACCTTCAAGCTTATTTGCTTTTACACAACGTGTATCCGAAGGAAGAAACCCATGTGGAGTGCATGTGAAACTCTAGCATTCGCCTTCTAGTATGATTATGGTTAGGAAAATCTTGAGGCCAAATTTTGTGTGTCATTTCTACAATAGAGTATGTGACTCATTGTATTGGTGGGGAATACAATGGGTCCCACACTCTATTGCAGTTGATGCAGAAAGTTGGTCTCCCTAACATCACCCTTATGGTTATGATATTCACTTTAGTACACAGAACAAAAATAAAAGTTGAAATATGTGAATTAAGTCAGTTGGTCAGGGTATTGAATCATTTTCTTTGTACTCAAGTTTAAATTCACCTTTATACAAATTAAATTGTTTTAGAGTTATTTAGATAGGGACCAAGGCTGGCCCTGGCCCAGAGCGATCAGGGCAAGAGCCCGGGGCCCAATTATACAAGGAGCACAAAATTTTCATCTTATCCTGTATGAATAGACAAGATACGGAAATCATGTATAGAAGAAAAAACATTCAAAAACACGTTTCAGCTCAAGGAAAGGAAGGAAAGTAAGGAAACGTGTTTCTCGAGAAGTGCAACGGACGTTCTCTTTTATGTGCAGAGTGTTGGACGTTTCAAAGAATGTATTGTCGGTTTATTTTTATTTTTTATTACTTCTGTTTAATATAAATATTCAATAATGTTTTCTAAGGAACAACCCATTCTAATTTCTATGTGTATTAAACTATTACAGTATCATATATTTTATTACTTTATATTACTTTATATTTTACTCTTTTATTTTAAAAAATTTCCTATTATTTTATTAATATATTGTATTTAATTAAATAAAATAAATAATAGGAGACTAGAAATGAAAGTATCCTTCTCGCATCCATTCTCCATCACATTGTCGGAACAAAAATATCGTATGTATCAATATGGATGGAAATATTTAGTACATGAAATAGTGATTTGCTAGATATATAAATAGATAGATAAGATATAACTAATAAAATAAAAATTGATCTTGTGTTCTGGAATTGGAATCAAAGAAAGATATTTAAAACGGCGTGACTTGTAATAAATGTTTCTCTTATGGAGATCTCAACAACAACAAAAAAAAAGCAAAGGGAATAATAGATAGCTTAAGCTCTAAGAGGGTTTATGGATAAATATATTCTAAAAAAAACAGAATTCAAAGTTTGGTTTAAGTATTAACAAATGAAATTTATTAGTTGATAAAAAAATAATAATCTTTTGCAATTTTAGTAATTAGTGTGTTTGGGCACAATTTAAATTTTCGCCCAAGGCCTTATAAACCCAGGACCGGCTCTGATAGGGACGAACTTAAAATTTCAAAATGGAATGAGCTAAATTTACATTACGCGTGGGTTGTTTGATTTTGGGCTAAACTAAACTTTAAAACTTATATACTAATTATAAGAATAAGATAATGGGTCGGTCCCGAGTTTAGACTACTGCTTGTTTACCCCACAAAAAACCGAGGGTCAAACACAAATCAACAAAAACATGACATTTGGGGTTTGCTTTGAGAGATCAAATCAAAGTTAGAATTTGGTAACTAACAGTTTGGTTTGTTTTAGTGCATAATATTTATCATTAGTGGTGGGGGTAGGGAAGGGGATTTAATAAAACTTTCCATTGATTCATCAACTGCTGCCTAGTCAAATGGCAGCATGCCACGTGAGTTAATGTGAGTGTGGGGTCCATAAACAATTGAGTAAGTTCTAATCCGTGTGGGGCCGGAGGGTGGGCGGCCAGAGGGTGGGCCCCAGCCCCATTTGAGGTTGTCTCGTCCCGTTGGGAACTAACTAGATGGACAACAAAGACTTGTGAGAAAGAGGAAGGTACAGCTGGCTCCGTGTTGTTTGCTTGGGCGGAAAGTGAAGTCTGAAACCACAGAAGAGAGAAAATCTAGTGAGAGAAAAGCCGGGCAGATAGTGTAGTAGGACTGTACCCCCCAGACAGCGTACTACAACCTGGCGCCAGTTATCACTAGCGTTTGTCACTTGTGCTTTGCTTGTACGGAGTGAACAGCTAAAAGCATTGTTTAAACAAGTGCTTTTTCTTAAGGCTGTTTCATTTCACCTGATATTTGAATTGATGTTGAGTCTACACTTCAGCACTAAAATTATTAAATGGGCTCTCTCTCTCTCGTTTGTGGGCTTTGCCTGAAGGCGTTTTCTAGAAATATATTAGTTGGGCTTTGTTATTCACAACGTGTATTTATTCACCGCACCCATATAGAAAATTCAGAAATTTTCCATTTTACCATTAATCATATATATATTTTGTCTAAACTGAAACAATCTCTACTTCTCTACTCATCCAAAACTCTATAAATATTCATCCATTTGTTTAATAATTCACACAACATCAATTTCTTCCTCCATCACTAACAAAGATGCTTCAATCTTTTTCATTATCCTTTCATTGTTGTTGAAAATTTCCCAAAACCTCCAAAGAAGTGTGAATTGGAAACCACAAGAAGATAAAGCTTTTATTCAGAGGTTGGGAGTAGATTAGTGAAGATGGTGTTATTGGCAAAAATCAAGCAAATAAAAACATTTTGGAATCTTGTCTACCAAAAATTTATAGAAAGTGATCCCGACATTGCTGCCCCGGATCTAAAACACCTCAAGCCATTGCATCTCAAATCAAGACCATCAATCAACAATAATCTTTATGGAAGGGATGTTTGAAATAAAGGCAACTCAAACCCAATAAGTGGCTCAAATCTTGGTGATGCAGTGAGTGCCATTTCTTCATATCTTAATGTTGTATTCATAATTATATTTATGAACTAACTTATTTTTCCTTTAACCCATGCATAGTATTTTCAAGCAAATTCATATTTTTGAATGATAATAAGCTTCCAAATAGGTCTTTTGATTTGTATCATACTTGGCAAATCTTAAAAGATTGCCCGAAGTGGAACGATCAATTTCAATCTCATATGGGAAGATCATCTCAACATAGTAAGGAGACCATTAATTCAGAGGATGATGCAGAAGATGTGGTAATGGCATACTCCATGGCTGGTGTCACGCCCCAAAATTGAGACACGTGATAGAGGCACATACATTGAGGATCTCGAAAATATAACATCAAAATCCAAGGGTTTTACTCTCAAGATTCTCAAAATACACTAAACCTTTATAAATAAATTACAATTGGTTGGATCAGAGTGTTTAATAACAGCGGAAAAATAATTTATAATATTATACAAAATTTATTTGAGAGTTAAACCAACCCCAGAGGTCATGAAATAGTATCAATAACCTCAGAAATTGTTTCAAAACTAATAATGAAAATATACCAACCATCTAGAATTCAAATCTATACATATATAGTGAAACATGATCAGCTGTTATGAATATGGTTCACAACCTGACCACAGCGTGAGGCACAAGCCAAATGCTGACAAGTGAGGAGGTCACACCAAGATGTCAACCACAAAAAGAATCTACAACAAAAGTAGGGGTGAGCATCACATACGTTCATTTGCCCCGTAGGAGGCTCCCGGCCAGGTTTTAAAGTAAATCATGAATATATAATAATGATAATAATAATGGCCAAAGATTTATTTCAAAATCAGTGAAAGAATATGCACAAATATAAACCGTATCCATTTATTGTGGATCCAAAACCAATTGGCATGCTCAATCAATTTTTGTAAACATTTTTAGGAACGTTCCTGTATCTGCTTGTCTGACAATCGATCATTTAAGGCCAACTACCCCTACCAAAAATTATAATTAAATCCAACTTCTCTGGTATGGTAGCAAGGGTGTCCATTTCAACCGGTTACACCTCATCGACGATACCTCACACGTAGAGTATTGGTAAAGTCTGTCAGCGTAACCCCTCTGGAGGTTTAGGGAATCGAAACCTAAGGAAGTCGCTATACCTCTTTCACCATCAGATGGTCGAGATAATACCCGCATGCGTATACCCTCAAAATTTTGGAGAACCAAAGCTAAACATTCATAAAACCAAGCATACATGACAATCATAAACAGTGTAGTTTTAGCACACAACAATATAAATTATGTCATACATACACAAAATACACCTGGAATCCAAAGCTGATGCTTGACTTGCATTATGCACATTTGAACTCGAATTTGTTCTTTCTTGGGCAACTGATTCATAGTCCAATAATTTCAAAAATGTTACTATTTGTTCCAAAAGAATAATCCAATTTACTTTTAAGGTCTCAATTTTCCAAGATAAAAATTTGGCCTTGAGGACTATGAAGAAGCTTTGGTCACCAAGAGCTTGTGTAGAGATCTGCCAGTTGGAGTATGGGCGATTTTTGTTTTCCTTTATGTCAGAAAGTGATAGAAATTGTGTGCTCAAAGGTAGTCCTTGGACTTTTGAGAACACTCTTTTGATCTTGGGTGAAATTGATGGTTTTGAAGACCCCCAATCGAGTGCCCCTCAATACACAACCTCTTTTGGTTAGAGTGAAGGGTGTCCCTCTAGCATATATGGAGAGATGTACTGGGCAACTCACTGGTGATACCTTGGGGAGGTTTCTTGAGACTGATTCTGGAAAAGGAGGCACTTGTTCTGGAAGTTTTCTGAGAATTAAGGTTATTCTTGATGTTACTCAACCTCTAAAATGATGTTTGCGTTTTACTTTCCCAGAGGTTAGAAGTCGTCTTATTTTGATCAAATACGAAAAGCTTCCAAATTATTGTTATCTATGTGGCATTTGTGATCATGTCCTAAATCAGTGTTCACTTCGGGAGTCTGTTATTAACCATGGGGATTTCTAACCCTTTGGTTCATGGCTCAGAGCAGAGGTTAAAGAATGTTAGACGAACCTGAGATGGAACCACCTAGATCACTCCGGTCAAGATGGATGATGAAAGCACCAAGTTCAGATGAGTTAGGCCTTGCTGGCGAAGTTCGACGACGGGAATAGGATGAAGATGAAGGAGATCAGTTACGGCAGGGCACCATTAATGACAATCCAATTCATTTTAATGGCATTTTTAATCTCAAATATAAATTAATGGCATTTTTAATCTCAATCCAATTCATATGAAAACTCTCCACCCAAGTACACCTACGGGGAAAAACTGGCCAATCCTGTGTAGATAATCGGGCAGGGTGGCGGGGGACATCATGGGGAACATCACGGGGTAACATCACCGGCCGGACACTCGTACTTGTGATACGAGTACAGGCAATACACTTAAGGCAACTTGGGGATGGGGGAAACTGACCAATCACCTGTGTAGAAATTGGGCAGGTGACTGGGGAAAATACCCTAGCCGAACACCTACAGAGCAAGCTCAATGCAGGTACATGCATTTACACATACTGGTCGGACACCCACAGAGTAATCTCTATGCGGGTACATGCAATCAACTGGCCGGACACCTGTGCGATCATCACAGGTACATGCAATTTACATATATACTGGCCGGACACCTACAAAGTAGTCTCTATGTAGGTACAGGAAATTCTAGTCATGTGCACAGACTCTACCGAAGGCAACCGATTCACTTTTCCAAAGGCAACCATTTATTCTTACTACAGGGAACACATAAATTCCCAAGGCATCTCATCAATTTCGAAGGCAACCGGGAATAGATTCCTAGGGTGGGTTTGAAAACTATTTCTCGACACTTTAGCATAAAGACTCCCTTTTTCCACAAATCCCATTTCACTTTTCTCAAATAAATTCACAATTCTTTCAACACCGAACTAAATTCCAAGTATGCGTTAAAATTAATTAAATAACCAAAATCCTCTTTAAAACCGAGATAAATCCCTAATTCCATTATTTTGATTCAGACCATTTATAATTCTTTCAAAATAGTTCTCAGACTAAATCCGAAACAATAATCCACATATCAAATCATATCTAAGCATTAAATTAAGAATTCTAAGTATTATCCCACATTGAAATTATTTCCAAACATTTAATAAAATCAAACTCGAATACCAAACCACAAATGAAACCATATATAATTCATTTTCAACCAAAATCGAATGCTAAAAAAGTAAACACCAAAAATAATTCATTCGTAAAACATTCATAAAAGCATTATTTCATAAAAACTGTTTAGAAAGCAAATGTCCACTCACGCATGGTCCAACGCACACTTAACCCTCCGCGGTTTTGTCCGCAGCAATTCGTTGCGCCAAAGAACCCATTTGAGAGAATTCACGGATTAATTGAATAATCAAACCCGATATTGAACTTCAAAACAACATCCTAGTTCCCAGGACTCAAAGGTATTGAACGTCCTTTAAGAAAAGTCCTAAGGTCATTTTAATACGTTCCAAGAGACGAGACGGTCTCAAAAGATCACTGGTCAACAGTCCAGTCAAACTATTCCATATTGGTCAACCCAGGCACACGAGGCCCACGACCTCTGATTCCCAATCCAAAAGTTCCTATAGGTTCAACACAATCTAAATAACATGTCCCGAGAGTTGGGTCTTGATCAAGCGTTCGGATTTGCCCCTGATCGCACGATCAGACGATTACCGTTAACCTAACCCTTAAGTCATTGATTCGGAGTATCCGGGATTCCGATTTTCGATCCGCAAATTCCTACACGATCCTAGAGGTATAGGGAACCACATATTCAAAAACGGAACCGATCCGACGGTCCGATCATATCAAACCCAACTATCGTCTAATATGTAACAATTCGTTCGATAACCAAACGATATCCAATTCCTAATCCGAGCATACCTTCATGCTTGGGATGACATATGGATTATTTTGGAACACAGTTGAACCGCCACAGAGTGGCTAATGCGCAGCCACACCCGTCGGCAGCGCGTGGGTGTGTAGAGTAAATTCTGGCGATCAGAAAATCTTCAAACTGCCGGTCAAGACCAATACCAAAAGATCAAGCACATCAAGCGGAGTAAGTTTATACCTTCGCTCGACAATCAATTTGATCGGGAAGTGGCCAGAATCGAAGGTTTTCTCGTCGGAAAACCTAAAAACCTCACAACTTCACGACTTTGATTTGCACAATCCGGTGAGGTTTGAGGTCTTGTATTTGAGGGCAATTACATAGGAGAGGTAGGGGAAACTTTTGGGTGTGATATGGTGGCTTGAGGTGTCCGGAGTTGGTTGGAGTAACAGCGGGAAGTGGCGACAGTTTCTGCAGAAATAGGGGCTGTTTCTCTTCAATTTTTCAGCTATAATCTCTCAATTTCAAGGGTGCAAAAATATATGGATGGAAAGAGGGAAGAGAGGTGGTCGTTTTGGTACCAAGATCTCAACCGGCCCTGGCCACTGAGTACAAGTGCTAGAATAAAAAAAACAAATTGGAAATGCAAGAAAATATCAAAAAATATGACATTAAATTTAATAAAACGGCAATTACAAAAAATTTACCTTGCTGCCAAGATTTTTGCCTCTTCGAACGTTATCCCTCGCCTTTGCAAACGCATCTCTCCATTTCCCTAACTCTTTAATCAAAATTTTGACCTACTAGCCAAGATCATTTCCGTACGAGGTGAACCCGATCTTTCACAAAATTCTCCATGAATTTTTCTCCACATATGAGAGAACTTCATCTCATTGCCTATGATCGGGCAATGACTAACTTGAACCCAGCACTCACACAACAAAACATCTTCCGTGGTTGTCTACGAGCCTTCGGCTTCGATGGAATAGGTCATTTGTATTTTTACACAAATGAAATTTAGTAGTAGAAAATTTGGTGTGGAAAGTGAATAATATTGGTAGGTATTTATTGGCAATCATTGGATGGTAGTGGAAGAATGGATCGGACATCCTAGGTAGGGCCACATGGCTTCTATCCGTTGGGGGAAAGCAGGCGTTGACCCTAGGTTGGCGTCAGTGACAAAAATTCAATTTATTTTTATTTTTATTTTTACCGCAGGCGTGCGTGATGAGCGCGCTCCCCTTGTGTGCGTCATGCGCCAACAGTAAAAAAATTTGAATTCATGCGTTGACTCTATCCTGGCGTCAACGGTGACATCGCAGCCCTCAGACAGGAGAATGGACTGATATTTCCTTGGGCCTTGCCCGCCGGGCAACAATTGAGCGCTGAAAATGGAATCAAGGACCTAGGGGACCTCTTGCCCGGACTAGGGGCGAACGATGGAAATGCTCTTAGTGCAATAACACCCAAAAAATTGATTAAGAGATAACATGCAAGCACCTCCACCCGTCCACTCCTCCTTAGATTTGATTAAAGTGGTCTCTGTTAATATTACCTCAACCCTTGAGATAATTCCATTAGCTGCATGTGTTCCACCTCCACCTTGTTTGCATGTAACTTTCTTGCCAGCACAAACTCTAGGCCAACTCTTACTTGCTTAATAACATTAATTGTTTAATACCTCAAACTCAAAAGACCAACTAAAGTTATAATCAATTACTTAGGACCAAGGAATAAAATATCCATAATATCCTCGATATTTTCACGAAATTTCAGTATTTTTGGATTACCGATATTTCCGATACCATCGATATTTTAGATATCCATGAACCAAAATATCGATAATATTGACGATATGGACCGAAATATCGATAATATCCCGATATTTCCATCGAAATTTCCGTATATTTGGACTATCGATATTTCCGATATCATCGATATTTTATTCCTTGCTTAGGACAACAAGCCCACCTCAAAAACTCCCCAGTTTGCTAGCCATGCATAAACCATTTTACTACCACTAAAATTTAGAAGAAAAATCCTAAGGAGAATATCAAAACCATTTGAATAAAAGGAACGTACAAGAACTACTTGAAACAAAGAAATATTAAATAATATTGTAAACATAAAACCGCTCTACAAATTCTCTTATCCGGATGCATTAACGTGCCGAACGTACGGATGCATGTGTAAATAGGTAGGAAAGCAAGACGGGGGTAGTACAGAATACACTGCGTCCGCACGATAATAACGTCCGGATATCCGCATAAGAGAATTTATATATATATATATATATACGAGTTCTCACAAAGCCCGCCACTGATATTGAAGATATTGACTAGTTGATATTTATTTTGATTAATATTGCACCTCCCCGAAAAAATCATGGATCCGCCACTGAGTACAAGTGCTAGAATTATGCCTAACTGATGTAGTTGGGTTCTCATGGACATACAGGGGTGAGATTCTGAGAACTATAAGCAATATACAATCCTCTGTCATCTTTCAAGTCAATAAATTTTGGTCACTTTCACATTGTGATGCATAAATAAATAAATAAAACTATTTTAATTTAATTACATTCTATGTTGTTATTATTTTCTAATTAAATTAAATAATTTGAGAGGGTTTTGGATTTTTGAGCAATGGAGATTGGATTTTGGATTTTGGATTTTGGATCTTTGAGCAATGGAATGGAGGTTGGGTTTGTGTTGAACAGCGTTTACAAAAATGCGGAAAAAGAAGAAAAATTAGATATATTTTATTCCTGAGGAAAAAAAGAAGAAAAATCCGACCTGCCGGATTCGAACCAGCGACCTAAGGATTGCTACAAGGATTGATCCCACTACAGTCCTCCGCTCTACCAACTGAGCTAAGGTCGGTCACATGTGAGATGTGTGCCTTTATTTATACTTATTCTTTTGGACCATGCAAAGCGTCGTCGTTCGGATTCAAACCCGCCCTTTTTCTTTCTTGTTTTGAGAATTGGGCTCATTTTGGTTCGAATTTAGAAAATCAAAGAGGAGCCTCCATTGGCCCAAATTTTTTATTATTTAAAAAATTTCACGTGGGACAGGATGAGTTTCATTTCACAGCATCAATGGCACACATGCTTTTTAATAAGAAAAGAAAAATGACAGAAGCACATACGTGTAGTGTAGGAGAAACGTGTTTTCACCAAACTTAGATTACGACTTTCTTTTGGTATAAAATAGAAAAACTCCCAATCAAATTCTCAACCAAAAAGAGAAGAACACAAATCAAAATCCCAATTTCCCAATCCCAAATCTCATCTCTCTCTCGCTCTCCTTGTCTGTGTTTTGCAATGGCAGTTCAGGACACGTTTTACATATCCCATGGATCCCCTACGCTGAGCATCGACGAGTCAATCCCAGCCAGAAAATTCCTCCAGTCATGGAAGCAAAACGTGTATCCAAACAAACCCAATTCCATTCTCATCATCTCCGGCCACTGGGAGACGTCTGTCCCCACCGTCAACGCCATCTCCGGCAGCCACGACACCATCTATGACTTCTACGGCTTCCCCAAGTCCATGTACCAGCTCAAGTACCCCGCCCCGGGCTCCCCCCACCTCGCCGGCCGTGTCAAGGATCTCCTCACCGCGTCCGGCTTCCCACGCGTCGATGTCGATGCCAAACGCGGCCTCGACCACGGCGCCTGGGTCCCACTTATGTTCATGTACCCGGAGGCGGACATCCCTGTCTGTCAGCTGTCTATCCAGACAGACAGGGACGCCACTTATCACTACAACATGGGGAGGGCACTGGCCCCACTCAAGGACGAGGGCGTGCTTGTGGTGGGGTCTGGCAGTGCCACTCACAACTTGAGGGCGCTGAGGGAGATCAGGGGTGGTGGTGGTGGATCCATTGTTCCGTGGGCTCTGGAGTTCGACACTTGGCTTAAGGATGCTCTGCTTGAAGGGAGGTACGAAGATGTGAACCAGTATGAGGAGAAGGCTCCTTATGCGAAAATGGCTCACCCATGGCCTGATCACTTTTACCCATTGCATGTGGCCACGGGAGCTGCTGGCTCAGCTGCCAAGGCTAAGCTCATTCATGGGAGCTGGGATCTCGGTGCTCTTTCTTATGCCTCCTACCAGTTCACATCACCACCTACCAGTTGAAGATTGACATTTGAAATTTGAAATTCTCACCATTAATTGTAAAAGTGTGATGATCTTTGTTTATGTTTTGTTCATTTTGTAAATTATGTTCTTCAAATAAAAGGTTGGATCTTTGTTGTTAATATTGATCTACCTGGAGTGAGTGTGATTTGGAGGTTTGAGCGTACTCAAATTCAATACAAAACATTGTTAACTTTTCATACATCAATTAGAGTGTGCCCAAATTCAATACAGTGAAATGTTGTGCAAAATCAGATACAAAACTCTGAAAGTGAAGAGCATTGGAACAAGCAAAGCTAACAATTCTATAATTATAAGGCAGCATTTCTGCAGAGAAGGTACAAATTGCAGCATAGCATAGGTTGATTACTTCATTGCTTGTGAAAAGTTCTCAAGATTTCCACACCTTAATGGTGCCATCAACAGAGGAACTTATCATGCAGTTGTCCTTTGGGTGATAACTCACACTTGTTACCTGTCAAACCAAATCCAAAAAGCCGTTATTTACCAACAGGAGAAAGAAAACAAAAAGACAGACAAATCCCACAACCATTTCGGGTTTCCAAGCAACTTTCGATAAGCTTTATTGTTCACAAATCAGTCATTATATGGAAAACACTACTTCAAATCTTCATAAACTAGAAGAATATGTCTAGCGTTATTGTCCGCGGGCAAACTTGACCTCAGCTTTAACATGCATATTTCAACAATAGTGCTTGACCCAGAACAGATCTTGAGCCACTTAACAGAAATCCAAAAGCATATTTTATATGGTAATGGATCTCACCTCTTTTGATGGTTTACACTAGTCCTAGTGCCAGAAGCAAAAGAACGGACCAAGATGCAGCAATCATGACATAAACTACGCTATCCCCTTACAATCATGATAAATGTGGTAACAGAATACCTCAATGAAATTGGTCAATTTCCAATCCACAACCAAAAAGAAAACCATGAAAAAATTCCAAGACAGATGTGAACTTTGTATACCTCACAATGGGTCTCTTCAGTTTGTGTTTCTCCATATTCATAAACCAAGTTTAAGTGATTTTCCAATTTCCTTTCCCTTTTACATTAAAAACAAATAGGCGAGAATTAAAATCATATTATCCCCAGCCATTGATAGAAATAGTTGGGTGTTGTCCCCAGAGCACTATTGCCCATGATACTATTTCCAGTTGCACGTTGGAAGTCTGTTTAATTTATGATCTCCACACAGCCACTTTATTCAAGTGACACTTCTCCAAGTTCTAAAGGCATTTGGTTAAATTTAGGGGAAGGGAGGATTTTGCAAGAGGGAGGACTAACCTCCATCCTTATGACAATGCATCAGAATGGAAAAGTCTACATGCAAGTATGTAAATAATGAATGAAAAAAGCTTATACAAAACTAAAACAATGAAAGAGCAAAACAGTAAAGGAAAATACAAAAAATTCTACAAGTATGTAACAGTTGGCAATATAATGAAAGAAAAGGCTTATACAAAACTAACACCAAGAAAGAGCAAAACAATACAAGGATACGAAGAGGTTTACGTATAAGTATGAATCAATTGGCAATATAATGAAAATTAAAAGCCTATCCAAAATGAACAAAAAGAAAGAGAGAAGAATTAAAATAAAGCACAAAAGAGAAAGAAGCCTTAGAAAAGCAGAAAATGCATCAGAACTAAAATGCTATAATGAAAGAGCAGCACTTATTCTTAAATTTATTGACAAGATTATCCAAATTATGGAAGTAACAACCTTTTTGAACTGTATTTGTCTGTATAAGTCACAGCAAGATTTACTTTTTTCATACACAAGAAACACAAAGTAAGTAGTAGGGACATTGTGAGCATTCGGCACAATTTTGATAGAAAAACAACAATGAATGGAGGAAACTAGGCTTTACCACTGACGAATGAGCTCTGAACTTTGTTGCCACAGATGCATCTACCAGATCCCAGAAGAAAATGAAGCCATCCTCAGACCCACCGGTTACATGGGCATCAGTGTTGGTAATACAGCAGTCCAATTTGTAAGACTGATGCAGAAACAAGCAATGGAAATGATAAGAACTCGTGAACAATGAGAGTCAAATAGTGCAAGCATGTGCCAAATACTTCAAGGTGACTACAGGATATGCGGTACAAAAACAAAAGAATCATAAAAGTGCACATTAAAATAAATGTAAAGTCATATAAAATGTTTGAATAACCAACAAATCAATTTCCAGCAAAAAAAAAATCGACAAAACAAGGCATATCTGAATTACAATATAGCAAAGGCACCATGACAGAATTCCAGAATCCATAATAACACATCAGCGTACTGACCTTACAAGTATGACCTTTGTATTGTTGAAGTAATTCACCAGAAGACCTATCAAAAGAAAAAATTAGTGAAGGGGCGTGCAACTTAAGCCAGATACATGACTACTACAATAAGTGATTTTAAATGTATTTACCTGTCAATGAGACGTAAAGTCGAATCTAAGCAACTGGCTAGTATGCAGTTACCATCATTTGACATTGAGATGCAGTTTACAGGTTGTCCCAAGTCATCGGATACTTCTCTATGTAATACAACATTAAACATCCATCATCAAAAGCTCAGGAAAATCATCGAATCAAAGTTTTGAGTGTCTAAGTTTAGCATACAAGGAGATTTGTGACACATAACTATGTAAAGAGATAAAAATACAGAACAAAGCAACATACCTCCCTATACGCATATCGAAAGTTCTCACAGTTCCATCAACACTTCCACCAATAATTTCGGTCTTTGTTAAACAAACAGACATTACACTGTCTGTAAACGTGTCGATTGTCTGCAGGTTAAGCACAGCTATGAAAAAACAAGTAAATTACAAACAATTAAAGAAATCTAACAAAAAGAAGAACGGGAAAAAAACAATAACAAGGCTAACCTGAATGGGTTCATTGCTGTGAGACCTGCAGTCCCAAGCACGCAAGGACTGATCAAAACCTGCCGAGACCACAACGGATGAATACTCATTGAACTTCACAGCATTCACCTCCCCTTCATGGCCTCGAAACTTTCGAATGACTTTCCCCGTCGCCACATCCCAATAAAAGATTTGTCTGTCACCACCGCAAGAACACAATTTCGAGTTGTCCCTACAAGAACAAATTATATAAAGGCCACCACATTATACATATATATACACTGAATTGGTTAACTGGGTTCAGCTGAAAGGTTAGAAAGAAGAGGAAAACATGAATACTGAAGAACACAATTTTGAGTTGTCCCTAAAAAACCTAATTATCCAACACCCACATTCCACATTATACATATATATTCATTGAATTGGTCAACTGGGTTCAGCTCGAAGATTAGAAAGAAGAAGAAAAGATGAAGACTTACGAGGTGACATGAATGTCACGTACTTCGCGGCCATGGGACTTGTAGGTCTTGATGTGGATGCCGCGGTGTGGGTTCCAGAGTCTGATGGTTCGGTCTTTCCCGGCGCTGAGGCAGTAATTGCCGTCACTATTGAACCTCGCTGCTAATACTGCCCCCTCATGGCCTCTCAGCACGTTCGCCTCTGTCTTTGGCAGATCCGCCACGCTCATCTCTTCGCTGCTCTTCTTCAATCTTTAGGGCGCCAAAAACTTCTATTTGGGAATTTTCTGGTGATTATTGCCGGCAGGGAGGGAGAGTTTGGGCTGGACCCAAAACAAAGAATGGCTTGGGCCGACGAAATTCTGGAAAATAGTCCAAACATTGTTTAAGAGGGGCTCGAGTATTTTGAATTTCTAAAGGTTGAAAAAAGACTAAAAAAATTAGTTGGATGATCAAAATGAAACCTGGGTATGGAGAAATTTTTAAATGTACCGGGTACACCACGTGGCTGGTGTACCATCCAATAGATTTAGGACATTTGGAATTACTTTATAATTTATTGTATTATTTTTTATGACACATGGGCGGGCTGCATTGGAAACATTCCACATGTCTTACACCTAGTGGATGGTACACCAGCCACGTGGTGTACCGGGAACACCCAAAAATTACTTGTATGTATGACCATTCGCTAGAAAACCGAAAAACTAAAATAAAAACAAAAAAAAAGCCACGTGCACAAGTGTGCCATAAATAATAAAATTAAATGAAAAACTAAGACGGGGTAGGAAACCCATTGGCCAAGGAATTAGCTTCTTTCTTTATGTTACCCATGTAATTTAAGCCAAGGGTTTGGAATAATATTAGACACCAATATATATTATGGACGACTATAACTTGTTCCATTGCTACAGCCTACAATTAAGTCTAAATGAAAAACTTAAGACAGTATGAACCCTAGCCAGTAACGCTTCCATCAGGCATCAGCTAAGGGATTACCCATTTAATTTAAGTCTAGCGTTTGGAATAATATTAGACACCAATATATATATAATTAATTATGATCAAGCCCCATGATCATGAAAGTAATTAACAGCTTAATGAATAATTATTAGCAGCCCTCTCATCTTCCTCTTCCTCACCGGACTCAAATCACCACTATAAATTACTCCCACACCCTCCCATGTTCTTCACTCAAGCTCTGAATATTCACATACAAATATTACAAACAGTAACAGAGAATACCATGGCTTTCAAAAATGCGGCTTTCCTCCTCCTGATGACCACAATGTGCCTCATATTGAGTGCAAACAATGCAATTGCCAATGCGAGGAACATGGCTGCTGTGGGGATCAAAACCGGCAGCCAAGGCGGTGAAGTCGGCAGCGGCGGCCAAGGGGGCTTAGGGGAGTGCTGGAATGCGCTTGTGGAGCTGAAATCATGTTCAAATGAGGTGGTTCTGTTTTTCCTCAACGGGCAGGCTGATATTGGGACCGACTGTTGCAAAGCCATTGCCACAATCACGCACCACTGCTGGCCTGCCATGCTGACGTCGCTTGGCTTCACGGCGGAGGAGGGTAACATTCTGCGAGGCTACTGTGATGCCGCTTCCGCTGCTGGTTCTACTGATAATGCTTCTTCCTCCGCCCCGGCTTCGCCTCCTCTTGCTGCTGCTTCCTCCGCCGCTACCCCCGCCATTTAATGCCACTCTTAATTATCTATCTTGGTTTCATATATATTTAGACTTCAGTTTACTGAATAAATATGTTATGGTAGTAAGTCAATTGGTTTTTCATAGATGCTTGATCTTGAGGTGTTATGGTGTCTGCTGTGCTGTTGGTGAATAAATATAGAAGCTATGCTTAATTCTTCTTATTCTATATCTTTGAAAAACAATAAACAGAATTATGCACTCAAGGCTCTATGATCAATTCCCCTCTCTCTCAATATCTCATGTATCGAAAAAGAATTATAAAATGTGAAGCAAAACTAAAGAAAAATGTAAACATTATTGAAGTTGTAAACACTAGATTCGGGTACCAAGTCTTGAGTTCGGAGTAGTGAGAGCATTGAACATAACATTGGACTAAACTAATCCAATCCTACCTACCAAATAGTAGATATCAATTGCCTTATATGGTCACGTCACATATGGTATCAGAAACTAGGGAAAAATTAAAGAAAAAAGTCATTTACCATTGTCATCCACGTCAAGTGGTTCGTAACAAGTATCAAAGGAAAGAAAGGGTAGAAGACAAAAGCAGCTATGAGTGGTGTGCCTAACCATTATTTGATTATTTCTTTAAATTTCTTTAACACTTGCTTTAAAATAATCGTCAAAGTTCACGGGCTTCTAATTTCGTGATATATTAACATCAAATTTATTAATCAATTGATTGTGCAATTATAACATCAAAGATAAGATGATACGTACTGGTTGAAATACTTACAAAACCAAAATATGAGAAAATTATTTAAAAACAAAATAACAAGAAGTTTTGAAGAGACAATTGCTAAAATAGAGCTCAACTTGCTAAAATTGAAAAAGAATACTCCCCTCTATCCATCGAATTCCTGATTTTTCGAGTATTGGATCATGTACATACAACTGATATATCATTTGGTTTCGTTATGGGTTAGTAAATGCATGGTAAGTCATAAATGTGAATAATTCTAATACTCATGTTTAACTACATTTGTTGTCAACGATGTCAAGTCTAATGGAAAATGTTCTTTACTTGCAAACCATTGGTCTCAAGTTCAAACCTCATAGCACCTTATAGTAATGTATGTAAGATGACCCCCCCTCCCTTTGTAGTTTGTACTATCGCTTGTCTAAAAAAAATACACATGTTTTATGGATGATTTTGGCTTGATTCTCTCGTGCAAATGGGCCCAACATCGGACTAGTGTGAAATTAGGTATATGCATGAGATAGTGTGCATCCTAATTTCAAAAAATATGAATTTGTGACATGAGGACTAAAACGTGATTTATGTTCCGTGAATGTGCTGATATTTAGTGAGGGACTTATTCTTTCAAACAAATATGTTACGTGTTTTTGAATATTTTCAGAAGTTATTAAGGATTAGAGAATAATTGCAAGGGGTTTGGACTTAGCTCAAGTGGTTAAGAGCATTTATCTCTACATTCAAAGTCCTAAGTTCGATTTCTCAGTATCACTTGTATATAGAAAAAAAGAAAAAAAAGAAAAATTGATTTTTTCGAGATTACAACATTAATGCACAATCTAACTACATCACTTTAAAAACAATAGATAACCGTAACACCTAAACAATCGAGGTCATTTAGACTCAAGGCCATCAAACTCGACACTCACCCAGGACTCAAGACCATACACTTTAGATACCGACGATGGTCGTTGGATCCCTGACCTAAAACTCATATTGGCTTGTACATCGCTTAGCTGGTGATTCGGATTGTTTCCTTGTTGACAATGAAACTTATCCCTTTCGTCTCTGGCCTTATTTTGAGGTTTTTTTCTTCTTGTATTTATTCACGAGACATGAAAAGAAAACAAGCTTTATTTTTTTGGGTCGAAGCAAATAAGTTATATGCATATGACCATACCATATTTCACATTGCTGTTCTACTTAATGGTTCAAGGTGTACACTTTCTTGAAACTTGGATGTGTTTCCAACGAGACTCCATGTAAAAGGAGTCATTATGCTGGGCGTATACACCACATTTGAATGCATGAGATGTGCCTCCACGACCATCTGCCTCTAATTTGAGACATCCATCAATGTAAACCTTCACTTTTGCAGCTTCAACATCGTGAATCACATTCAACTTGAACCATTTGTCATAGATGTTTGGTACCAACACTGGACCCGTGTAGTACATGAGTGAACCATTGTAAACCCTAAGCATTAGAGTTGTGGCATGAGGAGCACTTGCTCCAAACACTTGCATTATGCACACACTTGATGTCCCATATGGTACATACCCATATGCTTCAAATTCCCACACCCCGGAAGAGTAGTTGTATCCCTGCAATAGATACAAAGAGTTAATGATCTGTGAATCTGAACCATTGATCATGTTGAATTTTGACATAAAGTAATGTGCGGTCTAAATTTACAGTTTGATAAATAATTGTAACATTAGTTTGTTAAGAGAACATTACTTGTATGGCAATCTCAGTACGAGGCATGGTTTGGCTGGTAGTAGTGTGAGGTTTGTCTGTGGAGTAGACCCAACATTTATGAATTCCATCGACGAAGCTGTAGCGCTGGTCTTCGGGAACATCGTAAGGCTTCTGAATATGGTAGTATGATCGGTTAAAAGGGAGGGAGACAAAGCCTTGTGTAGGAACATCAGGTCCCCAAGCCAAGGCTTGAAGTAGAATGAGCTGAAGAAAGCTGATCATCAACCAGAAGAAACCTAGCAACTGAAAAGAAGAGTAGTATGCCATTCTATTCTGAAGAAGACTCACGAAAATATTGCATATAGGTTGGAGTGGTTGAAATAGATATATATATGGTGATATGACAAGTATACTCACACAGAGCCAAACCACAATGTGAGACTATTCTTCAACACTTCTCCTCACGTAGATTCCTCTGTTTTAAAATGATAATACATGGAAGCAACTAGTCCAGGTGATTGTAATCATTTCAGAAATGGTGGTTAAAAACGAGTGCTGTTTATAGAAGTAAAACCCGTACTGAATGTGCACTATTATATTAAAATTTTAACAATATTACAACCACCACATTCTTAAGGGTTCCCGTCAAACAGAAACAAACAATAAAGATATAAAGAAACAAAAAATTTATATTTACAAACTTACAAAAATATATAGGGTAACAATGTTCTTTCAAAAGTCTAGCATGTGATGTTAAAGTTTACCTAACAATCAATAGTCTAGAGTAAGAATCAGAACATTTCCATAAAAAACACAACAATTATTAATTTGACCTTTAATTAATTTAGTTGGAAGTTCAAGTCAAGACTGGGAGAACTAGGTCCAACCCAAAAGAAAAAAAAAAAAAAAAACTAGACAGATGACAGGAAACAAAATCCAAAACAGTAGAGACAAGAAATATAATTGGAAAAATAGTAGGTGAAAGTTGATTAAGATGCTATTGAGCATTAACGTCAACCGAAAAGGTGGACATGAATTTAACTAGACAGCAGCTGCAACCATAGTTGTCCAGGGCAACAAACTTTCTTATGCTGCCTCCCCCTCTAAACTTCTATCATAAACAGTAACTAAACATTGCTTGTTTATTTGTTTAAGAGAGCCTCTCAAAGCAAAGCATGTCAAGCTAGCCCTAGCTAGCAGCCAAGGCCTCATAGCCGACTAGTACTCGAGGACTTTTCGACATCGATCACAAACCGATACCTGACATTGGATTTGGCGAGTCGTTCCGTAGCTGTTTTAATGTAATCCATTGGGATGAGCTCAATGACATGCCAAGATTACAAATGTTTATAGAAATTGTTCATTATTGGTTCATGTTTAATGCAAAGTTTTTGAGGTCTGCCATATCAAAGATCTTGGTTTAGTTCAATTTCTTACAATGTTCGACCTGAAATTTTAAGGGTCATGTTCGAAAATTAAACTACGGCGATCACATGATCTAATATGAAATAAGCACAACTATATCTTCCATGAAGACATCCCAGACCCCCACTCAGTTTTTATTATAAAAAAAGAATGTAGTATGTTGTATAACCTGTATTAATTAATATATTACTTTACCGCACGGAGCCCTACCCAGCCAAACTTACCTTTCCTCCAAGACTACGCCTTCTTTTGCAAACCCATTCCCAAAAGTTTTAATAAAACTATTATTATTATATTACTGTTTTATACAAATCGCTAAAAACCAAAGAGATTTTAATCCCTTTTTTTATTTTATTGGCACATACAGGGTGCAGACTTCTCAGTGTTAGTGAGTTTTCTCTCAAACCCAATATTATATTATCAATTTTTAATCAGTTAATTCATTTATTTAGTTTTTTTTAATCTTTCTCTTATTTTTTGTTATTGTTTTATCTCTACTTATGGTGTTTTTTAGTTTGTGAAATTTTGATTTTTTCTTTCTATTGATTTTAATGGGTTTAACAATTTGAGAATTACATTTGGGACATAATTAGCTCTAACAATGAATTTGTATAATTGAAAGGGATTACTGATCTTGCACAAAAGATGGTTGAGACAAAAAAAGATTAGATATACCATTTAGTACACTTGCTTATGACACTAGCACTAATCCCACATGTTGCAACTGCAAGTGTAGAGAGTATTTTCTACTATGAATTTTATGAAAAATCGGTTGGTTGCATATATTGAGAAATACATTTTTAGTAGTATAGATGACTTGGTTGTTACGCAACGATTTCAAAATATGAAAATTCGTTGAGGAAAATTTATGATTGTAATGAATAAACACTATGGTTTTTGATGTTTTGGTATGTCTTGAGTTAGAATTTTTTATTGTTTATATTTTATAAGAGACCCCTACACATAAAATCTTGATTTCGCCACTGAAGACATGCCTAGTCTAGTGGTTTGGTGTGGTAATGTTGTTTGTCTAGTCATGAGTTTGATATTCTTGCGGCCATTTATGAAGAAATTAGGAGCGCGGTAAACCACTTCCCTACACGCAATTGTGTAATTATATTGTGTGCTCATATATGGAGTGAAGAAAATACACGTGAAAGTAATTTGGGGGCCTAAAATTGGGGACCCTGTGCGGTGGCACCACACCAGCACCACCCCATGGCCGACCTTGCTTCTCACTGTTGCAGGATACATGCATCATTGTGCGACTGAAATTGAATGGGGGAACTCCAAAGCACCTACATGTAAATTAGGTATGTGTACGTATTTATATATAAACTTTTCTCTAATGTGGAAGTCCGGTAAAATTCTTAATGTCCGGACTCTTTTTTTTGCACGATCAGAATGAATTCATTCATTCAAATGAAAGGAAGCCATTTTCATTTTGTTTTGTATATTTATCTTCTTCTCAATATTCTTATCGTAAAAAGTGGCCTTGAATCACATAAAACAGCCTCCAAGTTCTCTATATAGGCCACCAATGAAGGAAAAGCCGGATTTGGTGGTGATGTTTTTTTAATACAAACGATATATAGTCTAAATTAAACTTAGGTGCAAGAGAATGCCAAAAAAAAAACCCAGACATTAGAAAATGACATTTTATGTTATTAAACTATCAATTGAGACCGCATATCTAGTCTAGATTAACAAATGAATGACATGTTATGTTACTAAATTATCAATTGAGACCGCATATCTAGTCTAGATTAACACTCTCACAATCTCGCAACATAACATGTAAAATTATTTGACAAGAGAATTTTTCCCTTCAAGAACACAACGTTTAGGATTGTGGCGCTTGGTTTAGTAGGGAAGTTAAAGTCAGAGAGTCATGAAGTCTCTCCTTTTTTTCAGTCAAACACAGGGTCACAAAGACTAGGGGGCTTGGTTTGACAAAAAAAAGAGAGATCACACGAAGGAACCAAACCGCAAAACAATAGAGACAAGAAATATAATTGCACAAAGAGTAGGTGAAAGTTGAATTAACATCATAAACGTCAACCGAAAAGGTGGAAGACCAATTTAACTAGACGGGTTCAACCATAAAGTGTCCAGCACAAAAAAGTTTCTTATGTAACCTCCCTAAACCCTAAGGTGGAAGATCAATTTATCACCAATACAGTAATTAACCATTACTTATTTTAATGAGAGTCTGAAAGCATTGTGAAGCTAGCAGTAAAGCCATCACAGCCAATCTACTGAGTCAAGGAGTTCCCCACATCGATCACAAACCGATACCGGACATCAGATTTGGCAATTCGTTCCATCGCGGTGTTAATGTAATCCATTCGAATCAGCTCGATGTCTGAGGTAATATTGTGCTTGGCACAAAAGTCAAGCATCTCCTGCGTCTCTTTCACCCCTCCAATGTCACTTCCCCCTACAAGCTTCCGCCCTGAAAGCCATGACAAGATTAGAGGATATTACAGAAACTGAACACTATCTTATGTTTCTAGAACACATGTTACAGAATTCGAGCATTAGTTCATGTTTCTAGAGCCCTTTGCATTCTACTAGGATGGGGGGAGACAAGCACCAAACAAACATAAACACCACCAAAAGAAAGCATAAGCAATTTGTTAATATCTGTTTAGAAATCAGGGATTGATCAGGAAATTTAACACTTCGTGTTTCTCCTGAATAGAATATCACCATCATAACATCTTAGGCACAATGCCCACGCAAAGCTATAAGCCTGGAAATGAGTTAAAAGTTGCACATTGATGCATCCTCTCCTAAATAGAAAAATGCTCAATTTATTAAATATGGTTTATAAGAGATAGCAATTCAGTCTTTGTTGTATAAAATAATGAAGTGTTTGTGGTTAGATAGGCATACCCAAAACTAAGGGAAATATAGGCAACTCCAGGGGCTTGTCAGGCAAACCCACGGTGACCAGCTTCCCATTCAGCTTCAGCAGACTAATTAGTGGAGCCAGGGCATGAACTGCAGACACTGTGTCAATGATGTAATCCATGGTACCCATTGCTGCCTGAATAGTAAAAGCAGGAAACAACTAAATATTTTAGATCTGAGAAGAGGATCCAAAAAATAAACATTATGGAATCGATCTGCAGAACAACGCATAATGTGGAGTCGTTGAGGTAGGTCGTATCAAGGATCTGAAATTCGTTTGCAGCGTTACACCTAGATGTTTCATTTCTTGTATTATTTACCACTAGCCTCTCAGCACCGGTGCACGGAGGGTGACTAACTAAACTGTTATTGACTTCGAGGATGACTAACTAAATTGATAAGTATTGAGGGTAGTGGGATAGAAAGCTAAGAATGTTTATATTTTATTATAAATTTGTAAACTATTTCAATGGAATATTTTACTCTTGTTATATAAACTTGTTTGTTGTAGCCATTTCTTAAGTGGGTGTATGTTAAGGGATTTTGTAAGTTTCATGGTTCCTCGTAGATATAGATTACCTTCAATTTTGCAGGGTCACTTGAGAGGAGAAAAGAATCAGCTCCAAGTCTCTTAACGGCCTCATCCTCCTTTCCTGGGGAGGAACTGATGACAGTGACTTTCAAACCAAAAGCCTTACCAATCTTCACAGCCATATGACCAAGCCCACCAAGTCCTGCCACACCCAAATGCTTTCCAGGCTCAGTCATGCCATAATATTTCATTGGACTGTACACAGTGATCCCAGCACATAAAAGTGGTGCACCCGCATCAGGGGCCAAGTTATCTGGAAAGCGGAGTACGTAGCGATGGTGAACAACAATCATATCAGAATAACCACCATAAGTTTTTGTTCGGTCGTGATCGAGTGAGTTATAGGTAAATATTGTTCGAGGGCAGTAGTTCTCTAAGTCCTGGTCGCAGGTCTCACATTTCATGCAGGAACCTACTATGACCCCAACTCCTACACGATCACCTACTTTGAATTTCTCCACGTTCTTCCCAGCTTTGGTCACAACACCAACAATTTCATGCCTGGAAAATCAATTGAAAATGTTCAACAAACACAGGAATGATTTCACTCAAATAGTAAAACGATTATTTCTGATAGATGCTGCAAAAAGCAGAGAGATACAACAACCAATTCCCACACATGAATGCAATTTATTTATAAGATATTTGGTCATATGCAGAGGTAAAGAGAATCAAAACCATTTTGAAATGCAAATATTTATAATAAAAAAAACACAAATATGCATGTTAAGCTGATATACTGCAAGTAAGGCTAATAAGCATTGCATACTGTTGTTCTCCAATGCGATTCATTTATCTAAATGGGTTAGCAAGCGGGCAGCTGGTTTAAAACTTATGAGAATATGCTGCTGGTGGATAAATTTTAAAATTCCATCTACCAAACAAATAATCCACCAAATTTTTACAATGACATCCTGCCTTATGCCTACAGCAAGAACATTATCGAAATCATTTGCGTTTGATTTATAACATTCAAATGAATTTACTATAACTTATAATAATATCATGTTTTCAATAGTAAGATTCATGACAGTCTAGACTCCTACTAAGCCAAAAACCACATTGATCCTTGTGAAGTAGGCTTCCGTAAATAACATTTTCATTCATACTTAACAGAGCCACATCATATTATCTTTCATACAGACTGACATGAGATTAGCATGTTACCCAGGTACAATAGGGTAGTTGGTGAACCCCCATTCATTCTTGACAGAATGCAAGTCTGAATGGCAAACCCCACAGTAAAGGACCTTTATTGTTACATCATCATCAGCATTTTCCCTGCAAATAACACAAACAACAGCTCAAGTAAATAAATAAATGTAGTACAAAAACTGAGTGATCTATCAATTTCATGATTTTCATTTCAATATATATTTTTTATCAGTCTTTATTTTTGCAAGTTTTAGTAAAAGAAAATTAATCACATGGGGAGTGATCCCCTGCATGAAGTCAGTGTCCCCTGAATTTCAAAAGCATTAAAACACTGAATGACAACTAATAATATCAAGGCTCACTCCTGCATCTCCATTAATACATGTAAAGGAACCCAGAATTTTACACTTTCAAAGTAATCTTACACAAGTTATGGGTATAGCTGCTAAGTTAAGCAAAACCCACCAGAAATTCTTAAATTTACATGCTGTATTTCTAGAGGAAAAAAGAAAAAAACTACATGGAGTGTAAAGTACATTGGAGCAAAGCTTCCATCACATTGTGTTAAGATATCAGTTTTTCATGCAGCCCTTATAATCAACTGTTAGAAGGCAAAAAAAACAAAGATGCAAGAAAATAGGAAAGTTCACTATAAACGATATACCTTCTAGAGAAACGAAATGGGGAAAGTATTCCAGAAATGTCTCTGGCAGCCCACCCGAAAGCCTTTTGTGGGAGTTCTTCTTCTGGTGATTTTGCCATTTTCTTCCTTCCTCCCTCAAATTCTCAATTCTCAATGCTCTCTCTCTCTCTCTCTCTCTCTCAACAGAGGGTTACTTCACTATCAAGTGGAGGGAGAGGGACAGGGCACTCAATGCATACAACCACATATATAGAAGAAAACTGAACCGTCTAGAATAAATGCTCATGCTTCTCTTTTTTGGCTTTCCAGTTTCTATTTTTTATCATTTAAATGGTTTAGACAAATTTGAATATTACGAACATTTTTATCATTATCTTTTTCTAATATTATATGGGGAAATATTTCTCTAAAAAAAAATATTATATAGGGAAATATATACCAAAGTGTAACCCATCACATTAAAGCATTTCCCGTTTAATGCTTGTATTATATACGTACATAAGTATTTTTCAATAGTACTTCTATTTTCCGTACATGTCTTAAAGACTCGGTGAAATACATGTTTAAAAAAAAAAGCAAACATACAATACGTGTATTATACACGTGCGTATGTATTTTTCACATTTAATACACGTGTTTTTGACAAAATTTTCAACAATACAAATGAGTATTATACACGTATTTATCACATATTATTGAATAAAAATAATATATATTTAAAATATTAAATAAATTATACAATGGCCGAACTTTTCAGTTGTATCTTGCCAAAATTTTGCCGAATGAAACACATACGTATTTTATTCATACTTTTCCCGTTACGTATTGTACTAACTAGGATCCTAAATTTTATCTTTCCACAAAGTACAACTATTCATGTGTACAACGTTTTTAAAATATGTTTCTTCCACTAACCCTAAAACTCCACTACTACAATAATGGGCAAAGTTGTTAGTTTTCTCTCTCTCTAGTTGTGGCAGTAACTGACCTCTTCGGTTCGGTAGCGGTTTCAATTTTGACCACATCGCTTCTCTTCAGTCGGTAATTGATTTCGTCGTTTCAGATCGGTAACCGAATCAAAACCACGAAAATGGAGGTTTTTATATGTGGGATTTATCACCTAGTTGGCTTTTCAGTCCAATAGCCAGTGATGTAAGTAGGGGTGGGCACGGTACTGGATGACACGGGATGGAGGTCATCCCGGTGTCAATACCGGATAGAAGTTTTAGGACGGGATGACATGGGAGGAAGGATTTTCAAAAAATGTTCGAACCATACCGGCCCCAAACGGGACCGGTATGATTCGGTATCATTTTTTATACTGTAATGATCTCTGCAAACTCATTGTGCATCTGCAAATGCATACCTGCATCTGTAAACCCATATTTTTTTTTTCTCTTACTTTCCCACCAAAACCTGTGCTAAAAGACGTTAAACCCACCTCCATGTTTCAGCCAGGGGCAGAGGACAAACTTATACAGTGGTGTATCGGTTATATTGATATGATGTGATTCTCTACAGCTTTTCCAAAACCACTTTCTGGCTCTCTCTCTCTCTGCTACCAAAGGCCACAGCTTTCAGCTTTAGTTTTACCGTTTAGCATAACCCACCTTCTGTATTGCACTGAACCAAGCTGAACCAAACCCCTTTTACCAAAGTACATCTCTAAAATCAGAGGAAACAGAGACATGGGTTGTGTTGTGTCTAAGAAAGGTGAAGAAGAAGATGTAGTTTTGCTTTGTAAAAAGAGAAAACGGCAGTTGAAATTGGAACGGGATCACAAATCTGGAACCGGTGTCATGCCAAATAGTAACGGGATGACACGGTATCATCCCGTTTACACTTCAACACCAAACGGGACAGCACGAGATTGGCACGGTTTATGTATTCCGGTTTTGATGTCACCCCTAGATGTAAGCATTTCGATTCACATCTCTTAAAAAATTCGATGGCTTAACAAAAAAGAGTTATAATCAAATAAATAGATAAACATCGTGTTTTAAGTGAACATTAAAATGGTTGTTATGATAATTGAATGAGTCCTTATTTTTTTTTCATTTGACTAATTTTTTAAGAGTGATTTTTAAAAGCAAAAAAAAAAAAAAAGAAGAAGAAGAAGAATGATTTAGATCATTAGATCAAGCTATGAAGTAATCGATTTTTTACTTTTTTTTTTAATATTTTGAGAGTTTTGCCCCACATTGAAAAATTGAAGGGACCTAGCATGGACTTATAAGTAGTTGGACTACTTCGTCAAATGCAAATTGGTTTTTGTGTGGGACTCAACTTCGTTCATGATACTATCAGAGTAGGTTACCACGTGTTGGGCTTAACAACCACACATGCTCCCACGCCACCCAATATGTATTGTCTACATGTTAGCTTCAAAGTTCGCTACACATTTGGGGGCATGTTGACAATTTGTCCTACATTGAAGAGTGACCTAATATGGGCTTATAAGGAGTTGGACTACTCCCTTCATTGCCGATTGGTTTTTCATGGTATTACAGTAGGCTATCCACGTGTTGGGCCCAACTACCACACATGCTCCCTTCTTTGCCAATTGGTTTTGGGGTGAAACCTCAACTTCCTTCATAGTATCATAGCAGGTTCACCTACTTGTGAAGCCCAACGACCACACGTACTCCATGTGACCAAATATGTGTTGTCCATGTGACATGATAAATATTTAAAATGTTTTTATTTATTTATAGAGAAAGGCGATAGATTGGATTAATAAGCTTAAAGGCCATCAGCTACAAGGGCAAATACAATAACCACATAGGGTTCAGATAAATACAAAAGCACAATAACCACAAAAGGTTAATCCAAATGCGGAGGAGTCCACCAACAGCAATAAGCGCACAAGGTGTACCTCTACTCATAACTACACATGGTCAAAGAAATTACGACATAAAAGTCACAAGCCTTGAAAAACAAGGCAAATGCCTTAGCGCACAAAACTACAACTACAACTACAATTTTTAAACTCTCACAAGTAAAACCTACAAAAGAGGCTACAAACACACATCAAACGCAAAAAGAGTATTACAACTCAAAAAATTGCAGCACACAACAAGAGAATGAAAGCCAATTTGCCTCCACATCGTCTCCAAGATAGCCAAGAAGCCAACAAACTCAACGAAGTCGACCAAACACCAAAATCTAGCCAAAAGTGGGTAAAAACCCCAAGGATGGGAGGCGCGGCAAGTAGACCTGACATTTGTGTCGTGTTATCAGTATTCATGTCTTGTTCAACACGACGCGATAAGAAAACGGGTGGGACGAACACGATTCGCTGGAATTCGCGAATTACACGACACGACCCGTTTCAACCGTTAAGAAAATAAAAATAAAAAATAAAAAAAAACTGAAATAATAAAATTGAATTTTTTTGTTTAATAATTTATGTTAATATATTTGGTTTTATTATTAATTCTTGGGGCTAGGGAAAGCATGAGGAAGTAGGGGTGGGCATCGGGACCAGAAAACCGGAACCCAATGACCGGATGGAAAAAACCGGAAAAAAAATTGGTTCACTAAAAAAGTCAACAAATTGGCACCGAATCGGACTGATCCAATAAGTTTTGGTTTCGGTTTCACACCTTACCAAACCGAACTAGACCGAACCGGACCAATTGTGTATTATTTTATTTTATTTACAAAATTATTTAAATCAAATGCTACATTTTTAATCTCATAACTATTATTTTCCTAAGCCCAACTTCAAAACATCTCTCTTTTCTAGGTCCAATATCTCTCTTTGTATGAAATTGGAATATTTGTTAATTTTCAAGCCCAAAAAATAAATTTTTAGTTGAAATTTGTATAAAAAATAATTTAAAAATAAAAAAATAATAATCTAATTCAAAACCAAAAAAACCAAAAACTGGATTAGAATCGGTTCAAACCGGACCGGCCAGTTTCATAATTTTTTTTTCACTAAAATTAGACTGAACAAGATCGGTTAAATAGTATAGGTTCCGATTCCAATTTGAGATAGAAATCGGACCAAACCGGACCGTGCCCACCTCTATCAAGAAGGGAGGGATGGGGTGGGCTGGGCTCCGTGGTTTTTATTTTCTTTTTCTCCACCCTTTACTTTTTTTGTTTAGTAATTTCTTAAATAATTGCTAATATTATTAACTCTTGAAATTAGAATCAACCTATATATATATAGATTGCTAATATTATTAACTCTTGAAATTAGAATCAACCAAAGTTGGTAATTTTTGTTGTTGTTTTAGAAAGCATAGTATTTTAAAAGCATTATTAGTTATGTTAATTTATATAGATGATCAAACTAACTTGTAAAATAGTACGCAAACAATTTTATTTTTTGGTAAAACGTTGGTGCATGCAACACCCAAAAAGCTATATTCAAATAATAATTCGGCCTATTAATTATTCAGTAAATGGAAAGAAAGACGACTAAAGGAAAAGATGGGAGAGGTTGAAAACTATCTGTCACTTTAAATGTTATAGATCCTCCGCATTTAATGGGCGGAAACCACACTAAGGGCTATAGTGGGTTATAGCCCAATAAAGTTTTTTAAGGAAAAAAACATAATATTTATATATTTAATTTATTTTCAATATTAGTCCAGTATATATTAACTTATTAAAGTTCAAAAAGTCTAATTTTTTTTTTTATAAATTTAGTTGGAGGGCAGAAATAAAAATACACATTCAATTGTGTTGTTGAACATATTTTCATTTTGATCATATGTGTTTTTCAGTTACATTTAATATGTATTTGTTTATTGTTTTTAATAAAGAGCGATAGTATTTTATAGATAAGAGGAACATAAACAAGTACAAAGCCACTACTATGGTGCTAAACCCTATTTAGTTTATGTTAAAACTTATTGAAAATTAGTAAATGAAACTATGAACTAGCGTGGTTTGTATGATTTATTGTTTACTTTTATTTCTAGAAAGACTATAGAAACTGTAAGTACCCAAAAAAATAATCATTAGATTTTAAGTTAAATAACTTTAGCTAGCCCACTCGTAAAATTTCTGGTTCCGCCCTATTATATAAGTAGACGAGAGTATTTTTGCTCACCATTTTAATCAAATGTGTGTCATTACCTTATTCTTAACACTTAATATGTATCCATGGACATAATCATGGTTCCACAAATATAAAATAAAGAGTTAATTATAATTATACCCACTGGCGGACCTACTGCAGAGCAAGGAGGTGCAGCTGCACCTCCCCTCACCCAAAAACCCATTGTAAATGCAAAAATCTGCCCCTCTGTAGCTTCGCTGGTGCGCCCACCATGTGTCTGATGTATTGCCTCAGAGAGGCTTTTTGTTTGTTGCGCATCGCTGTGCAATAGGCTGTGCCTATTTGTTTTTAATTGGTTTTAGTTTGACTTCTGTTGAAAGTCTTTGATATTATATGTTCTCCAACCAAAATCAATATGATGCTGTCTAAGTGGTTGATCAATATGTTGTTGATATGCCTATGTTGTTGTCTTCTTGTTTCTTTTTCTTTTTTTAGTTTTTTTATTAATTTTCTTTTTTGATTTGGCTCCCTTTGTAATCGTATGATCAATTAATAACAAATTCAAGGAAGAAGAGACTACGCGAACGACTCGAGGAAGGATCAGTTATGATTGTTTGTTTAATTGATAATTTGATATCCATTTTTGTTAGATTAATTGATCTTGATTTTGATTAGATTAATTGTTTAATTGACATGGATTAGTATGCTATATAAACTATAGTCAATTAGCCTTTTAAATATTGCCCCTCCCTTGAAATATTCCTGGATCCGCCACTGATTATACCCATAAATACATCTCAAATATTAAGAAGAATAATAATACATCATGCATTAAAGTAGGTAAAGTAGGTAGCAAAAATATTTTTATAGGCAGGCGGGATAATGAAATGCAGCTGCATTGTGCATAAAATAAATGGCATCTGACTCCCACGCTGGATTGGAGTCGGGGCAGCGTGGCAGCTAAAACTTAAATACGGGTCTTTATGGCTAATAATACTACTGCCAGCTTTTACTATCAATTTAAGCAGTAAGCAATTATTGGATGATATGGTAGGTGGGGTTTTAATTTATAGCTTTGTCAGAAATTAATTGATGCATAAAAATATTACCAAATTTGTGTTTGTCTTTCTTTTTTTAAGGAAAAAAAAAAGTTTTGAAATTTATCAGGCATTGGAGACGGGTGGCAATAGAGTTGCCGCCGTATATGGTGGTTCATCTCCTATACTATCCATACAAATTGGTTCAATGACACTATGGTGGTTTTTCCGGAAGCTTCTAGCTCTACAAAAATTCGAAGTATTACCGGCATTAATATTCACCTTTATTAAGCACTTTTAGAGGCGCATATCGTGAGAAAACGCCTCTAAAAATGCCTTTAATGGAAAAGAGAGGAGGAAAGAAGATACACCCCAATAAGTAGCGCCTCTATTACTATTAGGAGAAATTATAGAATGGTACTGTACTATCACGTCAGCTAATAGTACTTCCATTAAAAATATGCCATGTGTCATTTTTTAGAAACAAATTATAGCTTTTTTTACAGCTGGATTTAAAATTCTTTTTTTATTTAGAATAAGATGTTTTTATTTATTTAAAAACTTAAAGAACCCAAAGACGCCGCTGGAAACCACCTCCCACAACCCAATCCTCATCTTCGCACTGCCACCTAACCCAATCGCCCCTTCAGGAATTGATCATGTTTCTATAGTATGTGGGTAATTCTTTTTGGGTTTGTTGATCATCATTTGTACAGAAACCACAAAGGGGATCATTAGTTTTTGTGATGATCCTCCAATCGATTTCTTTCCTTCTTCTCTCATATATCCTCCAATCAATTTCTCGACATCACATCTCAATCTTTCTATGGGTTTAAGTTTCCAGTGATTTTTTATGTGGGTTCTTGTTTCAGATTAACCAAAACCCTTGGGTGGTTGGTTGGGTAGCAGTACAAGGTAGAGAAGATAGGGTTGTCGTGGTGAGAGCTGGTTTCCGACGTTTTGGTATATATATATATATATATATATATTATTCTAGAGAGTAAAAGTCCAACTGTAAAAACATCTATAATTTATTTTTGAAAAATGACACATGGCACTTTTTGAATGGAAGTACCACCAGCTGACGTGGTGGTACAGTACCATTCTATAATTTCTCTACTATTAGGGGCGTAAAAGTTCAAAAGATGCACCTCAATAAGTGGCGCCTCTATTACTCTATAGAGGGAACTATGTTGAGGGGTTCAATTTGGCTGTATAATTATAGCTCTATAGTCGTCAATGGGTCTAGTCCAGTGGAAAAAGGGTCATGATTTGCAGACCAGAGGTTTCAGGTTCGAACCCACATGATATCTTAGTTGTGGGTGTGAGTTTAGACTATCACTTATACTAAAAAAAATAGCTCAATAGTCTGATGGGTACTATCTCTAGCAGTGGAGGGCTAAACATAGCCCACCATTCATAGTTTTTTAAGGAATAGTGTTGGGCTATATTTTTACCGTCTCTAGCAGTGCATGGCTAAATTATAGCCTCCTCAATATTTTATTAATTTTTAGTATATTAGATCATTTAATTAAAGTACTACTTTAGACCCTAATTAAAATTTATTTTAGAAGAAAAAAAAAATTTCGGATAGGATTTTGGGAAAGAAAAATATTTTCGGATAGGATAGGATTAATTTAAAAACAACAATAGCCCACCTAAGAAACTAAAACATTAATTTAAAAACAACAACAATACATTAAGGAGTTGATTTTCTCACTCCCCTTTTCTCCATTTACACTCCCTTTTGCTTTTTAATACTTTTTAATCAATTTTGTTCTTTCTATTTCCTATTCTACCCTTACCCTACCTTAAAGTTTTGATAATTGAAATTAAGAAAAGTTAAAAAAAATAAAAAAAAGAAAGAAAAGAAGTCAGAGCGTCTTCTTCTCCTTCATCGTGTCTTTCCCACTTCTCCTATCCAAAGCTACTATCAGCTGCTCTTGTATGGTTGAATTTTCTTAGCCACTAAACATGTCTTTTTTTGGCAACTCATGTTGTGATGGTTTAAGTGGAATGATACAGTTTGGTTAAATTAAGGGCTCGTCTGGGACTGCTTTTCTAGGAAATACTTCTGCTCATAAGTGCTTCTAACAAAATCGCTTTTATTATAAAAATATTGAATTTCCATAAAAAGTCCAAGTGCTTCATGGAAAAGCACTTGGGAAGTGCTTCCTGAAGAAGCACATATCAGGTGCTTCTCCAGAAAGCGCTTATAAATTTTTCTAACAAACGCTGTTAAAGGCGCTTTAGCATTTCCAAAAGCATTCCCAAACAGGCCCTAAATCCTCTTTTGTAGATGTTACTGAAGTTGTGATTTTAATTTGAGGTATGGTATTGAGTATATGAGGATTTTGCCTAGACAAATATACAATGTTGATTATTTCTTACTGGATTAATGGGAAAAAAAAAACTAAAAATTTAGTGCAAGTTGGAAAATTAAGTATAAAGAAAAAGAAATAATATAAGTGTCTAAAAATATTATTTGCTAGGGTTTGACATGAGCAACACGTGCGTTGATTTCTTTGGCACCATGCTTTCTCACGTCGATTGACTGGAAGCTACCAACGGCTTCGATCTCCAGGCCTGCGTTTCTTTTCGATTGTGCTTCTGGTGTTGTTCATGCGACCATGGAGGAAGGGTCGCCAAGAATATCCCTTAAGAACCACCGTGTGACGAAAAGGGTGCGAACTTCTTAGGAACGTGATACCGATTGTGGGATTGAACAGAACGATGGTACATTGTCAATGAATGAAGCTTTGATGGAGTCTGCTGTGAACCAGATACATTCCTTGAATCCCGAGACAGTGAGTATTAGCGACAAACTCATGAACAAGGTAAACTTGGTTCAAAACGTGGGTATTGATATTCAACAACTAAACTCAGAGTATGATTGACAGGACCCGACCCAAATTCCACTTTGGAATCCGTGCCGAACCCGTGCGTGTCCGACACTTGGCAAGTGCAAGGCATAAGTGATCAAAATGCCCTTTGCCCTAATCCCAACATAAAACCACTTACGGGTTTTTGACTTATGCCGGAAAACCGACAAAGTCTCCCTTTAAAAGTGGACATTTCCCAATTTATTTTACCTGTGAATATCACAAATTTAAATTCTCTCAATCGTTAAGCATACACAATGTAAAATCCACATACTAAATTATCCAAATTACAATAACCTCAGGCCCCTTTATACAACATAGATAAGTTATTAGTCGGGCTCCGAGCCCACACACATGTTCAAATTGAACTAACAAAAATACTCAATAGATTTTGAATCCCATATCCATATCAAATTCCCAAAATATGTATTCTCTTCCGTGGCTGCACCTAGGTTAGTCTAGGTTGCCTACGTACCCTTACTGAGGGATCAAGCCACACGTAGTTCTTTCTTCAAGAAAACTAAGTTCAAACCATAAAGTACATGAATTAATATTCCCACCCATTTTCTAATATTAAACTCTTTCATTATAATCAATCAGCTAGAACCAAAACAAAACATATTGATTGCAAAACAATCTTCAATTCATCACCTGTGTATATACATATATATATATATATATATATATATATTAAATTATTACCGATAAGTAGAAAATTAGAAAATTAGTAAAACAACATTGTCCACGCGAAAACCTTTATATCCATATCAATGGGTTAAATAAAACATGCATTGGACTTCCACAGTCACAAACGAACTCATGATTTAAGAAAACAGTTATGAATAGTATAAAATCCTTGACTTTAAAAACTCTCAATCTTTTGCCTCATAAATATGAAAATATGTATTAAAGCCTTCACCAATAAGTATCTAAGATAAAATCGTTAATTTCTGTTTAAAACATCTCCAATCTCAAAATACTCTCCACCTAGGTGTACCCCCAATCATAATCCGTCAATTCCAAGTATCATTCTGTCAATTCCACCTAGCAGAACTCAGGGAGATTCATTGAGCCTGAGAATGCAAATAATCCGTCAATTCCACATAGCAGAACTCAGGGAGATATACTCAGCCTGAGAACGCAATACACCGTCAATTCCAAGTACCATACATGTTACATCCTCGCGGAACTCGGGGGACACGAGGTCAGCCTGAGACGTATTCCTCGCAGAACTTAGGGGACACGTGGTAGGCCTGAGACACGTATCCTCGTAGAATTGGGTGATCAGCCCGAAACGCGTATCCTCGCAGAATTCGGGGACACGTGGTAGGCCCGAGAAGCGTAACCTTGTAGAACTCGTGGGACACGAAGTCAGCCCGAGATGGGCAATCCGTCAATTCCAATCACACCACACGGTTCAGGTGGCCCGAGACTCGTGGGGTGTTGTTATAAATGAGCAAACTTGTAAGACCCGTGAGCTTGGGGAAGCAAGAATGGTGAGCAATCCCACATCGCTCGGGGAGGGAAAGGTGAAGTGCTTATATGTGTGGACACGTATCTTCCTAGCACGAGGCCTTTTGGGAGCTCAATGGCTTCAAATTTCGTAGGAACTTCGAAGTTAAGCGAGTTTGGGCTAGAGCAATTCCCGGATGGGTGACCCACTGGGAAGTTGCTCGTGAGTTCCCAGAAACAAAACCGTGAGGGCAGAGGCCCAAAGCGGACAATATTGTGCTAGGGGAGTCAGGTCGTGACATAATGGTATTAGAGCTGGACCCCCACCTGAAGTGTGCCAGCGAGGACGCTGGGCCCCAAGGGGGGTGGATTATAAGACCCGTGAGCTTGGGGAAGCAAGAACGGTGAGCAATCCTACATCGCTTGGGGAGGGAAAGGTGAAGTTCTTATATGTGTGGACACGTATCTTCCTAGCATGAGGCCTTTTGGGAGCTCACTGGCTTCGGATTTCGTAGGAACTCCGAAGTTAAGCGAGTTTGGGCTAGAGCAATTCCCGGATGGGTGACCCACTGGGAGGTTGCTCGTGAATTCCCAGAAACAAAACCGTGAGGGTGGAGGCCCAAAGCGGACAATATTGTGCTAGGGGAGTCGAGTCGTGACAAAACTATTCGAAGGCAACTGGGGGTTTACTTTTGTGGTGGGTTTGAAAACCATTTTCCGAAACTTATCATAAAATTCCTATTTTTTTCCACAAATCCATTTTCCCAAAACCATTTTCCAAATCCTTTCTTAATTTTTCAAAAAAAAACAATCCACAAATAACATGCATAATTATAAAACTCATCTAAACCAAAATAGAATGCTCGGAAAGTAAAACCATATATCAATTATTCATAAAGTATTTCAGAAACACCATTTCATAAAAACCATTTATAAAACAGCATCCACTCACTTACTTTTCCAAGTCTTTTCAACCATTCATAAACACTTACATTTATTCCAAGTCATAACTAAATAATAATAAAATATAAATATTTCTTGCTTCGGAAATACAAGCGATAACCAAAACATTCACACACTGGATAACATCGTTACAGTACAAGACCATTTACGCAACAACTAACCACTAACCAATGCAACTTACTGTTTGGCCTCCACCAAGCCAACATGGCCCACTATCCAGGTCAACTGGACTCGTAGGGCCCACGACCTCAAATGACAATTTGTATTGGTCCATGACCATAAGTTCAGCCTATTTTGGAAGTCTCGTCACGATCTAATGGTCGGTTTGACCCCGGTAGCAGAATTTGACCAATGGGACTCGTGGGCCCCACAACCTCCCATTTCTGATCCAAACGTTCATATAAGTCCAACAAGGTCTACATAACATGTCTCGAGAGTTTGGACTAGAACAAGCGGTCGGATTACTCGCGATCGCACGATCGAACGGCGACTTAATACTTAACCATAAAATCATTGATTCAGAGTATCTGGGACTCCGATTCTCAATCAACTAGCTCCTACACGATCCTAGAGATACGAGGAACAATATATTTGAAAATGAGACCGATCGGACAGTCCGAACCTATTGAACCCGGATATCGCCTAATAGGCGTAATATCCATTCGATAGTCAAACGGTATCCAATTGCTAATATGAGCATACCGTCGTTCTCGGGATGACATAGGAATGTTTTGGAACTCAATGAACTGCCACATAGTGGCCCACATGTAGCCACCCGCCACCAGCTACTGGTAGTGGAGGGTGCTTAGAGAAATTCCGGCGATTAGAAAAACTCCAAATTGCCGGCCAATAGCTATACCATTAGATCAAGCACGACTAGGGAAGCATTTTTCATAACTACGCCGACCTCCAATTTGGCCGAGAAGTGGCCGGAAAAACGTTAAACCGTTGGCTCGAATTCTAGGTTTTTGATCGAACGCTCAAACTCCAAAATTAACCAAATCTACATATACCATCAGCAAGAACACGTTGAGAGAATGAAATTTCATACCTTGATCGATGGAATTGGCTGACGAAATGGCCTGAAACACTTTGGAATACTCGTTTCATACTCCCTCAGTGCCGCTGTGGAGGGTTTCCGTGGCTGGGCTCCAGCCCAGATAGGTTTGCCTTCCCTGGCTGGTCATTTTTTGACCGGTCCCACCTTCAGCCATCACCAGACGGCGCCGTTCTCCCCAACTGCCGTAGATTGTGTTTTGCTCAAAGAGAGAGAGAGAGAGAGAGAGTGTCGTAAGGAGAGAGAAAGTTGTGAGGAGGGTGACGCGCCAGTGAGTGTAAAATCGGGTTTTCAATGCTTTTTAACAAATTTGAAATTCCCATTATGCCCTGTTAGTTTTCAGAGTTTTTCTCCTTCGTTACAACTCGGAATTGAGTATGACTCCTGTCTACGAACTTGTATCGACGAGCCCGACGCAAAGGTACAACTAAATTCCCCAAATTCCTTTCCGAATGAAAAATCAACTCTATCCCACTAAGAAACCCTAAGGGTAAAATTTTCATTTACTTAATTAATTTAAGAATTAATTCAATCTTTTGGAGCGGGATGTTACAGTGATGATCTTAATGATGATGATGATGATGTTATACCCTCTCTTGGGGATCGAGGGCCAAGCATTAAATTCTCTGAGCGGGCTATGGATCATTTTTGCAAACCATGGTAGAATGCCTTGATTATTAAGCTATTGGGTCGCTCTCATACATATAATTATCTCCATGCTCGGCTACAACAAAAATGGAGTTTGAAGGGAGGTTGGAAATTGGTGGACCTAGTCAACGATTATTTTGTGGTTAAATTCGACTTGGAGGAGGATTTGAATTTTGTTTTGACTAGTGGTCCTTGGATCATTGTTGGATAGTACCTTGTGATGCAGGCCCTGCTACTGCGCATATCACACGCATGGCGGCGTGGATCCGGATTTATGCTATTCAACTGGAATGCTTTGATGTGTGGTCGCTGAAACGCATTGGGAACCTCTTGGGGAAGTTGCTGAAAATTGATGGTCTTACCACCTCTGAAAATCGTGGTAAATTTGCTCATCTATGTGTGCAGTTGGATTTAACTAGGCCTTTGGATGCGTTTGTTCTGATTAATGATAATTGGTATAAAATAGAGTACGAGGGCTTACCTGACATATGTTATCTTTGTGGAAAATATGGACATAAACAAGAGAACTGTGAGCTCAAGGCTCAAAGTGCTGCTGGAACATCTGGAGTAAATTCAGATAATGTCACGACCCGACTCCCCTAGCAAGATATTGTCCGCCTTGGGCCTCCCCCCTCACAGTTTTGTTTTTGGGAACTCACGAGCAACTTCCCAGTGGGTCACCAATCCTGGGATTGCTCTAGCCCAAACTCGCTTAACTTTGGAGTTCCCATGGAATCCGAAGCCAGTGAGCTCTCAAAAGGCCTCTTGCTAGGAAGGGAAGTGCCCACACATTTAAGGCACTTCACCTTTCCTTCCCCGAGCGATGTGGGATTGCTCATCGTTCTTGCTTCCCCAAGACACAGGTCTTACAATCCACCCCATTGGGGCTCAGCGTCCTCGTTGGCACACTTCCTGTTGGGGTCCAGCTTTGATACCATTATGTCACGACCCGACTCCCCTAGCAAGATATTGTCCACTTTGGGCTTCCCCCCTCATGGTTTTGTTTTTGGGAATTCACGAGCAAATTCCCAGTGGGTCACCCATCCTGGGATTGCTCTAGCCCAAACTAGCTTAACTTTGGAGTTCCCATAGAATCCGAAGCTAGTGAGCTCCCAAAAGGCCTCTTGCTAGGAAGAGAAGTGCCCACACATATAAGGCACTTCACCTTTCCCTCCCCGAGCGATGTGGGATTGCTCATCATTTTTGCTTCCCAAAGACACGGATAATGACAAGTCAGAACATATGAGCTCAGATGCTGCTATGCAACCCGTGGAAGGCAATATTGCAAATGATGGTCTGAGGTGGCATTGGATGAACGTACCTTCGAGACGGAAGCCTAAACTTGTTGGTAGAGATTTGAGTCGGAACGTTGTGGGAGTGAATGATAAAGTGTCTCGATTTAATGCCTTAGCTCAAGTCAATGAGGAGTTGGGGAATAATGCAGCATATTTTGGGCTTAGTAATATTCAGATCAATAGTAGACAAGCCAATCATGTTCATGAGGGAGTGGAGTTGGGCCCCAAGGTCTGGCCTAAGTCTAAATCCACTAAATCTGTGGAGAGAAATGCTTGGAATAATATTTCTAATCTTAATATGAAAGTGCCTTCTCGAGATGCTAGCAATTCAAGGAAATCTATCTCAGTTTTAAGGGATACCATTGGTTCTTCAAAGGGAAAGGGGAAGATTATACTAAGTGGAAAAACAGTTGGGGCTACTAACTCTGTCCCAATGCAAATGAATAATTGGGTGAATGGTCAAGATCTAAAATATCACAAAGGGGTGTACATCTTTGGCCATCAACCCCCTGATATTCCTGAATCTGATGGTACCAAGGATGATCACTATGAGCCCAAGGGAGAGAACGATGAGTTAACTATTTCTGCTCCTGCTAATCTGGCTATGAATGAGAGCATGGACCTATCTGAAGGTCATGACAATTCCTCTATTGGAACAGGGACTGGCAAACCTCCACCATTATTGGAGGCATGACTCTGGGGCTTTAAGGGCTTAGGCCTTGGGTTTCGCTATAATTCTACAAGAATTTATGAATATTCTTTGTTGGAATGTGTGAGGTGATGTGTGTGCCAGTTTCAAGTCTAATATTGATAATCTGATTCGTACTCATCATATGGATATCCTTTTCATTTGTGAGCCTCGTATTAGTGGTGAGAAAGATCTGTCTATTGTAAAAAAAAAAATTAGTTTTTCTAATTTTGAGATTGTTGATGCTGTGGGTTTTTCTGGTGGTCTGTGGATGTTGTGGGATGAGAATAAGGTTAAAGTGGAGATTGTAGGGACTTCTGATCAGTCTATCTCTGCTTGTGTTTGTCAACCAGGGCAAGTCCCTTGGGTTTTCACTGCAGTCTATGCGAGTCCCTGTGGAAGTAAGAGGGCTCAGTTGTGGGATTATCTGAGTTTTGTGGCTGGAAGCCATAATTTACCTTGGCTATTGGCTGGGGATTTCAATGAAATGTTAAGTATTGAGGATAAGTTCAGAGGTGCTTCTACTTTGAAGGTCTGAGGTTTTAAAAATTGGTTTGATGGTAATGATATGGTGGACTTAGGATTCTTTGGCCCTAAGTTTACTTGGACCAACCAATGAGTTTTTGAAAGACTGGATAGAGCAATTTGTAATTTTAGTTGGAGAAGAATGTTCAGTGAGGCTCATGTGAGACATCTACCTAGATATAAAGGCAATCTCTTTCTCTTACTTGCCTAAATAAAACTGGGCTATTATGAGAAAGTATTTTATGCCATGCAAGAAAATATTTCTTTACTTTTCTTCAAAGTATAACACAAATATTCTCTAAGTCAAACTAGGACTCCTTCCGTTCCTTTATATAAACTTCAGTGTACTAATTTATGAAGTACATCACCATTGTAAGCGCCAAAAAAGTGTTCGTCTATTCTCCAGGTAAGCCGCTTCTATCTCTTCTTCTCCAACTATGTGTATACACACATATGTTGGGAACTTTGACCTAAGATAAAACTAAGAACAAGAACACAACAAGCTGGATTGAATGACTTAGTTTTATTAACAATAACTTTGGCTTAAATAGCCATTCAATACACGATCTTAACAGAAACGAGAAAGCAGCCCACTTAGCGGAAATAAAGTTAAGTGGTAACAGAAACTTGGAATAATTCAAATACAAGTAGATGTCCCTAAAGACTAGGACTTTCCCTGTAAACCAAGACATTATTCTAACAGAAACGTGCAGTAAACTCCTTCATTCTGTTTATACCAAGAATTTTTCGACCCGGAGCATGGTGAGGATTGTCAATGCAATGAGCTCAAATTGGCCTTTTGGCCAAGGGTCCCTCTTGGCCCAACCATCATCTGAGCTCGATCAAGTAACCTCTCGGCCCTGGCTCAACTCAAGCTCGGCCTAACAAGTGACCAATCTTGACACAACCAACATGCTTCCGATCAAGTATCAATTTCGGCCAAAGAAGCAAGCTCGGCCCAAGCCTCACCCACGACCGAAAGTCAAGCTCGGCCCAAGCCTCGCCTATGGTCGAAAATCAAGCTCGGTCCAAGCCTCACCCATGGCCGAAATGCAAGCTCGGTCCAAGCCTCGCCCACGACCGAAAATCAAGCTCGGTCCAAGCCTCGCCCATAGTCGAAAATCATTCTCGGTCCAAGCCTCGCCCACGACCAAAAATCAAACTCGGTCCAAGCCTCGCCCACGGCCGAAAAGCAAGTTCGGTCCAAGCCTCGCCCACGGCCGAAAATCAAACTCGGTCCAGGCCTCAATCTCGGGCGAAAATCAAACTCGGTCCAGGCCTCAATCTCGGGCGAAAATCAAGCTCGGCCTCAGACCTCATGGCCTCAGACCTCATGGCCTTAGACTCCATGGCCTCGAGACCTCATGGCCTTAGACTCCATGGCCTCGAGACCTCATGGCCTCGAGACCTCATGGCCTCGAGACCTCATGGCCTTAGACTCCATGGCCTCAGACCTCATGGCCTCAGACCTCATGGCCTCAGTCCAGACCTCCTCGGTCACGACCTCCCCCCGGCCAAGCTATCATCAAAGCCACCTCAGCTCAACCTTGACCCGAGTCAAGCTCGATCCAAGTTCTACCTCGACCATGCCTTCATCGACGAGACCAAGTTCCAAACCAACCATGGCCGAAGACTCAGTCGATCAACCCGACCACAAGACAAAGCACAATTTGTCTTCCAACTACAAAGGGATGTATTCTCACGTGAATCCACATGGCTTCACGTGGCTTCACATGGCTTCACGTGGCTATTGTCCGAAAAAGTGGAAAAGGGCAGACACACGAGTCAAGCTTGAGTGATTCTACGAGACAACCACCTCACGAAGGAGACGTGAGACATGCTTCTTGGAAAAGGAGAAGATCTTCTGCGTACGCACAAGTATAGAAAGAGTCAGAAAAAAAAATGAATGACACTAAAATGATTAGAATAATCTTTTGATGGGCAAGTTGAGCTGACAAGGAAAGCATGGAGTATTAATTGATGGGGCAAAAAGTCATCAACTTTCGGCTGAGAGGAGTTAAAAACCGCTCCCGCGTGCCAGACATGGTCTAACCATACTGGTCCCAAAAGATTTTGACCTTCACAAGGAGTTTTCCCTGACATTGCAGGGGACATCTTCTGCCAATGCCATATTCCCCATATCCAGATGCTGCTCAAGTTGCCCAAGCCACCTACCATCTTTAATGATTCGTGCCATGCAAGCCACAACTTGGTTCTTCTTCAAGTGGACTTCTTCACTCAGACTTCTCCATTTCCAAGCTCCAGCTTACCCTATAAATACAAGATCCTCATCAACATTCAAGAGGTCCCCGACCAAACAAGCCTCCCACGGAGCAAAACTTATCTTTTCCAGTCATTTACCTTCTTGTAATGCACTTTTCAATATTTTTACATGCTTTCCTAGGAGTAGTGGCAAAGTTAAGTTCTTCCATCCATCAAATAAATCATACAACCCTTGATTTTTCAAGGCGCCGGAGCACCATCCTTGTTACTTTTCCATCCACCCCATATATCATACAACCTTTGCAATCTAGCGAAGCGCTGGAGCATCATCCAAATCATATGACCGTATTCCATCATTAACACCATCACCAACGGCCTTGTAGCTCAGGCCGTGAACCTGACGGCCGAGACTTGTTCCTCTCTCAGCTACAATCGCTTTGAGCGAAGTCAGACCCAAACAGGCGCACTCAATTCACTCACCCATCCATCCAAATCATCTTTGAATGCACGGTAGACCGTGCTGGCACGCCCGCGCACACCCATCCAACACAAAGTAGGACGACCTGTGTTGGCGCATATCCCCTCGGCCCAACCTTAGGCCGTGAGATTTTGCGTAGCCAACATTTTTGGCAAGCCTGGTGGGATATTTGTCAAAAGTTCATGGTGGAAACTCGGTCCCAAGCAAGGCTCAAGAACAAAGAGGTAGATATGCCTTCAGAATTCCCTGAGCTGAGCTCACCAACTATGACGGTCGAGGTCGAAGCTACCGTTGTTGGGAGCTCGGCCTTCATCCCTCAGACGACGGCCTATTCGGCCGAGTTCGTGCACACACAATCTCCTTCCTTTGGAAGGGGGTTATCCACAACGTCTCAATCATCGACCCACGAGGGAAACATCCTACAGGATCGAAACATCCTTCATGGCCGCGATGAAGGAAATTTCTTCAGATTTGCGGACTCTTTTCCAAGAAAGATTACCTCCAGCACAGCCATCATTATCTTCCATAACCGAACAAAGCAGACTACGAGAAGCCAGGGTCGAGTCTCATGGAAAGGGCGGCAGTTGTGTCACCTTCGGCCGGACATCTGCTCAGAGTCTCGGTCAGAACATTCAACCAACATTCAGCACTTGGGGGCAACCTCAGCAAACTTGGTTTAGTCCCGGCCCAACATATTCGGCCGAGGCGTTGCATGGCCAATATCAAATGGCCATATCCTAGACACAGTACAGTCTGACTTATGTGTCGGGGTCACAGTCACAGGTCGGCCCTGTCCATACTTCTACAGTACAAACCCAGATCGGCCCAAGTTACTCGGCCGTGATACAACCACACCAGCCTTCAGGCTCTACATATATAGACATGCCGCAGCAGCAACTCGTCCCGATCCGAGTACCCTTGGTCCAGCACTTCGGCCAATCCTGCTTAGCCAGACCTCAACAAACGCCAGTACCATCCGTCGGCTTTCAGTTTCAAGCTGGCCCTTCGCATACGGCCATACCACATACGCGAGTTGGGCCAACACAATCACGCAGTTCACAGATACAGCTCGGCCCAACACAGGCCGTAGGTATCCAAGCACTAGCTGCCCCTGTCTCCCTGGCCGAGCCCGTGGTACACCATGTCCAACCACTAAGGCCGCATGATCAACTAGAAATGCAAGCCCCACAACCTCCTCCTGTGAGACGAGAGCCACCCATTTTGACACTCCGAGCTGAAGATGTGAGGCATATGATCGAAGACGGCCTAGCCCAACGACGGCCGGAAGCGCCCAGATATGTCAAGCCTTATCCACCTGAGATTGATCATACTCCGCTCCCTCGAAATTATCGCTTGCCAAAGTTTTTGTTATTCTCTGGGGACGGACAGACTTCTTCAATCGAGCATATTGGCCGTTTTACGACCCAATGTGGAGAAGCGGATTCCGATGCCCAAAAACTCCGGTTGTTCGTTCACTCTTTGACCGACGCTGCATTCTCTTGGTTCATCAACCTCCTGCCAAACTCGATCCGAGATTGGTCAGACATGGAAAGAGTCTTTCACGAGCACTTCTACCAGACCAACCGAGAGATGATTGTCGTTGAACTTGCAAGAATGAGTCAGTCGTCAGGCGAATCCCCTCGTGATTACCTCCAATGGTTCAGAACATGCAGGAATTGGTGTCGAACTAGTCTGCCTGAGAGAGAGTTTGTTAAGATGGCAGAAGAAGGCTTGGAGTTTGAGTACCGGAAGAAATTCCAAGGCATTGAATTTCGCGACATGCATGACTTGACCGAGAAAGTTGATAGATACGCGTCCCTTTTGAGAGAAGAAACTCAAAGGAAAACGGCCACAAAAGGGACGTACTACAAAAACCCAGTCGTCAGTTATGCGGAGACAGACGGACACGGCACAGCCATCGATACGGAGATAGAAGTCAATTCGGCCGAAGTAAATATCGACAAACCTTTCGTGTGCAAGGAGCTTGTCCGAGCTGACAACAGCAAAACAAAGCTTCCAGACAGCAAGTTCACGGCTAGAGAACCGAAGAGCTATACCTTCGAGTTGGCCAGGGCTGAAGGCATTTTTGACATGCTCTTGGCCGAGAAGAAAGTGAAGCTATCATTCGGCCACAAAATCCCCAAGGCTAAGGAACTCAAGGGAAAAACGTTCTGTAAGTATCACAATTCTTGGTCTCATAGTACTAACAATTGTGTTGTCTTGCATGACGTCGTACAGAAGCTGATAGATGAGACGGACGAGAAGAAGGGAAACGAGCTCAGAAATGAGCTTTGTGCCCGATGTCAGGCAGAGATCAACCCACTAGAGCCAAAAGAGTACAAGAGGAAGCCGAGCGAATCTTCTTGGATGGCTGATGAACAGCGTGCAATTCGGCCAAAGCATAGAACGACTGGTGCCGTTTTCGACCGACTCGGAGAAAGGTTTTCATCAAGACGTGGAGAATCAAGCTACAGGAAGCTAGGTGCGTGGCTGGAACCCAGAACTTTCAGTCCTCCGGTCGTACAAAAGATCGTTGGTATAAAGCTCGACTTGGGGGCAGAGGCAAGCACAGCGGGCCAGGGCCGAAGGGTCCAGGCACTTTCCTAAGGGTCCAACCTCGGCCGTAGGGCCCTTCACATCACCTGATAGACTAATCAGGGAAAGAACTTCGACCAAGAGACCAATGGCTGAGAGATCTAAATCAAGGAGTAAAAGCCCTGTCAAGGTCATACTCGGCCCAGAGGAGCTAAAGGTGCGGATACAAGAATAGCCAAGAGGTGATAGGATTGATGTCTACAGAGGAAAAGATCCTTCCTTTTCACCAGCCGGACTAGCATTTCTCGAGGAATTCCACAAGAGGCACTCGGCCATCGACCTTTATGGCATGGTCCTCGAATATCAGGAGATCGTGGACTTGGTTCTCGCCACTCTAGAGGCCGAAGATATCCTCATCATCAAGGAATCAGACCCAGTAGTCAAGGCACTGTACCAGGCCAATCGTGAAGCTCGGGCCAAAGGGTTGTCAACATATCAACCCAACTTAGAAGAGCTAGAAGCCAAGGGGCCTTTTACCATAAGTGACTTGGCTTACCTACGCCAATACTTCTCGGTGACCCCGGTTGATGTCTATTTCGGCCAAACGTTCAAGGAGAAAATTCGGATCAAACGGCTGGACGAGTACATCTCGGCCAGAGATTCCTTGGCAGAAGCCAAGTTACTTCTGAAAAGGAAGGTCGAAGCCCATGGCGACAGCTTCTCGACCGAGAAGTTTAATTCGGCTGAGAGAGATATTCCTCCAGATTTGACTCAAGTTTTGCCAGATGTTTCGACCGAGCATCTCATCACTGACCCAGCTGAGGGTGCCACGGCTGAGGACGAACCAATAGTTGGCCTATCAGACGATGAGTATGGGGGCAATTTTGCACAAGCCGAAGACTACATTGCTGAAGAAGACGAAGTCAAAGATGAAGGTACTTTTGAGCCAAATGAGGTGAATATGAATATGGTCTTAGTCTTGCCATTAGAATTCTTAGCCCCACAAGGCCAAGGCAGTAATATGGATGGTGATATTTTTGAAGAACGGCCCAGCTTGGGGTCAAAGACTAAGGAAGAATTGTTAGCTATAGCTTTCAACGAGGTGATGCCCAGGGATGAGCCGAACAAGTACCGCCATCTCAAGCCTCTTTATATCTCGGCTCACGTAGAAGGCATGCCCCTCTCCAGAATTTTCATAGACTGCGGAGCCACGGTCAACGTCCTTCCATATTCCATCATGAGGAAGCTGAACAAAACCAAGGAGGACCTCATCCCTAGTGATGTGGTCATGAGCAGCTTTGTTGGCGACAAGTCCAAAACCATTGGTGTGTTGCCATTAAAATAACCGTGGCCGACTAGACGCGAGTAGCGGCTTTCTATGTGGTGGAGTCCAATGTCGACTACAACATCTTGCTTGGCCGTGACTGGATCCATCAGTCCGGCTGCATCCCTTCTTCTCTCTTCCAACTACTGTTCTTTTGGGACGGCCAAAAGGTATCAATTCACCGGCCGATGAAAAACCCTTTGAAGCCCATGATGTACAAGCCAGGATATACGATGAGGACGTAGGATGGGTTGTTTTGAGCGGCTATGATGCGCATGGCCGACCCACAAAGACCTCGGCCAAAAAGGCCTTGGAGCTAGGTGCCGAGAATGTCCGCAGGGACTCGGCGTGTCAGGTGTTGATCGATCTATCAAGTTTTTTTTTTTAAAATGTCAGACACCGTGACCAAGGATGAGGGGGCAGCAGCCATAGTTGATCTAGCTGAGCGGCTGCTGGAGCACTGGGCCGAGTTATCCTTACAACCGAACTCGCCAATAAATCTGATCGAATTCTTACATGAGTCAGACGATGGCGATGTACTAACTATCAACGACTTGGATCCTGCACCTGCTGAGATGGAAGATAGCCGCCCCGAGGTACAAGATCCCTTGTTGGGGATCAATGTAGGAACCGAGGCCGATCCACGACCTTTATTTATTAGTAAACTTTTGAGCCCAGAGTTAAGCACCGAGATGATTGGCTTACTTAACAGCTACAAAGATTGTTTCGCTTGGGAGTATCATGAGATGCCTGGACTACCCAGGGATTTGGTGGAGCACGAGTTGAGGATCAAAGATGGGTTCAAGCCCTTTCAGCAGCCTCCACGGTGATTTTCCGCCGAGGTACAACTAAAAGTGAAGGAGGAAATTGAACGGCTTCTCAAAGTCGGCTTTATTCGCACTGCCCGTTACGTCGAGTGGTTGGCCAACATCGTGCCAGTACTGAAGAAAACTGGAGCCTTGAGGGTCTGCACCGACTACAGAAATTTGAATTTGGCAACCCCCAAAGATGAATACCCTATGCCTATGGCCGACTTGTTGGTCGACGGTGCCGCAAAACACGAGCTCTTGTCCTTTATGGATGGCCATGCTGGGTATAATCAAATCTTTATCGCAGAGAGTGATGTCCACAAAACGGCGTTCAGATGTCCAGGAGCCATAGGAACATACGAGTGGGTGGTCATGCCTTTTGGCCTTAAGAATGCTGGAGCAACATATCAGCGGGCCATGAACCTTATCTTCCATGATTTGATCGGCAGAACCGTGGAGGTTTATATTGATGACGTTGTCGTCAAATCAACTTCCAAGACCGATCACTTGGGACACCTTCGCCAAGCGGTCGAACGGATGCGGAAGCATGGTTTGAAGATGAACCCTAAAAAATGTGCGTTTGGGGTTACGGCGAGAAACTTTTTAGGCTTCTTGATCCACCAACGAGGTATTGAGATAGACAAGAACAAGGCCAAGGCAATCATGGCAGCGCCCCCGCCGACATCTAAGAAGGAACTACAGTCATTCCTTGGTAAGGTGAACTTCCTAAGGAGATTTGTTGAAGCTGGGAGACCAAGATGAATTCGTCTGGAGGGTCGAACATCAGAAGGCCTTTGATGAAGTCAAGATGTACCTCACTCAACCACCAGTCCTCATGCCGCCAAAACGAGGAAAACCATTGAAGCTCTACATCTCGGCTTCAGATAATTCTATCGGTTGCCTACTCGCTCAAAATAACGAATCAGAAAAGGAGCAGGCCATACACTACCTCAGCCGCACTCTTAACATGGCCGAGCTGAACTACTCACTCATAGAGAAATTGTGCTTGGCTTTATACTTCGCAGCCACGAAGCTTCGTCACTACATGCTGCCCTCGGTTGTTCAGATCATTTCCAAGACTGACCTCATCAAGTACATGCTCACACGACCAATCATTCGAGGGCGAATTGGCAAATGGACCATGGCCTTGTCCGAGTTCACCTTTCAGTACGTGGCTCAAAAATCAGTGAAAGGCCAAGCTTTGGCAGACTTTTTGGCTCATCATCCAACCCAGGGGGCATTAGAGGAGGCCGAGGTCGAGATTGGCATGATTCACATGGAAAAGAATTTTTGGACCATGTACTTTGATGGTTCAAGCACTGAAGCTACATCTGGGGCTGGGATTGTGATTGAGTCTCTTCAAGGGCAAAAGTGGCAGTTTGCATTCCAGCTCGACTTCAGGTGCACCAACAACCAGGCCGAGTATGAAGCTTTGATCATCGGCCTTGAGATCTTAAAAGGAATGAAAGCGACTCGGGTGTTGGTCTATGGCGATTCCCAGTTAGTCATCAATCAGCTGACAGGGGAATATCAGTGTGTAAGCGAAAATTTGGCCACTTATTACGTGACGGCACTTAACTCGACCGACGGTTTCTCTAGGATTTCTTTCGAACACGTCCCTCGAGCCAATAATCATGAAGCTAATGAGATGGCCCAAATAGCGTTTGGCGTGAACATTCCAGAAGGAGAATACAACCGCGTAATCAAGATCGAGAAGTGCACTTTGCCAACCTTGGCCGAGCGTGGGATGCCCACGGCCATCATGTCGGCCGACCTTGTTGATACGGCCGAAGAAGATTGGAGGTATCCTATTGTCAGCTATCTTCATCACCCATCTGGTGATCATGAGAAGTCCATAAGATTTAGGTCTCGTTGGTATTTGATATATCAGAACGAGCTTTATCGTAAAGGTTCGGATGACTTGCTTTTGCTATGCCTTGGAACCAACGATGCCCGGACAGTCATGGGTGACTCACATGAAGGAATCTGTGGGGCGCATCAATCCGACATCAAAATGAGATGGTTGATTAGAAGACATGGCTACTATTGGCCGACTATTCTAAAAGATTGTATTGAATACGCAAAGGGGTGCATCAAGTGTCAGATATACGGCCCCATACAAAGAATGCCAGTCGAAGCCTTGCATCCAATCACCAAGCCATGGCCGTTTAGAAGTTGGGCCGTGGGCATCATTTGTAAAATTCATCCACCCTCATCAAATCAACATGCTTGGATCTTGGTTGCTACTGACTACTTCACCAAGTGGGTCGAGGCAAAATCTTATCGATCAATTTCTAGCACCCAAGTAGTCGAGTTCTTCGAACACTATATCGTCCATAGATTCGGGATTCCAGAAACAATCATGGCGGACAACGGCCTAGTGTTCATTTCAGCCGAGACCCAAGAGTACACTGAGAAATTGGGCATCAAGCTCATTCACTCAACCCCATACTACCCTCAATCCAACGGTCAAGCCGAAGCAAGCAACAAAGTGATAAAAGGAATCCTTGAAAAGATGATTGAAGAAAGGCCAAGGGCATGGCATGACCTCTTGGCCGAAGCCCTTTGGGCGTATCGAACTTCTAAACGTTCGGCCACGGGTACTTCTCCATATGCCTTGACCTATGGCCATGATGCTATTCTGCCAATGGAAATGACCATCCGATCACTCTGAGTGATTGAACAACATGGCTTGAACAAGAAAGACTACAAGTAGGCTATGTGCCAAGAGTTAGAAGATCTGGAGCAGATAAGGATCGACACTTACAACCTAATGCAGGCTCAGAAACGGATCGCGGCAAGAGCCTACAACAAGCACGTCAAGCAAAAGACTTTTGCTGAAGGAAGTTTGGTTTGGCTAGCTGTTCTTCCTATCGGAACCAAGGACCCAAGGTTCGGCAAGTTCTCACCAACTTGGGAGGGACCGTTCATAATAGACAAGATCCTCGGCCTGGGGGCATACCAACTTAGAGACAAAGACGGAGAACAACACATCATGCCAATTAACGGCCAATACTTGAAAAGGTATATCCCATCTATATGGGAGAGAGCTGAGAAGCATTCATAAGAAATAGGAAAAATTGTAAGGACAATATGTTTATTCAAAGGAAAACAACAATAAATGTCGAGGCCGAACCACGGCCATAAAGTTCAAAAGGGCTTAACCACGGCCGGACAAGCAATAAGTATATGGTCCTTGAAAAAAAGAGAACGGCCTTTGGTAGGCCGACTGAGAAAAATAAATACAAGTATACGCGAAAATAATAATGTCTCAGATACTAGATCCCTTCGTTGATCATAGTCCACATCAAACCAGTAATCCTCTTCCAGGCTGCATCTCCGTCATCCATCAACGCCCTCAACCGACCCTGCGCAAACCTGGCCTTCATCACGACCTTCTGCTTCTCGTTGTACTCTTGAAGAACCTTCTTGCCAGCTTCCTTCGCAATCAAGGCCAAGGCTTTCTTGGCCTCATATCGCTCAGCCAAGGCCGAACGCATCCTTTGAAGCTCGGCTATATGTACGTCAAGATCGGCAAGCTTCTTCTGGGTCTGAGCAGCAACTTTCTTCTTTGTCTGAGCCTCCACCATAATGGGCTCGGTTGCAGCCCTAGCATGCTCCATAAAGGTCGAATAGTCTTCTGCCTCGGCCAACTGAGTCTGTGCATAGCTGAACAATGGAATGGTTGTGGCTCCCAGGTCGAGGCGACAATGAAACTCGTCAAGCATCTCGGTGTTAAGAAGGCCATGGAAAGCAGCTCGATCCACGCACTTCTTGAACTCAGTGACCATAGCCCCATCTGCAATATGTGCTATCCCCACACTCAGAAACCACTTCAACTCCACCAAGGCCAACTGTACCTCGGATGAGAGAGGGATGGCCGAGGAAGAACAGCCTGTATCCTCGGTTAGGTTGGCAAACAGCCTGTTGAGCTCATCTGAAGAAGAGGCTGTGCCCTGAACAAAGATAGAGGGAGTTAGCTTAGAAATTCACAATGAAAACAACTTTGAGTAGAAAAAGGAATCACAACTCACCTCCGAAGCTGATGGCTGACCCTGACTCGGCGCTTGAGGAATTACTTGCTTGACAGAGGCTGGTTGAGAAGCGGGTATGGGCGTTTGCTCAACCAAGGCTGACTGTGGAATGGTCTCGGACTGTGGAATGGTCTCGGACTGCAACCTGGTCTCGGCCTCAGTTTCTGTTTCGGCCTGGGCCGTGATCTCAGCCTGCACTACGGGCTTGGCCCTAGGTTTGTGAACTGATGGGACGGCTGGTATCTCGACCGTGGCTGAGGCCAGGAGGACGGACTGACTCTGCATGAAAGACTGAAATATATTCCAAATATCAGAAGGCTACGTACTCAATGATAGAAGTTCAAGTTAAAAGGATCTCACCATCTCAAGAGACGAAATCACGACCGAAGATGTTGGGCGGCGCATATAGCCGAAGGGTGAAGTGGATGCTGCTGTGCGGACCGGTGTGACTAGAGTCAGGGGAATCGCCGTCGCTACGACTGGAGTCAATGGAGTAGTCATCTCACCAGCAGACTAGAAGACGTGCAAAAGAAGGCCAGGTGAAAAAATGAAATGAGCATCAATCAGAAAGGAAGGTAAAATTCATGAGTACACTGTGAATTTACTAGAGTCTGGGCTGAGGAGTCCTCTGAAATGGAGAACTTTGTGTGCACGACCCTCTTGTGAACACCACACTTGAGTAGGATCTGTCCGGGCGGGCGTCTATTCTCCAGATCCGCGACCATATTCCTGGCCCTCTCGGCCGCACGATCTTCCTCGGCCTTCCACAGTTCCTCAGTTTTCCTAGTCTCCTCAGCCTCCCTCTGCTCCGTTCTGAGCTGGCTGATCTCGGCCATAGTTGGCCGAAGGCGTTTCTCTGAAAGTCACATCAATCCATAGGCAAAGATTGAAAATATGTGGATAAATGAAGGAATTTTCAAGGAGGGAACTCACCTGGGGGTGTGTTAAAATTAGCCAGGTCAGGGACGGGCGCATCCTCCCTTTCATCACTCTCGGACTCAGACTCTCCATCTGTCGCATCATAATCTGAATCACTGGAGTCTGAGACTGGAACCTCTTCCCTTGGCTTCTTCTGGCCTTGACCTAAGAAAACAACAAACAAGGGGGTACTTAGAAAAAATTTCAACAAAAGTTAGAGCTGAAGAAGTAAAGAACCAAATGAAGCTTACCCTGAGGAGCCACGGCTAAAGTAGTCTCGGTCGTGGTGGTCTTGGTCGAAGTGATTGGAGCCTCGGCCTCCAGCCCGAAGGAACCTTCGCCTTGTTTCTTCTTTTGCTTCTTCTTGGGATCGACTGTGGGCCCCCAAGATAAGTTCTTCAAGGCCGAAGCCTCGGCCACTCTGTAATCTCTAGACAGACGATGAGTGATGAAGTCCTGCCAGAAGCTTACAAAGTTGTCATCAACCATGTGAGCCCTCCTCCAACTCTTCAGTTGAAATCGGCCAAGCACTTCCTGGAACGTATCTGATAGGGCCGAGCAGCCACGCGGGTGCTGGAATGCATCTCTCCAAGAGGACAAAAAGTTCTTGGTCGGAGGGATCACAGGAGTAACCTGGACAAGGCCAAACTGGCGGGCCACCATGTTGGGCAAATAGATCTCGGCCTCGGCTTTAGCGTTCTTCCCCAAAGTCAAACCCCAGTGAAGATCCCTAGCAATCAGAATGGAGCCCCAAATCTCCCTAGCCTCCTTCCTCCTCTCTCTAGGCATCCTATCAATATCATTAGCAAGGAACGGAGGGAATGGCCATTTGGCGCAGACCGTGAAGTCGACCTTGTAGTCACGACTCATGGAGTAGAAGAACTCGAAGCAACCCTCGGCCGAGTTGTGCTTCTCATGGCCACGGGCTATCCCATTGGCCATTGGCTCGGTGTCCGCAAAGTTAGCCAGACCTCTCAGGTTAGGGAAATAGGTCTGCAACCAGAACTGGAATACCCACAGAGGACCGCCATGCTTCGGACTCAGACCCGTCACCACAATATCATGGAGTGCCTGGTACGTGCTTGCGAGGGCGGCTGGGCCAAGTGCCAGCTTTATACATGCGGCCAAGGAATCGGCTATGGCTGTGTACTCCAATGTCACCTTGTTGGACTGCACACAAAATACAAACTTGCACAGCCAGTAGAGGAGGAAGGCCGCATGCTCATGCTCACCCGCAGGTTGCCGAACTCCTTTCTTCTTGTCAGTTCGAGCGAACTCCTTGTAGAATGTGGAGTAATTCAATTTGTTCTTGTTCCTCCCAGCCCTGGGAAGGGAGTCCCAAAGACCCTTGAAGCTGCTAGCGTACTCCGGGACTGTCATGATGGCATTTACCTCTTGGCCAATGGTAGGAAGGCAGAAGAGCGCAGCCATATCCAGGACTGTGGGCGTCATTGGTCCGACCCTCAAGTTCAGAGTATTCATAGCCGAGGACCAGAAACATAAGGCCGAGACCAGGAGGGATTTATCCATCTTCACCTGTTTGTTAAACAACTTGATGACATGGTAGATGCCCAACCTCTTCCATTGCTCTCCAAAGTAGTGCTCCATCCTTGGCAACCATGCTAGCCACTCTGGAGTTACCATTGGCCATTGGGTTTGAGGCCTTTGAGTTTCCCATTCTTTCAGATCACCGCTGAAGAAGCATGACTCATCAGCAAGCTCGACCTGGAACACTTCGGCCATACAATCAGGGATCCCATTTTCAAAGAATGGGCCAAGGAAGCATTGGCCAGTATACTCCCCAGCCTCATTCATAGTCTCATCAAGGATGTCGAACTCGGTCTCGCTCTCGGCCTCGGCCTGGGTCGAGACAATCTTCCCATAAGACTCGATTGCTCAGTCATGGACATTCTTCTCTTGCTCGCATGATAATAGGGCGATCTCCTCGGTCGTCATGTTTCCAGATCTGAAAAAGAATGTTATCATGTTAATGTTTATTACATGCTAGGAAAATTGGGGGGGGGAATACCAGGTATCTTGGGTCACCCAAAAAAAAAAAAAAAAACCTCGACCACTGGTAGTCTGCCAAAATGGCCTTTTTCGCCCAAGCCCTCTCGGTTCAAAACATGTTCTCGCCCAAGTCTTCTCGGGTCAGGTCTCTCGGGTAAAAGAAAAAAGGGGTTCTTATTCATCTCAAACCAGACAAAGGTCTTGCCCAAGACTTGATCGGTCAGGATGATGGCCATAGGCTCGGCCAAGCCAACATTCTCGTCCCAAGGAGCATTCTCGACCAAGTAGCCTTCTCGGCCCAAGGCCACTCTTCCAAACTTCTCGGCCCAAGGCCACTCTTCCAAACCTCTCGGCCCAAGGCCACTCTTCCAAACCTCTCGGCCGAATTATCATTTAAAAAAAATTTTTTAAAAAAAATGAAGAACACGAAGAACCACTAGCCCAATCCAGAAATACCCAGGTCTAAAGATCAGAACTAATGGGAATTGATAAAGACAGTCCGTGGGTATGGAAAACTCACTTGGTTTGATCGTTTCACAAGAGATCTGGGAGCTGGAGGGGCGTTTGAATATCGGGGGGACAGTTAGGTC